>VWZZ01001246.1:1384831-1443953 GCA_013399095.1 Psophia crepitans
GTTTCCTTCTGAGGGGGAGCCAAGGGGCAGGCGCTGATCTCCTCCCTCTGGTGCCCAGCGATGGAACCCGTGGGAATGGCCTGGAGCTGCCCCAGGGGAGGGTTAGGGTGGAGATCAGGAACAGGTTCTTCACCTGGCACAGGCTCCCCAGGGCAGTGGTCACCGCCCCGAGCTGGGCTGAGTTCAAGCAGCATCTGGCCAACGCTCTCAGTCATCTGCTGTGATGGGGCTGGTCCTATGTGGAGTCAGGAGTTGGACTCAATGGTCCTTATGGGTTCCTTCCAATGTGGGATATTCTATGATTTTTTGGTTCTTTTCTTTGTCATTACTTTTTCTTAGCAAGAAGGAAGTACCAAACTCCTATGCATTTATTTGCCATCAGTAGATGACTGGAGTAGTCCTGTTTTAGTGACCTGCTGGTCCTGTGCTTATTTTGGCCTGCTAATAAATACTACAAAATTGACTGCAGAAGTAATAGAGAAAATCACCTACACTGGAGAAGTATTTACTTATTTAAATTGCAAAAAATCACTGTAACCATAAACAGAAGGTGTCTGCAACCTTCCAATGGTGAGATGGCAGTGTCCCTTTTCCTAGATAATCTTCTTAGTGTCTTTTCCATAGAAATGGTATATGTTTGCGCTAGGGAGTCTGAGTAGCTACTGGTGTAGCCTTCAATTTAGGCACGCCTTGAAACGAGATTCTTAATTTCTGTTTTATCTCTAAATTAGAAACAGGATTTGGAAAGGACCATGCTTTGCTTGCACTTCAAATCAAGCGATGGAAGCTCGTTCACAAAGTTGCAGTTGTTCGCTGTGAGTTTCTTGAGTGTCAGACTGAACAAAAGCCATGACCAAAATGGCTCAGCGTGAGGTTAGAAAGTCATTACACCATGACACAACTCTTATCAAGATCGTTCTTGATTTTCAGATTTTTGATCAGAGTGAATGGAAGTTGTTTACATGGACTTTAAAAAGTTTTTCATTATATAAACCCCATAAAAACTAATTTATGAAAGGTCTTGCTCTAAATAAGCACAAAGAAATTTTATTAAACTGGATAATATCTTATCTAAATTTCTGTAAACAGTCTGTGCCCAGGCATCCATTATCCCACCGGTGATGCTTTTGGTTTTCTACAGGACAGCATTATAGGACTTTGTTTATATTTGATCGTTAGAAATGATACTGAAAATTAAGTCCCAGCTTGCCTCCTTCCAGGAAAAGCCAACTGCCAGAAAATATGAGAAACCCTGATTATTTTTGTTGTTGTTGTGGGTTTTGTACATGCGTTTTTTGAGTTGGTTTTTTGTTTGGGGTTTCTTTTTGTTTTCATAGACTGTGATAGGTTGTGACTTGGGGCAGGAGAAGATTAAATAACCTTCAGGCATAAACCAGTAAATATCAGTCAGTGGGAAGAGCTGCCCAGCGGGCAATGGGGAAAAGAGAAAGACTGCTTAAAGTTAAGACCAGACACAGACTTGAGGGTTGGTTAAAGGAAAGGAAGATATAAAATATTAGTTTTTACCCCCAAAATAATAGATTGAGGAAGATAACAAGATCAGAATGGTATGTTTGAATGCAGTTCCCAGTCGTACCTAGCAGTTCAGCACTGGTCTTCCAAGTGTGGGTTTTTCAGTCATCCTCGATAGTTAGAGAGCTCTTCAAAATCCTTGTTCCTGGGCTTTGTTCCAGAGGGTGCTTTGGAAAGCTTGGGGCTTCTTTTCTTCTCTGTCCTTATTTACTATTCCCATGCTTTTTTTCTGGTCTTTTTTTTTTTCTTTCTCCTCCTTCTTATTTCTGTACTTGCCACAGAAAGGGAGACTAGAGGAAAAGTCCTTTTTTTCCTCTGGTGGATGGGAAAGAGAAAGGAAGAGCTTACAAAAGAGGTTGTCATTGGTGGGGGAGAGGGAATAACCTCTGAAAAGTGTTTGCCTTCCAGTGGGGCAAAGTCACCTGAAAAGCAAGGCCTAACTGTAACATGTAAATGTGTATTAATAAAGGCACAGAGAGAAGACTTTCTTTAAAAATCATGTTTAGATCTGGTTTAAATAAGGCCTAGAAAAGCTGTCTTGAACATTAGCTTCTCTGCCTTTTTGGATGATGACAACAGGTGACTCATAAGTTGAGGAGGTTTTTGTGACCTTGAAGCTTGGAAGTTGGAAGCTTTCAAGTCTGACAGGAGAGTTGCTTGGTAAGGAATGAGAAACCCCATATCACCCCACCACCATCTCCCCCTCAAAAAAAAAAAAGTGGCAGTGATTTTTCATGGACTAAGCTTATGACAGTAGGAGGTTTGTCCCCATATGAAAAAATTCACATGGATCACATGCAACTTATCACTTAAGATAAGCTGCTGGGTTATTCAGCGGGAGGATGTGATCTAGCTCCTGGAGAAAGGAGCAGTTGTCAAGATCAATAGTCAATTTTTGTTCTTGGCCTAGGGAAATAAAAGTTAATCTTGAACAGTGTAGCTGAATCCAATACTCCTTTTAGAAATAGTCAGGATAAAGTACCTGATATAAATGCAAATAATCTGTACATTCAGAGTCTGATATGATGTTGCGAAGTTGTTGGAAAACCTTTTCCTGTAGTTACCATTAAAAGGTACTTTGTTGCCATGAAATCCTGCAAAGTTTAAAAGCAGTAAGCAGTTTTTTCCATTTTTTTAGTGGTTTTAAGGCTCTGTTTTCATGTTTTGCAGAAATGTTTTTGTCTGTTGCTCTGTTATAAATGTTAGGAAAAGGAGGCAGTTTGTGTGCTGAGTATGAGTTGTTACAACAACAGGTTGAAAAAAAATTCTTTCTTCACTTAATTTTAAGGCGATAGCTCCCGTTAAGTGGGAAACATTCACATGGTAATGTTGAAAAATAAGATTCAGGGTTGCTATGCTGCTGCCTTCATTTTTTTTTTCAAGCTTACAATAAAAAAAACCAAACCTGAAAAATAATCTGATATATATGAGTCAAAGCACAACACAAATGGCGAAGTGATTTGAAAGAGAGTTCTGTACAACTGATGTGTAGCTATTTTTAGAATCACTTTTTCACAGATAAATTTAACTTGGAGTTGCTCTATGCCTTGTCCTGAAACATACATTCATTGCTCTATTAGTTAAATTTTAACTCTCGCCTCCACTGTCTTTTATAAGTTCTATGTAGACGTCTGGGAAAATAGGTACTTATTAAGCAGGATTGCCTACATTTGAACACCACTGCCTGTAGAATATCGGTGGTGAAGGAAAACCTTACCTTGGGTTTCTTGTTTTCTCTGTTGGTAAATGCTGAGAGGGACTTGCTTTTCCCAACTATGATAAGACAAGCTTCATCAGCACATGTTCTGCTTGTCTTCGGTTTTGCTCTCTTGCTAAATTCCCTGAACCAAAGGCTTGTGTAGCACGACGAAATGCGGTTGTTCTCTTCAGAGGACATGTTCCCAAGAGCCGTGGAGTGCTGCAGGTGAGCTGTGGAGAATGGCATGATCTTCTGTCTGAGTTTCAGATCCCACAAAGCCTGTGGGACCAGTACCCGTTTTAGTGACTTTGTCCGCTTAGCTTGATGATTGAAACTCTGCTTTCATTCCATCTCAATACCCTTTGGCATGTCAGCGAGAGAGAAAGTAGAGTTACAAAAATACGGTATTCCTCCTTTTTTGATTCTTGATCTCCAATTTGTTCTTGGAAACAACCTGATAGCATTTCTGAAAGATAGGAAATTCATCTGTATCGCATCTTAACAGCTTAAGTCGCTTTGCATATAAGATGTCGATTTTTCCCTCCCAAATTGATTAAATGGATAATAAATATATTTCTGCTATATTTTTTCCCCCTCCTCACTTAATATTTGAGGGAGGAGAAAGACAGCACCCTACCCTTTAAATAAGAGCTGAAAGAAAAGGTGAAGTATTTCTTGACGATATGCATGTCGGAGAGGTAAACCCGATGTGTACCTTAGACCTCTTGGACAATACAGGCACTGCTTCAGCTGAAACTACATGGCTGTGTAGGAAGCGATGTGTATTTCTCTTGAAGTTGTGGAGGTGTGATTGGTTGCAGGTATAGGGGTGTCCCAGGCAAAAGATGTCTCCTTGGGGAGCTATCAGTATCAAGTTATAGATGTATTGGCTGTAGAAGCATGGCCTGGAGAGATACCTTTCAAAGAACAGAGAATAGATTATGTCTATGAATTTTAGTTACTGGAAAAGAATTGAAGAAAGGAGCAGCTGTGTTGTCTGGGATATAGCAACAGTGATGACCTATATGGAACAGTAGGAATTTGGGAGCAGAAAGGAGGCAGTTATATGGTGAAAGGGGACGCAGAGTGATTTGGTGCACTTTGGGTGACTGACTGCGTACAGGACTCTGGAAAGCCACACTGTTGGAGCTGACGAGATACTTGGTTTGGTGTGAGGCCACCGCCTGTCCAAAGTTCAGGCACTGAATTCACTGTGTTGGAAAGCAGCAGCGTGCAGGCGAGAGGCTGGGATTTACTGCTGGAGCCCATCAGCGTGCCATAAATCTGGTATTTGTTTCTAGCAGTGACCAGTGCCTGACAGTTCCCGAGCCTAGCAAAGCAGGTTGCCTGTTGCCTTTAACCGTGGTACATATGGTGAGGAATTTTCTTTATCCTGATCCCTGCGGAAGATCAGCTTTTTGTTCTGAGGCATGTGGATTGATTGCCCTTATCTTAGTCTGCATATATACAGTTATGAATATAAAGACCGTCATAATAGTGCTTTGGTCTTGATTTTTTTCCAAAGGGATTTTGCTTGTGATGGATTTAAATTCTAGGGATTTATTTTTTTTTTTTATCTGCAAAGACAGTTTGTTATCCAGGAATGTTTTTTATTTTTATTTATTAGGATGAAGTCTTGTTATTCATTTCCACAGCACACTGTTTCTGCTTGGTGGTGTTGCTGTTTGATTTAATGGCTTTCTGTAATGTGGTCTGAATACAGCATTATTTTCTCAGTGGGCCAGCTGGTCAGTAAGATGACAGCTTTCACAAAGGCAATAGTTCTCAGGAATGGTGGGACCTCATGACTTCTGATAAAAGTAATGAACCTGCCTAGCACTTATTTTCATGCCAGGTGAATTTAGGACACTGTTCTTTTTGATATTTCTTGAATCCTGAGTTTTGCCCAGGTTTCATCCCAAATAGCCTGAGTATTCCTAATCTGGAGATGCAGAAATGGGAGGAGAAAGAGACTAGAAAGCAAAACAAAAAAGCCCAAACCAACAACAACCACCCCATTCTGTTCTGTCAAACTGAAGAGAAATCCCTGAGCACTGTTTGACTTTGTGGAGCTGTAGATTTGAGGCAGCTGTTGTGTGCGCTGTATTTTTCTAAGCGGATGTGGTTTTGAATTAAATCTTAAGTGAATACAAACCAGTCTGAGTTTTCTCTTGTTGCACGTTTTCCAGTCTGTATTTCTACTTGACATAGGCTGGGCAGACGTGAAGGTGATGTACAAGGAGGTCACTGACAGGAGAGTAAGGTCCATGTTAATGGTTTCAGATCTTTTGGACTGGAGTCTGGACACAAGGGGTGCGCAGGGAATGTAACCCCAAATTATGTCAACTTCAGCATTACCAAGCCACCCGGGCTTAATCAGGGACGTGAGTTCTCATCTATGAGCACAACACAACCTTGTTTGAATTTTCTTCCACACATTCAGATAATTGTGTAATTCCTCTTTTTCACGTCAGTTAAACTGTGGAGGGAGAGAAGCAAAATAAGCAGATAGTTGATGTGTTAATAGCTGCTTTTCTCTTTGCTGCTACAGCTCCATTTCAGCATCCTCAGTTTAAGGGTGTCTCCAGTGTGGTCCTAAAAATGTGACTTCACAGGACTCTACCCTTAGCTTGTGCAAAACTGGCACTGCTTTACCAAAGTCAGCGTTTTACATCCGTTGAAAATCTGGCCCACGATTTGCAAAAATGAGCTAGGCATATTTTTTTTCCTTGATTGTCGCTCAGTCCCCTGCTAAAAGCAATTTATTTAAATTGCATGGTGTCTTTTAGGCTTCAGTTAAGTGGCATCTTTCATAAAATTTCATCCTTTATTACCATATTATTACTGTTTCTGTTAGTTTTTTGCGGGTGCAATGAGATGATCGTTTCCAGATGTCGCTTTATACGAGCGCGAAAAGCCGAGTTAGTGGGAGGACACTGGAAAGGATAGTGCTGCCGGTGCTCTTGCAGTGCATGTGTTAAGCACTGAACCTCCAGTTGAGCGACCGAAGGGAGGTGTCTGTTTTCCTTCTCTGTGTAATATAGACCATAACTCATCCCGGGAGTGAAGTGACAGACCCTGTTTTGCAAAGCATTTATTAAGTTCCGTGGATTTGCTTAGTCATGATCCTCTCTTCTCCATGGGACAAACACTGCTCGCTGCTTCCTGCTTCTGTTCCTTTTTGCCTTTCCAAAGACAGCTGAAACATAAATGCCTTTCATTTTTAAATGCATTTTTAATGTACACAAGTCTGCATTAAAAAGCACTCAATAAGAGGCGCTTTAGAGTTTATATGCTGAAAGTGCCCAATTTAAAACATTTTAAAGAATAAAATGCACATTAATTGGCTTTCTTGGAAGCTCTAACATAATACAAAAGCGAGGCAGGGGCCAAATGGAAGAGCACAGCACATTTTTGACCTCATGTTAATGCTTTTAACCCTGAGATATTTGTAGGACATTTAGGAATGGTTTTATTCCTTACATTTTAGTTGGTTTACATTTTGTCATAAATATTTTACCCCTTTATTTCTCCCTGGTGGACTCTGAAATATTGAGATGAACACGACTACTTGTTTAACAGTTGCCAACTTACACAGATGAGCCAGGAGTGTTGCAACCTTGAAAAAAAGGAAAAAAACCCTCAAACAACATGTTGAAGTCTTAAATATTGTTGCAGAACCAGTAGATGGAGTGTGAGAGTACAAAACCTTTTCTGTAATGGTGTGTATGTCTGTCTGCAAAAGCATGGTGCATTTTTGTGCTGGTTGAGCTTGAAAATGGAATTTTATTTTATTTTTTTAACCACCTATTCTGTCCGTGGATGTTTCTGTGAACCATTATGTTACTGTATCTGAGCATGAAAACCAAGAGTGAACCAGAGATCTCGCTCCCCTCTGGGGGCTGTAGGGCTCCCTTTGTGTCTCAGTTCATGCTACACAGGTGCAGTGGCAAAGCCCCCAAATCCCCCCAGGCTTGGGACTGTGATCCAGAGGATTGCCTTGGCCGGTGGGACTGGGTGGGGGTTATAAATTTAGTCACCATTTTAATTATTTGCTATTCCACAGAGTACAATGAGGAAAAAAGGAAGTGCTTTCAGCTCCTTTTAATGTATTTTTGCTTTTTAGTTCCATGAACTAAAAAGCTTTCCCTTTTCGTCCCCTTTTCAAAAATACGAAGCAGTGGAATATTTTATGACTTCAGAAATAGTATTCAAGTAGACCGTAGCTGTGACCATATCAAAGTACTCAAATATTGCTGGAGAGGCATACAGGCCTGAGCATCCAAATCAGACTGACAGTTGATGTTACAATGTATTTTGCTCAAGATCTGCAAATCCTGGTTTTAGCTGCCAATAATCCTTCAAATTATGAAACTAAAATCTTGGTGCAGAGACCACTGGAAGGAGGTTTAAAGTGAGACCACTACTCATAAGATAACAAAATCTGAAAACCTTAACGTCACAGTTTCCTCCCCGTGGCGATTTGAAACGTTTTCTAGCATTTACTGAGGGACAAAAAAGAAGCGGGAGGGAAGCAGGATCTATCTTGCCTGTAGATCCAAACCTCCAGAAATTGATTTGTCAATTAATGAAGTTTGACGAAAATCTTTGGTGAGCTTGAAAGATTAGATTATGTATCAAGGAAGCCTTCTGCTTTGAAGATAAAGCCTTTGAGAGATAAATTTATTTTAGTAATGTTTTTAATAGACAGATAAACTCTTGGCATTAAGTTGTCTTTTTTTTGACAGAGTAGGGAGTGAGGCAGAGGAGTGAGATGCCAAATTGAAGAGAAGGAATACTGCACCAAAGGCAATCTTATGTATGAACTACTGTCTGCATATGTATAAAACCGATTCTTCCCAGCTGATTTTATTCTCTTTAGATAATTTTTTAATGTAGTATAGGCTCAAATCTTCCCACGGGCTTTTCTATAGGTCACTTTGATAAAATGTTTATTTTTACATTCATAATGCGTTCCTCTGCAGAAAGATCCACATGGTTCTTTTTCTTAGGCAGAAAGAATCCCATTGCCACTAAAGAAACTGTGCCTGAAAGTCTACAACTGTGATGTCTGGGGTTTTTTTTCAATACAGAATTATCATAGAATGGCTTGGGTTGGAAGGGACCTTAAAAGATCATCTGGTTCCAACTCCCCTGCCATAGGTAGGGATGCCACCCACTAGATCAGGGCCCCATCCAACCTGGCCTTGGACACTGCCAAGGATGGGGCGTTCACAGCTTCTCTGGGAACCCTGTGCCAGGGCCTCAGCACCCTCCAGGGGAAGAATTTCTTCCTAATGTCCAATCTAAATCTATCCTCTTCTAGTTTAAAACCATTGTCCCTTGTCCGATCATTATACTACTCGAGTAAAGAGTCCCTCTCCATCCTTTGTATAAGACCACTTCAGATACTGGAACGCCACAAATAGATCTCCCCGGAGCCTTCTCTTCTCCAGGCTGAACATCCCCAGCTCTCTCTGCCTGCCCTCGTAGCAGAGGTGCTCCAGCCCTCTGATCATCTTCTGGACTCGCTCTAACACTGTGGTGTGCCAGTTCAGAGAAAATGAATACCCTTGCTGCTGTAAAAGAGCCCAGATGTCTTCGAGCTGTTGTCCAATATACGTGCAATAGACAAAAATACTGGTGTAAAGTGTTACACATTACGTTCTATAATGTATGTGAATCACTATGTTGCATCCTATAATTTCCTCTATAATTTCCTCTGTGGTGATGGGAAGGGTTTTTGGGTGATAAGTGTTAAGTTCCTTGTAAACACAGATTCCCATCCCTCTACACATATATTATGGTCTTTTTCTTCTAAATCACTTAACAATGCACTCCTACTCATTTCGGTTATATAAGACTTCCATTTCCTTTGTGAAAATTCAACTTTCTTGATTCTGGTGTCTGTCCTACTCTTCTAAAGAAATCGGGAACCACAGAGATGAAAGATGAACTTTACAATCCTTACATAACATCTACAGAGTGAAAACAAGTTTTGTATCTACTGCTGGAGTTCCCGTTAATGTTTGGAAGCTGTTTTCAATAGTTGTTGCTTCCAATTAGTGCTGTGCATATGAACTCCAGATACGCACCTTCTGCCAGCCTTCTACTCCCTATGAAAAGCTTAGGCAGTTTATAGCTTTCCCCTGATCCAGCTGGCACAGCAGAGCAAATATTTACTTATTTTCACACAGAAGCAAATATCTCAGTGTAAAAGAGTTGGAATCATGCTCTGTGCAAACAGGTGCTTCATACAATACCAGTACATTATGCTGCAGCCGATCAGGAATTTATAGACTCTTCCAAGGCTCTCAGGCTGCTGGCAGGGTGGTTGGACCAAGGCTCACAGGTTAGTGTCAGTGCTCTCGGGTGATCGGACTTGGTTCATTAGTGTGAGCGATAGTTTGTCTGTCCTTATTTGTTTCTGCGTATGTCTCAATGTAGAAGATGCTCTTGCTTGTAACAAGAAATAATCTCCAAACCTGATCGTGGTGGCTTGAGCTAAAAGTAATATTATCTTGTTAAAGTACTCTTTAGGCTGTACAAATGTACCTGTGTGCTGAAGGCATAATCATTATCAGCTTGTTATTCCTGCCTTTTCTCTGTCACAGGAGTGTCCCTTGGCAGTAAAACGCTGAGATGCTTTAAAAATAAGAGTTGTTTATGGATAGAGAGGAAGGCAGAGCATTGTCTGTGGGGCAGGCGTGTTACGCAAAGGTAATGTTGTTCAACGTCCAGTGTAAGAACCTAAAAGGAAGGGAGTGGTGGGATATTTTTACTCCATAGAAAAATACTCTAAAAATTCTTTTCAAACAACATACTGTTTTCTGGGCTGTGTTTTCTGTTCTGAATTGCTTCAGTGCTGATGAGTTTCTTTGTTCAGGAAAAGAGGTTTTATTTCTGGATAGAGTGATCTGCGCTAAAATATATGCTCTTCATCACCTTAACTTTGTGCATATCACATAACAACAATAATTAAAAGTGGAGGAACTTTTGCTCATATGGTTCTTAAACCATAATATTCTGGTATCGATCAGATCCTGTGACCACCTCCTCCTCTTTTCAACACACCTCTCTGGAACCTTCACCTTTTGTCCGGTTTATTCAGCTTGCTGGAGCAGAGTCTGCCGTGAAGAGTCTGTAGGGTGCCTGGTGCAGCAGGTCCTTTTTTTGTGTTTATGAGGTGGCACAAGCTTCTCTTCTGCTTTTCATAATAGGTGTTTAAAGGTTCATCGTCCACAACTGTATTCTAGCATTTGTTCCACCTAGAAGCTGATTCCAGACTGTTGATGTCAACAAGATGCCACACTTTTCTGAAATGATGGGACTTAAGGGGAAGTAGGAGGAATTGTAGAACTCAGAATATGCCAAATTTAGATGACAGTATAAGGAATTAATACTAAAATCTGCACATGTTCTGTGAAATGTACAGTTTGTTTAGCAAAAATAACTGAAGGCTATTTGACCTGCTATCAGCGTGGTCATGCTGGGTGTTTTCGTATATGCCAAAACCTGAATTTTCTGCTCAAAAGTTCCTTGCTATGAGGTCAGCACTGGGTGACGCTGGTGGGGGTGGGTTTTCATTTAAATATCCTCCAGAAACAGCAAGATTTTAAAGAATGGGTAATGCACATTGCTTTTTTCCAATGCACTTCCCTCATTTGTAGTATGAAAAAGAACTTTGCAAGTAATTCAGCGTTTCTTTGTGATTGCTGCAGTGTGTCCATGATTACCTAATTTCAGATCTGGCAGTCTCTCCAGAAGTACTTATGAAATCACAGTTTAAATTAGTGAAATAGAAGGGATTATGAGGCACTATGTGATTCATCTTACAGAAATATTATAATTTTTTCTTGTATGGTATTAGGAAGAATAATGTCATAGAAATACAATGCTATACAACCCATTGGGGAGGAGGCACCAGAGGTTTCTGCAGTTGCACCTGAGATCCAGAGTTGTGCATTAGTTTTTCAAGCCAAAAAACCAGCCCAGCTCTTGCCCTGATGCAGGGAAGCGGGGTTTAGCAGCCGTGGGGCAGGCTTTCTGTCTTACTGCTGTGTAGAAGAGGATGATGGCCCAACAACCCCTGGTCCCTGGTGCTAGTTTGAAGTCTGTGATTTCTGAGTGCCCAGCTGGAGAAGCTCTGGGTTCACAGCTTTTGTGTTCAAACGCATTCAAAATGCATATGAGAGGTGTTTATAAATGATATCATATCTGATTGCTGTTATAAAGAGCAGAAGAATTGAGACACCCATTTAGGTTTCTTGGCTGCCCAGTCTCTGCCTCATTTTTAAACAGGTTTTGTACACGAGGCTGTTTCTAACTTAACTCTTCCCTTCAAATGATGTTTTCTTCCACTGTCCACAAGTTCTGAAATCAGAGTGCAAGTTTTTTCCTACATGACTAAAACCCGTGATCCCTGTAAAACAGCTTTTCCGTGCTCGGTGATGTATTTCTCTCTCGCTGCAGCACCTGTCCTCTGCTCACCATCTCACTCGGCACAATCAGTTTTAGCCGTTTGATCACTTTCAATCGGATTGCTTAGACCTTTTCAGTTGTCAGCAAATCTTAACAGTTCCTCTCTTAACTCAGACATGCCTACCTAGACATATACGTTTGTCTGCTGACCACGTATTTCCCATTGCAGGTAAATAACTCTAAAACCAGGTTATCCTCGAGAGGTTAGGCAAAAAAAGCAGGACGAGATTAAATTGCTGCCTGAGTTACAGACTTCATAAACATCATGCAGAAATCTCCCGTATTCACCGCAGGAGGACAAAACCTGCCACACTGTGCATGAGATTTGCACAGAAATCGCAAAATGGCATTGCCTCTGATCATGTACTTGAATGTGTTGACAGATAGGAATGTTTTTAAACTCAAATACCTTTAAGATTTATGAAACAAATCCTACCTTAGGTTGTGGCCAGGGTACTTCTGGTATATCACCTTCGGCAATTTCATTAAAGTGGTCCTCCTTCACGGAGTCAGGCTGAAATAGCAAATTGTAGCCTGCAGCCCTCCATCTGTTCCCTCCTGAGAGCATAAGGACAGCGTGAGATGCTCTGGGCACCCTTCGCACTACTGCAGGTTGCTTTCTTGTGTATTCAGGGCACAGAAATAACAATAACGTGGTCATATTCTGGGAAGCAAAGCTGAGCAATTCCCAGATTGTGTTGACAAGTCTATCCTTAAAAATCCTTTCTGCTTTGCTTTTGTGATATTTATCAGAGTTACAGTACTGTTGGTCCAAAGAGCTGAAAAATTCTGACTCAAACCAACTGCCTCTTTCCCCGCTCCATCCATAGCAGACCCTCACTAAATTTGATCTGTTTTGTGCTTGTTTTTAAACCCTCCTTTTGCTTATCCTTTCATGAGAATGGGACAGTTGCAAGTTGCTCATTCGGTCTCCATGCAAAGCTGCAGGCATTGACCCCCTGCTCCCAGGCTTCAGTCTGTGTTCCTCCTTCTTTCTGTGTCGCTCCACCTCACGATGGAAAACCTTCCCACAGTCGCAAAGCTGAGAGCTGTCGCTGTGATGGCCTGATAGAGAAAAATGGGAGTTCATTTTAGTGCTGTGGTGGGTGCATGTCTAGTTCTGTGAACAAGGGGAGTAAGGTAGGAGGCGGGTTGGATCCATTATTGAATCTACTCCCCCTTTGCCGTCATGTTCAGGCCCAAAACAGTCAACAGGTTGTGGGGTGTGGAGCCAGAGCATTGTGCTTGGCAGAGAACCTGGCTGGAAGTGCTGGTCTCCAGCCTCAAAGGGCTGCTGAAAAAGCAGATTGCCTCACTACCTACGTTTACTCTTTTTGCTATGCTGGAGGGGAGATGGCAGAAGATTGGTTGGACTAGGTGATCCTTGAGGTGATCCTTCCAACCTTAACAATTCTGTGATCTGGTGCCTGGTCCAGAGATCCCTGTAGAGCACCAGGGGCGCCTTTGCTGCTGCTAGCGATATGCGGCACTGTGGCCTCTGCTGGTCTCAATTAGCTTAAACAATTCATTTGAGCTTTCTGGGTTTCTTATAAAGGTACCCACCACATTACGTAGCCTCCCATAATTTTAGCTTTGCTTACACTAAAATACTATTCTAAACTATCTAGGGAGCCTTGTTCTGTGTAATATGTTGTCTGCTTGAAGAGAAGCGTGGGAGCCTCGGGAACTGTGCCAGTCAGTGTGATCTGCAAAGCTTTACATGTCCTACATTGGTGAGACAACATATGGGTGTCAAGATGTACCATACTAGAGAGACATTTATAAGGGGAGGTTTGAGATGAAGTTTCAGAACAGCACAGCTTCTTGGCAGCCTTTACCTTGCATTGTACCAGGCTTTCGTGTATGGTGGTTTTTTAGGTCTTGGTTTGGTTGGGGTTTTGGGGTTTGTTTTCTTCACCAAAGCTATTGTGGTATTAACACACGCTGTTCAATCTAGGGGGGAGGAACAGGGGATATCTGGAATGCTGTTGAGTTCACTGTGGATATAGCAGTGTTGGGTTGAGAGCTGTTCAACTTTTACATTATCATCTCTCACTTCTGTTTCCTTTATTTTCTTTAAATTTTATTATCTTTCTTCTAGTGAAAAAGAAGTATTTGAATTTCAGAGCTGAGCTGGTGCTTCATCCTCGTGGGAATAAGAGCTTGGCTTCTCCTCCCTCAAAGTACAGTCTCAGATCTCCGTTTCCTTTAAGTGCTGTGCCGGCTTTCAGCTCTCGAGTGCCTGTTTGCTTTGACTGGTGTGTTAAGTAGGTAGAGAGTCCTGCTGCCTTCATATTCTAGGTATCGTCCTGGGAGGACGAGGCATTCTGGAATAGGGGTTTTTTTTCATCCTCCACATTGTGTTGTCTGTGTAAGACCTTTGGGTTATAATTAATCTTCTTAGGAACTTGCATGGCACGATGTGCAAGGCATTTTCCAATAATAATTCAACCATTAAAAAATTCTTTAGATACAGTTTCATAACTGGGGGGCAAATTGCCTGGAGACCTAATCTTAAAAAGTTGTGTGTTTGTAAGGAGGGGGAAATAACCTCTGAGTAAAATGCATGGCAATTAAATATCTAAGCAATGTCACTTGCTTAGAAGCGGCTTTGGGGGAGATCTCATTATTTGATACCATATAACGTGTTCTTTATCATAACGTAAGTTGGGGACATTTTGTTTCTGCAGTATATTGCGTAGAGAGACTGACGCATACTCGGGTGGTGTGTGCACGTGTGTATATATATATATATGAGGCTTATACATCCTGATACAACACTAATAAATACAGAAAGACACATAAAATGTGGTGAGATTGTTATACCATCACATTATAGTTTGGCAACTTGATTGATGAATGTCCTTTGCCCTTTTCCGTTCTGCGTGCGGATACACAGACGAGCAGACACAAAACTACCTTTGCGAAAGGAGAGAGTCCAGCCCCCAGGTACTACACTTCAGTGATGTTTCTCCTCCCCGCTTCCTCAGATAATCACTGTGAAATTTATTTTGACACTGTATAAATATTTGTTTATATGCTGAGACCGCTGTCTAAAACTGAAAAAGAAATCTGAAGATTGTTATTGTTTTCAATGTGGCTGAGGCTGAAGTAGTAGATGAAAGAGAAGGAATCTCCTAATTAATGCCTAATTCTAGGTGTTGGTGTCCAAGGATGAAGTGTTAGTAATGTAATTAAAATGAAGGAGAAGCAATGAAACTTTCCTGTTGTTGAAATGTTAAGCTTACCATATAACGAGGAGCATGCAGAAACTTTCTATGTTAATCAGTACTGAGGAGCTATTTTCTTTATAATAACATCTGCAAGTCTCTATCAATAGTGTGCAAGTGTTGATTGTATGTTACAATACTTCATTTTAATTAGACTCCATAGGAGATAGTTAAGGGGTTGATGTGGAACGATATTGTAGCAGTAAATATTATGGCACATTTGGAAACGGAGAGGGTAAGAATGTGTTGGCTTCAACGTTTGATATAACTAACACTCTGCGCTCTGGGACACACTTGTCACTGCTTTTGACTGTAGGAACTCGGAGATATATCGCATTTCCGTTTGGTAAATTTTCCTTAGGGGACTAGTTTGTCATTGAAACACCCTGGTGAGGCGAATGCAGCAAGCCTTGCCTGTATTAATCAGCGATTGCTGGGTCACGCTGGCAGATGAGAGAGCGTGGTGTGACCCTTGGTTCGAAAGCAGATGACACAGAGTTGGATGCTTGGCCCAGAACCAGAAGGGGTGAGGGCAGGTCAGGGCTCAGCAGCCCGTCTCAGCTTGCTGTGACTATGGGGGTTCCTTCCAGAAGGGCTCGGTGAGGTGCAGAGCTGCTGGGTAGGTAGGAGGGGACAGAGGAGTGTCTCTGTGAGGACAGGTAGGGGCTCCAATAACTGTCCCAGTCCTCTAGTCCCAGGATCCGCCAGTGGTGCTTTTATTACCATCTTGCTTTCATTTATTGATTGATTTCTTTTTGGCCTGTAGCCTGTTCAGTGAGTCTTTTAGTCCTTTGCATTGTGCTTTATTGAAATCAGAGTCCTTTTTCTTGCTTTTTTTGATGTAACGCGTTGCAGGTTCAGCAGGCCGTGGCCTTTATGCACGCTAAATATTGAAGAGACTCTAAAGCCTAATTAGAAAACCGAGCAGCTTCCTTCCTATCCCTGCATGTGATAGGGAAAGTAGTTTCAGTGGAATTAAGCAACCTGGTTTAGGTTCTAAAAATAAATAAATTAATAAAATCAGTGGCAAATGTGAATTTCAGTCTGACTCTTGGCCCGAGCGGTAACTATCACATTTAAAATGCAGTGCAGGTTCTCATCTGGATTCTTAGTTACTGGTTCTGCCGTCCCAAGATGAGACAAAATGAGGTTTCGTCTTGTGTAGTAGGTGGCAGTTTGAAGCATTAACTGCTGTGGAAGAAGATTTGAAAGGCAATTTCCCTTCTCAATTTTCTCTTAAGTCATTAAAATTCATCTTCGGTTCTTGAAACATCCAAATTTCTGTTCTGCTTAGGTATCTGGATTGGAGATCTTACGATTGTTCACTGCACTGAATATCCCTGAAATTTATGGCAAACTGTGTGACACCATTTTACAAATTGTCTGTGATTCTACAGATTTATCTTTAGAAGTTTAATTTTTTCCCCTGCCATCTCACTATGAACTGAGTTTAAAACTAGTTAAACCTGAAGTTACTTCTTTGCTTCTTTCTTATTAGAGTTTTACACTGCTAAAGCACTTTCTTGTTACTTGTCTGTCTTCAGGTTGGATGTATGTAGACTCCTTAATCCTTTGCTTAATATATTGTTCTGTAGTACTAATCACTCTGTCATCGGTACAGTGAATGGAGTGAGGAACTGGAGTGTGCTGGTTACTTATCCCTGCCTTACAGGCACCTATTTGGGAAGTGAGGAGACTCAAAGTTTGTTCTTAGAAGTGCAGAAGAGCATAAAAATAACTTAATAACTGTGCCAACTTATTTGAATTTAAAATAGCTCTTTTTTAATTCATAAAAGCTCATGGCAGGAGTTGTCAGGCTTTGGGTGTCAGAAGGGTGATGAATTTGTGTGGGAGTGTGGAGGCTATAAGAATACATAGGACTTTCTGTGCCTCTTTTCTTTAGGAAGCTTGTGGAAGGGGAATAGCCTTTTGTCATACTCGTGTCACATTTTATTTTGGTTTAAGACTGATGAGAGAAGAGAGAAATATCTGGCTGTCAAGCGCAGCCTCTCTCCTCTTGCCTGTTTTTTTTTGTTCCTCAAATCCTCAGCTTCCGCTGTTCTTTAGCATAGAGGAGAAACAAAGCTCAAGCAGAAACATCTGGGGGGCTTTTTTCCTGGCCTCTGATGCCAATTGCCCCTGCTCATACCACTGACTTCTAACTGATGCAGTGATGTACTCTCATCTCGTCTTAATGTTGGCTCCCTGCCACGCTTGAGTTTACCAGTTATGTTTAACTCTAGAACCAATTTTAACTGTGAGCGCTCCGTGATGTGCTAATTCACCTGGGATAAGGGAGCTGTGCCTGGTTTTTGTGTCTAGGCAATAACCCTAATAAGTGATAATTTCAAAAATTTAAGGTTAATTACAACACTCTGTTCAAGATGCTGAGATAATACGTTCCTAGGAAGCGAAACGTGGGTATAGATGGTATTTATTTATATCCTAGCTATGATTCGTTTCTGTTGTGGAAGAAGCTGTTGGCAGCTCTTGCTGTCTGTCGAGTACCGTAGAAAAGAGAGGGGATGAGGAGGTTCATCCCGTTCTCTGAAGTTATTTTGTGTTTAAAGGCAGACACTAAAGAAGAAGGTTAAATGAGTGGTGAGAAACTCTCCTTTTTTTCCTTTATTTTTTTCCTTCGATTGTGCCTGTAATTGTGTGCTGCTCATTAAGTAGCCAAAGGCCTTTTGAAAACTCCTTTCATTCGAGAAAGATGCCAGACAGAGCTGCTTGTGAAATAATTATAGAAAATGAGTGTTGATGCATGTTTTGACTCTGCTGCAGAAGTAATTCTGTCTTCTCTAGTAGAAGTAATTACGTTTGTTTCTAAATAGAGGAAAAGAAACCATAATTGTCAAAAAAACTGCATAGATCTGACTTCTACATTTACGTAGTGGCAGATAGATGGGAAGCAAAAGCTAATTATTATATTGGTGTAGTCATTATTGTGTATTATTCTTTGAAGTGAGGTACCATTATTCAACATGTTGAGTCGTGGAAGATTTGTGGGATTTACAGAATCATTTGCCTGATAGTTACTTTCTTTAGCAGTATGGAGTAGAAACGTTTTTCTAGTGTGCTAGGTTAATAATGAATTTAGTGTAGATGTCTGCAGGAACTCACTAGCCATTAATTACTTTTTTTTTTTTTTCCCCCAGAGAAAGGTTTTCAGTCATTGTGAATTAGAGCCTTCACATAGAGAAGGGCCTACAGCTGATATTCCTATGCCTGTGAAGTTGCTTCTCGGTGCAGATGGCCAGAGGGCACAGTTGTGCTGGCAGCTGTGGTGATGCCTTTGTGAGTTTTGACGTAGGGTGGAACTGCCGTGTTTTGCATGGGTCAGGAAACAATCACGGGATGGTACTGCTGCTGTTACCCCCAGGCAGCAGGGACATGGAAGTCCTGTCAGGTGATTCCCATTTCACTCTCCATCTTTCCAAGGGGGTGAGAAATATGGTTGCTCACCCCAAGACAAATATCCCTGTGGTTTTGTTGCAGTATAAAATGGTATAAGAGCTTACAGTCATCAGCAAGGGCAAGGGTTAAATACATGTTAGGGATGAGAATTCAAAAGCACTGTGTGGGAAAGCCTAGGTTGTAACTACCTGCTCAGGTTTGCTGATGATGGATGCTGTTCGTTTTTCTGTCGTGAATGTGGGCCTTGCGAAAAGCACCTGTATTCCTGGTTTGTAACATAAATTAAAATTCCCATGAACACAGACAAAGCTGCTTGCCAGCAGCGTGTACTTTTCATCAGCTTGCTGGAGAATACTGCTATATTGCTCCTTCTGTATGAAAACAGTAACACTGTCCATCAGAATACAACAGGCAAAGAAAACGTGTTATCGTGCGTGTCATAGCGCATCACAGCGTGGTGGGAGATCCCTGTGTCCTTGCAGTAACCAGCTGGGCAGGCACTTACCTGTAAGTAAATGATGGCTGCGTGGCAGGAGTAATTTTTTCCTGTGTTGGCTTTCCTAAATGTCATTGTGCCTCTGGTGACCACAGTGCTTAGCCAGGCCTTGATGAGTTCAGAGTTGCTCATGGCCGAATGTGCTGATCACTGAATTGTCCTTCAGGCCTTGCTGTGGTACTTTGTCGTCTTGATTTTACCGTCAATCCTTCACAGTCTGGGTATGTAGGGCAGAAATCTGGTCTGCTGACCCCTACGATTCTTGTGACTGTGGCTACCTAAGATGTGAAGGTGTGTGGAGGGGATGAGAACATGGCGAGGAAGCAGTCTTCATTCCCCTGAGACTGTTAGCAACAGTTTGACCTGCTGGTCCATGTCTCTGACAGAATTTGAAGCTGTGTATAATAACTGCTAGGCAACACTGCTAGTTAAGCTCAAAAGATGTAGGAAAGTCCTCTTAACATCCAAACAATAGTCTCACTGGTTTTTGTATAATCTTCTTGAAAAGTTCTCCATGTCCTTTGTGTAATAATAGAAACTTTTCCTAGTCATGAGTCAGGAAGGACGAGTATTTGCTGAAAGCAAGATTGGGTATGTTGGTAA
Organism: Psophia crepitans; assembly: GCA_013399095.1. Classification (NCBI taxonomy): domain Eukaryota; kingdom Metazoa; phylum Chordata; class Aves; order Gruiformes; family Psophiidae; genus Psophia; species Psophia crepitans. Next base: position 1,404,291 of record VWZZ01001246.1, read on the forward strand.
AACTGGGCTTGCAAGGCCAGATCTAGCAATTGCCCCTGAAATAAGAGTTGCAAATATTCATACTTGCTCCTTCCTCACTAGGGTTTGTTTGTGTGGAGGAGCTGTTTCCATGAGGTCTGCCTCAGCATGTGTTTTTCATACCCACAGATGTGTGTGTAAACTGGGGGGGATGATATTCACTATGTCTTCAGGCATAGAGTTGTACTAACTCCTGCTTTGTGTGTCCAAGAAGATACAGGTCCGTATATTTGCTAGGCTTCCACTTCAGCTTGACGCTCTTTAAAAAACTTGGTAGTTACTTTTGGAGAAACCTTCCCACAAAAGTGATTTTACCAAGGAGTGTAGCACTTACTTTGTTTTACTTCCTGGTGCTCTTGCCATGTAAAAGATGAGCTGGTTAGGTAAAAATAATTCTCTCCAATTTAATTTGTCCACAAATTCATTCATTCCTACTGATGTCAGATGTCTTTTTTTTTGTTGTTGTTTTCTTCTGAAAAATCAGCTCTTGTGCTACAGCTGAGAAGATGACCTTAACAGAAACTGGACCTTGATTGAAAATTGGGATTAAACTTTTTTGAATAAACTTTGGATGCGCTTTGGCCCAGTGTTCTAAAGTCTTATTGGTACATACATATCTGAAAGCAGAATTAGGCATCTGGAATACATATTGCATGCTTGTGTGAGGTGTTAATGAGAGACTTTTAATTGTTGAATATACTGTTAAATACAGAAGTTAAAGTGAAAGGAAGTAAGTGGAATGATGCTTTAAGTTCTTGATGAGACATCTGATTCTCTGTTCAGTATCAATTAATTTCCTTGTTTGCTGCAGAGGCTTCTTACCCCTCTGTCTTCCTGGTGCTTTGACTACTCTGGCAAGTTTGATTTACATTTCCAGGGTCTGATAGTGCAGCAGGGTGGACTGCAATGAATGTACGTTGGTGATGGATTTGCCCTAGCACTTGCTGCATTTCTGAGATGTGTGATGACTGGGAAATTCTGCATCACCCCGTTAGTCACTGATCATGGAAAACTTGTCCATGTAAAATCACTGAATGTGGTTCCATAATTAATGTTGTGAGCTTGCTTTACGTTTCAGCGTGTTTTCCAAAGAGGACAGTGTTCAGTTGCTAACTGCCCTTTGCATGGTGAACTGAGCAGCACAGTAGGTAAAAAACCCCTCTATTCCAGACCACTAGCAAGACATGTTAGATTTTAAACAAAAATCAAACTCTTTGTTAGTTTCAGTGGTCTTTTCTCATTCTCCAGGATTGAATTCTATTTGCAAGACAATTCTTCTTTCACTTTTTAAGGGAGAGCTGTCAAAAGTGATGCAAGGATCCTCCGTACATTTTGGAGAGCAGAAGGTCAGAGTCCTAAGAGGTTTGTTTTGGCATAAAATTTTGATGAGTTAACCAAGCCACTGTGCAGGCTTGCATACAAATTGCCCCTTAGTGAGTCATGAAATAATACTCCATTTCCTTTTTTTTTCCCTTGCTTGTCTTGGAAAGCTTTCAAAGACACATGATGCTGTCAAGACTGTCAAAACTTCATACAGTCAATTTCAGCTCTATAAAAATAAAATAAAAAATACCACTCTGGTGTGAATGGGAACAGGGAGAACCTGGCAAACTCTTTGACATCAAGGATTGAGGGGGATGTTGAGAGATTCCCCCTCTCCAAGATCATGAGTAACATATGTTCAACCTGGTTTTTCTTGTTTCTTGGGGAGTAGAAAAATGCTATCCTTTCCCCCCCCCAAAATGTCTATGCTTGTGAAAGAAAAAATGTACACTAAAATTTTAAGCTAGCATAGATTTAATGGGGAGGGATGTCTGTACCTGACTTCAGGTCATAGTGACAACACTGAACTATGGACTCGCAGGTGTGAAGACTGTTTGTTGGGTTCTCAAGCCTGTGGGTTACTGGAGCTTCTTGGAAATGTTGTTTTCATGCATAAATTTAATTATCTCAATATCTGCTGGAAGGGCAGCATGGCAGGACATAAGCAATCCAAGAGGTTTCTGGAATGCAGCAAGAGTAATTTTAGGTTGCAGGTGCTGGCTGAGCCAGAAAAGAGGACATTCTGTGTTGTACCTGCTACTCATGAAGAGCTTTGGCTGCTGTGACCATAAGATGATGGTTTTTAAGGTCCTGAGGGAAGTGAGGCAGGTGAGTGGTAGAATAATGGTTATAATAAAGAGGACAGAGCGAGATCATCTTGGAGATGTGCAGTAAGAGAACCAGAAGAAATGAATCTGTTCGAATTTCAAAGTTGAAGTTAGCTGTACTTGGGGTGAGGAGCCTGGACCAATGACTTGAAAATGCCTCCTCTATGATTCTAGGATTGATTTTGTTCTTTCTTTGTTGTGACGTTTACTGGAGTATACCACAGGTTCTCATCTCCTCCTTTAGCAAGAATCTTTAATCTATTGTTCTTACTCAACAAACTTCTGACCAGGAGTCTAAGTTCCCTCATCCTTGTTTTTTAATGTTGCAGTATCAGCTATTAATATATGTTAGAGGTGGGATGATGAGTGAGGAAGCTGCAGGTTAAATCCAAGAATGTGGGGGTTTTTAATCAAAAGTTGAGGAGAACTGTGGAAGGAAATGGGACTTTATGGTCAATTTGTTTGTGGTTGGCTGTTCCTACTTCGTCCAGACCGAAGCCATTCATTCTCCCACAGGTGTTTTGAATGAGGAGAGTCATACTGCATGAAAAACTGCTGCAGAGATCTTCATGCAAATATTTTTCTCTACACTGTTCTTCATGAACCTTCACTGTGTGTTTTCAACTCTGAGGGACTAGCATTTTGTGTTAACTCTATTATGCAGCCTTTATAAATTGCCTGAGCTACCAGATGGATCACAGACTACCAAAGAGCAGCTGTATGAGGAGTGCAGTCATTTTACTCAATGGGGAGTTGCTTACACTGGACTTTGAAAGACTCCATTTAAGGGGGGGGGGAGAAGATCTTCAAAGGCAGCATTTTTCAAGTAAATAACTCTTTAGCTTTGATGTGCCTGCTTCATGCTGCCTTGTCAGTCCAGAGGAAAGACGTACCTTAAATCAAAGTGGACAACTGAGAATGAAAGCTAATAAAAGATTACAATAAAAGAAAGGAATCCCTGTCATAAAAAAAAATACAAGACATGGTTATATATCCAATGCAACAAGCATTCATAGGAGTGAATAGTTAATGTACAGTCTGGGCTGAGACACCGTTGGTGAACTTTTATCATGTACTTAAAGCTCTGCAGAGTGACGTGAAAAGTAATAATGGGGGGAAGAAATCCCCAACCACACAGTTATTTTGTCACCTTGCAGAATTTCATAATGTTACCATTATGAAAGAAAAATCTCTAATGGACTGGTTCTAGTTGTGCTGAGCAGGCAGGTACCCAGTGCATAAGCGCATGGATCAGGATTCATTAGCGTCATATTTTATAACTGAAAGCAACGTGATTAATATTTAGCAGAGCAGTAGGCACTGACCCTGAGCAGTCCTGTAGAGGCAGGCCATCGTTACGGAGCAGGCAGTAGTACGTTATTGTCATTGAGAGCATTTATCCCTTCTAAGGAAGTTTGTTTGAGCTCCTGGACTTGAGTTGGTGTTTCAAACTAGCAACCACTGCTGAAACTAGGATAAACCAGTCTGGGGTTTAGTTCTCTCTCTCTCTCCAAGTAGCAGCTGGTTTGGGGTAGATAGGTGTTCTAGTTTAACACATTCCCACATCTAACTCAGCAGTACCACACGGGGGTTGCACTTACATTGATGTAACCCCAAGGCAGAATGCGCCATTTTTTAATGCCCTCAAAGTTGCTGGGGTTTTTTGCTAAAGCCTCAGAATGGAGAGAGCAAAAGAAATCGTCAAGATGAGTCTGTTCAAGTACATGGGACGCAAGTGGAGAAATGAATCCTCCCTTGTTCTAAGAGTACGAGATGTGTTACACAGGTGGTGATGTAAGGTACAAGACAGGATGAACACAAGTACATCTAAACCTACTTTTGAAACCTTGCAGTGCTTGGAGGACACTTTAACCCGTTCTGGGACTGCTGTCAGTGCTGTTTCTAACTCACTGGACAGAAGGTGTCCTCCTTCCCATTTGCAAGGCTGGCTTCGATCCTTTGCTTCTGAGTACTGATTGGTTTGTGGGAAAGGGGTGGCTCAGGTAGAGGACTGAGTTGTTGAGAGACATTGGTGTTTTCAGCATTTCCACAGTGTTCTTCCAATGGGTGCTCTTTTGGTGTTTGTTCGCTTCCTAATTCGTGTGATATTGTTGCACAAAAGATGTCAGGATAGGCTTACATGCAAAAAGATTTAGTAGTGTCTGTTGCTGATGGCAATGAAAGTTATTGGGGGCAGAGAGGACACAACAGGACAACCAAATCCCCAAGCAAAACAAAAAAGAGAGAAGGGAATGGGAGAAAGGAAGAGTCTTCTCAGTGGTCAGCTGGAAAGAGAAGTGATGAAATCTTCCTCCCAACTCCTGTGCAGCGAAGCTTTCTAGTACTTTGATGTAAGAGCTGTGTACTTTTCATCAGGACCTTCCCAAGCTCCCTGTTGGTTGCAGCTGCTTGAGTTCAGGTTTGTGCTGGCTGGAGCACGTTTTGGGCAGTGGGGAGGCGTGTTTTCTGCTGAGAAGAGCTAATGAAAGCCTTCAGCACTGCACAGGTTAGGGCACTTCAGGCACTGTGTACAGGCATGTCCATGTGGGTTTCCTTCACCGGGCCTGGGCAACAGGCACCTTGGAAGTGTGGATTTTCCACACCATCTATTTTCCTTGCCAGAAACTCTGTAGGAGGTGGTGATGGTATGGAAAAGCTCTTCTTCCAGATAAACACCTTCATGACTTGACAGGTGAAACTAGATGCTGTAGTTCAGAGGAAGAGCATGTGGTACTGTGAAGAGTAGTCAAAATACTGCTGGTGGTTTTAACCTTTGTAGGGAAGGATTCAGCAAGTTTTACATTTTGTAGGCAAAGGCCCTGCAACAAAGGGAGACTCTGAAAAAGCAATAAAGCAACAGTATCAGCACATCCTTCTCCCACTGATGTCCTGATGTTTATACACATCCTAGAAAACCATTCTCACAGTGTGGAAAATTGTCAAAGATTTCCAGAGTATTTTGTGCTCAGTTGCACCAGCCCTGTGCTGCACAGTCCTCTGAATGTCATCAAGGCTCATTTGGGTTTTGTACTCAGTGCAAATAAATTTATAATGATTTACCACTTATTATAAATGATACCCTGTTTCCTCCCTGTAACTGTAACAGATCCTGCAGAAGATCATGTTTGTGACAGACTGTAGCCTCAACAGAGCTGCTTCTCTAGAGACACGTTGGGCTGGGAGAAATGATGCGTGTATGGTTTTAAGCACTGAATATTTGGGAGCATTTCCTGGAGCAGCTGGTGGTCTGTCCTACTCCAGTAAAAAAAGGTCAACAGTCAAGTGAGTGAATTGTGTTTGACAGAGAGTCAGTTCTGAAGAAAATGAACTTAACCAGAGAGTAAATATCGAATAGAGTGGTATTCACTGGGAGGTAAGGGAACAGATGAGGAGTGGTACAAGAGAGAACAGCTCCATGAGGGAGAAACAATAACAGATGCATTGTGCTGTATATAAAATACGTTATTTTGTATTAAATATTGCTGTTTCTCTGTGTGTCAGTCCTTCAGTAGATTTGCATGAGTGCAAACCTGGCATAAACTGAGTTCTGTCCGAGCCAATGGAGTTCTGCTCGAGTCTGGTTTATGTGACCAGATCCCTTTGAACTTGGAGTTGCAAATCTTCAGGGGTGGCATTTAGCAAATCCTGGGGCATCAGGTAAATAATTTCAAGACACAGAATATGTTGCAGGTGATACTCATTACCATACTGCAAAGCAGTACATTGAAACTACCCAGTATAATATGTCTTGGGAAATTATCTATTTTGTGTCTCGTCAATCATACAAGGCTTGTTAAAGCAGTCAGGGGAAAAACTGTTCTGTGCTAATAGGCTCCGCTGGAGGAGCAGCCTGGCCGAGGTATGGAGATAGCGGCAACACCGGTTAAAGGTGCTTTCATCAAGAGATACTCGCAGGCTCCTGCGCGATCCTTTGAGAGCAAAGAGTCACTTGTGGCATAGTCTGCTGTGAACTTTTATTGGGAATCCTGTGGGATAACTTGGCCCCAAAGTTGCCTTAAGCACTTCCTAACTCTTTAACCTGGATTTGTGGTGCATAAAGGCTTATGTTGAGAGGGATAAATTCAGTGGCATGACACGGTATTTTTTAAATCTGTTGTTCCCAGCCTGTAACGATCTTAAACCAAAATACGTTCAGTGCTGCAGCATCCTGTGTACACCAATACATGAAGAAATGCGTAGGTTGTAAAGTGTTTGTTAATGTTTTACTTTAATTTTAGAAAAAACATGTAGTAGAGAAGAGAAAAATAAGGAAAGAGACCTTGAAACATCTATGTCTCTTTTTTTTGAGAAAGAACTGACAAGTTTAAATGGCAAGACCATATCAGTGATTAATTGAAAATAATTAATTATCATTTTGTTTCCAGATTTGCTCTCCATGCCACAAAGCCAAATATAAATTAAATTGCCTACTGCTGAGTCGCGGCTGCTAAAAGAGTAAGATATAATAGGCATTTTACTTGAGGGACATTATATAATGACCAATAATTTTGGGTAAAATTGGGTGGAAACATCTCTTAATTCTCTGTTTTTGTACTCCAAAAGGCAACATCTTGGTATATCTCGCATAACTGTTTTGTATCAGCCAGAATGGCTAGAGACTTACCTCAAAATGCTGGATGTTGCACTGGGGATGAATTTTTGTGGTTAGCTACGTTTACAGAGGCATACAAATGCTTCACTGCCCTGGGCTTTATGGTGTGTGTTTTGAGTAAGAGAGTTTGTCAGCAAACAATGCAGCATATTCCAGGAGAGCGGGGAAAGCAATTATCTTCTCTGGCACCCTCAGTTCAGAAACCAGCAATATTGTGGGGCAGGGAGCTAATTGCTCCATCTGTTGCTTTGGGCCTCTCAGAGGGAGAAGAGGTCTGTCTGCCACATTGTCTGGTGCATGACACACCGAACGTGGAGGGAAATCTGTCCAGACAGGCTGGGACTCGGCAGCAGGCATGAGCAGACTCTCGTTGGAAGTTTAAAGAGCAATTTTGCTGTTATTGCGTTGGCTTTATTATAACCTTAATGATTTCCAGTACATCACTGCGGTAGCCGGGGTTCTGGTGTGTGTTATCCGTCAGACTGGAGTCAATGAGGTTCCTTGTTTTCAATCAGAACTTGTGTTGGATACATTTTTTTGCCTGTTGGTTCAGTATAATCTTGAACAGAGTAAAGCTTTCTGAGTGCGCAAGCTGCTGTGGAAAAATGCATTTTGGTGTCTGCATAAATATTACATCTACATTTGCAAAAAAGTACTAAGCGGTTAATTTTGTTTTGTGTAAAAAATGTGCACTGGCTTTTCCATCTTCGAATTTGTCCTGCAGTCTCTTTGTACTCTTATGTATGTGTGATGTTCTGATATATATAATATAATATGTTAGAATAGCTTTGTAATCTTGTGTTAATGAACTGCTTGGGGGTTCTGGAATAGCAATTGCAAGATATTTGTGAATTTAAAGAATCAGACTGGTTTAAGTTGGAAGGGACCTCACAACCCATCTAGTTCCACCCCATGCCATGGGCAGGGACACCCCCCACCAGCCCAGGGTACCCAAAGCCCCATCCAACCTGGCCTTGGGCACTGCCAGGGATCCAGGGGCAGCCACAGCTTCTCAGGGCACCCCGTGCCAGGGTCCTCCCGCCCTCACAGGGAAAAACTGGACTGTGTTGTTTACTGGTATATGCCTTTTGTTACTGTTCACACTATAACTTAAAAAGTAACAAGGCCTTAATGGACCCTTCCCTAGTTCACGTGCTCGTGGAGCCTGGAGCTTCAGCTTTCACCCAGTAGACCAGCTCCACACCAGGCCTCTGGCAGATCATCTTATGGTTTTAAGTAGCTTAAAATAACAAGAACAAAATTTAAGCTCTAGTAGGGAAAATTTCTGATTATTCAGAGTTTATATCAATGTCACTTAATAACTTTTCCTGGTCAGCACCTTCCCTTGTTTAAAATGCTCATCAACATTCTGCTTCCAGACTACAAGGTGTCTCGAGTAGCGACTGAGAAGTCAGTACCCAAGTGAAGGAGCTGGATTTGTATCACCTGAACCTTCTTCCTTAGAAGCACTGTGCTACGTTCTTTCTTCTTTCTGGGAGCTTCTTGGTTGAATATAAATTGCAAAACCTAGTTTTATCCTGTTTGTAAATGGCTGCTGGCAACGGTTGTCAGTCATTTGCAGTGTAGACAGAAAAGGAAAGGGAGGGAAATTATTAACACTCAAGTAGCATTTGATGTCTGTGTGGCTTTAACGGGAGTTGAGTGTGAGCAGTGGTTGCACGGCTCTGGGTGTGGAACCTGGGCAAGTTCAGCTGAAGATGTTTCTATGCAGATACATCCACAGATCGTGGTGACATGGTAGTGGCGGTTCTTTCTCAAAACAAGAAAGTCCTGGGAGATTGTGTATGTCAGTATTGACTATATACGTCATTGTTGGCATTGAACTCGTTAGGGTAGTTTTGTTAGGGAATGTGGTTGAAGCTGAGATCCCATAAGCTTTATGAACATGACCAAGAGATGTGGGAGACAGTTCATTACTCTGTCTCTCAGGTGAGGAAAAAGAGCTCAGAGGAAATAGCAGTAGGTTATTACAGGTACGGTAGTTTTGGAATAACCAGAGGTGGAAGGAGCCCTGGAAGGATTGCGCTGCTTCTAACAACGCTGTCTTGTTTTGTGCAGAAAATTGTACTCTTCTGTGTTGAGTCCAATCCAGGTTTAGATTACTGAAATGATGGGGTTGTCACAAGGTGCTTCAACAGCTGTAGGTTTTAGTTGCCTTTTCCTTTTGTTGCTTACATTATGCATACCCCAAAACTTGAGTCAGCCTTGCTGATTAGCTCATCAAATGTATGAATTCTTCAGCACCAAACTTTGATCTTTGCTGTGGTAGAGATTTAAATGATAAAGCAATCCTGTGATTTTCTGTTGAGGAGCCAGAAATTTATATTGCACAAATTTAAAGAGCCCAGAAGGTTTCTTAGTCGTCTAACATTCTATTTGCGACACTTTATTTTGTGATATGCTCCACTTAAATCTCTCTCCTTCTCTAAATACCATCATTGAGCCTTCCAGCCAAAGACACAGTGATGTGCTTTGTTTGCCCAGACTCAGGTTGCTGCAGGTATATGCAGAGAAAGCAAAACTGAAGCACCATCTTGAAGCTTTCTTCCCAACCTGGCTGGCACAGGAGATCCAAGGGAGCAGTTCCCTGCCTTCCTGGCTAGTCATGGGATAACAGGACTGGCCACACTGGGAGCTGCTGCCACAGTTGTTCTTTGCTGTTCCACAACTTCTCAGCCCCTTTGTGGTGGTAGCAGCAGCAATGCAGAGAGTGAAGGTTGCATAGCTCTGTCTTAAAAGTGCCACTATCAGAGGTAAAAAGCACCTTCATGCAAGGGGCTGTTATGCCCAGGTCCCGTCAGTTGATGTCCTTGTCTGTAGCACGTCCTGATACCCCGGGAAGTGGGTTAGGATGCCTGTTTGGAAGACTGAATCATTTCCCTGAGCCACATTCAACGCACAGGTTGTGAATCAAACCGTAGTGGAAAGGTTAATTTTACTTTATTGACTTCCTGAATTTTTATATTTTGAGGTTGAGAATAGGATGAGTAACGTTTCTTATTTGTGAGGTTAATTTTTAGAATTCACAGCTTATGTGAGTGTAGTGTAGTGTCAGTATTTTAGCTGAATACTGCTATTTTCAACTGAAACTTAAGAATGCAAAGATCAACACTTTAGAGTTGGGGATGGTTCTCAGTTTGAAGTTAAAGGTAATTGAACTGGCTACAGGAGAAAAACAAACCCAGGTTTGCATTTAAGGCTGGATTTTGAGGAATTGTTAGCTGTAGTAAGTAATACTGATTTGCTTTGGGAGATTCAGAGAGTTCAGAAAGAGCACTTTTCATCGTGTGCCTTGTTTTGCAGTTACACAAGGGAAAACCGGGACATTTTTCTCCCATTTTCCATATCCAGGTACATAACTTTGGCTAAGCTGTCCAACTGAGTGACATGGCTGCAACCTCTTCTTGGCACCTGCAATACTGGCTGCAGCTTATTCTTTTTAAATGTTTCAAGCAACCGTGTTCCCAAGTGATGGGGGACTTCTTCCCGGTCAGGGATTTGTCTTTGTTTAAAATACCACAGATATTTAATGTACTGCTTGAAATACTAAATAGCTTGTAAGAAAATATATTTAAACTAAAAGCAAACAAAGCAAGCTGAAAGTTCCAAATAGTTAAAATACTTTAAAATACCCAAGTTTGTAGATATTGAAAAAAAAATCTCTCACCTTTTCCCCTACATGAAATGAATTTCATGATCTCAATACTATTTTTGTTTAAAGACCCCTGAGTATGTGAGTACTTACTGACTGCTACAGCAGGAAGATCAGTGAGGAACAAATTCTTGAGGCTGCAGTCGCGGGTGCCTTTCAGTAGAGCTGCCTCCAAAGAAAGCTGAAGCATCCAACAAGGTGCGTAGGGTGGAGGAGGGTTTTTTGCCCACCGTTCCTCATGTACTTGTTTTGTTGACACCAGTTTCCACAAGCATCAGAACTGAATCCACTCAAGTCACCTCCATAGAGCAGAAGAAATAAAAATCTGAGGCAATAACCATCCCTGGTTTGTTTTTTTTTTTTTTTTTTTTTTAGGGTAGGATGGAACAAACACGACAGGAACAGGCTTGTTCTCTTTTTTAAAAACAAACAAAAAACTTAGGTGCTTGGGCGTTCTGTGAAGATTTATTTCACATGCAATAAAACACACAACCTAAGGAAGTAAGGCTTCTTGTAGAGCATGGCTCTCTGAAGAAATAAGATAGGCAGATATATGCACAAACAGGCATACATGTGCATGCATGCATTCACGTGGACTTTAATAGTTCATTTTATATGCGTGAAAGTCAGTGACATGTAGTAACTGTGACCTGACACGCTTTAGATAACTTTGAGATTTGGTGGTGTTCCATGTTCTCAATCTTGAAGGCATTGCTGTAAAGAGATTTTGGAATATAGATGATCTTGGCAGAGTGAACCCTGAGTGTTTGATTGGCTCAGAGAATATTGTGAACTAAGTGATAGAGGAATTGCATAAAGACGAAGATTCAGTTCCTGCAAGAAGCCTGGATAATGTAAAGGTGCAGATAATTTGACATTTATCTGTTTTGAATTTTGATTCATTTCTGTAGATGTTCGGTTGATGGAACTGTACAGGTGTAATCTGCACATCAGCCTACAAGGAGGAACTCGTTAATTTACTAAGCTTTCAGGGAAACTTGGGCATGAGGAAAGCAGAAGTGGTGCCCAGAGAGGCAGCTCTAGTGGTGAGCAGATGGGGCTCTTGGCTCTCCCTCCCACTGTCATCCCTGCCGATTTTCATGGGATGAGGACCCTTTCTCCCTGAATTCTAGCACTTGTGCACGTAATTCCATGAACAGCACTTATACCCCAGTGTTAAAGACCCTCATCAAGACCTTTTTTTCATTTGCTTTACTGTCAAAGTTGGTTATTTGAAATCTTCTTGGACCAGGCATTAGCTGGAGACTTTCAGACAAAGGTGCTGTATGGAAAACTCCAACCATCCTGCACCAACTGCCTGTTGTCCCTTTCTGAGCTGGGCAGCCAACCGCTGCCTGAGAAGGATCAGCAATCCTGGGGCTGAAAGGCAAGGTGAAGCTTGGGCAGGAGACATCCTGGCAGTTCAGGCCATGTGTTTTTCTGTGCGCAGCAGTGGGTAAGAGCTGTGGAGCAGTGAAGAGGAGGCTCTGGAGAAGCAGTCTGTGCTGTGAGAGGGTAGGTTACAGTTGTGGGCGAAGGGGAAAATGGCATCTTCAAGGAAATGCTCCTTGGTTTGGACTGGATTCTTGTCTTCAGACCGCATTGCCAGGTGGTACCTTGCATGCAGCCAGCAACTTTGACTTTTTTTAAGCCCCCTTATGCAAATAGCTTAAAGAATTAGGTAGTATTTGCATCTCGGATCACAGAGGAAGCAGAGCAGAATATGGAAACCCTTTTAACAGCAATAGCGTGTCCATTTTGTCATAATCGGACACAGAATAGTAACTAATCCTCTCTCATGAAAAGAAACCCCTGAATCATCCTGGATCAGTGACCCTGAATCCATGGCTGTCCCTTGAAGTTCAGGACGGAGATTTAAATGGGAAACAAATACCAGGCTAGATGATACATGGATAGGTGAAAGAGGAAGAGAAAAATGGCAGAAGGGATAAATCGAACGTGTCAGTACAGGCAAATGTACAACCCTGCAGCATTCATGGAACGCAGTGATGGGGCCGTTGGTAATGGGAATCCGCAGAAAAACAAGGCTAGGAAACAGCAGAGGTCTTTTTCTCTATTAAGCCTATGAACCCTTAGGCTACTCCCTATTAAGGCCATGCCATAAAACATTCTCAGCTGTTTCCAGAAACCATTTTGTGGCAGTGACCATGGCAATATAGTGAAAGCATCGGCTCCACTTTATCGAGGCTTCTGGAAGCGTGAGATACTTGAAAAATATATTGGAGAAATGCTTGAAAACACTTTGGGTCTGCCCTCAGGCCGCTGCTATAACGTTGGGCTGCTTGCTTCTTTCCTTGTTAATCTTTCCTTTTTCTGTGTCCTTGGTTTCATGCCAGTCCTGCAGTATAGAAAATCAAAATGTCATCAATGCCAAAGATGTATGAAGAGTGAATCCGTGCTGACAGGGAGCTGGGCGGTAGCCACCCTGTCAGTACCATCCTGTCTCTGTAGCTGAAGATCATTGTTAAAATAAAATTCAACTGAAGTTGAATGTATTTTGATGAAGTCATCCAGCTGCATTGCACTGCCTTGTTCTTTTAAAATACTTCATTAAAGCAAACAGTCATTTAATTGCCCTTGCAGGTCAGCGTTGCAGATGGTTTTTCTTTCCCATCTATCCCTGGAAGTCATTGCTGAGCTCTAAGCAAGGTTTCCCTTTTCCTCCAGTGCTGTACATTAAATTATGTGACCAGTTGTAGTCAATTTCCAGTTCTTGTTTTACGTTTATCTTAGCAGTTGCATTTCAAACTGTACTTAAACGAAAGGGGTACATCAATCATCTTCAAAGGAACTGCCGTTGGGTGGGAAAAGGATTCGATGCCAGTTCATTGTCTGACAGTTTCAGCCCTTCCTTGCTGGCCTTGTGGTCCCTCAACAAACCCTGTAAATAGTCAATATTTTTTTTGTCTGCAGGGTTTTCTGCTTCCTAAACAGAAACTGAGTGCTTAGTGTGTTTAAATGTTTGGAAATCCAGTGATGGAAAAATTGGAACGTTTTGAGTGCTGTGTTGTGTTTCATTCAAGTAACCACTTGTTTTCCTTTGGCCACAGTCATACTGGTTTAAAACTGTTATTTGTCATGAAAGATGATAGCCAGCCCCTTGCGATCATACTGTTCATGAAGTACAAAATGTAGGATGACAAACACAATTTCTTGGAGGACCCTGAAAGGATATGATTCAGTACATCGTACACAAGAATAACAGAACTGTTCCTGAGGTTGCTGTAAAATAACTGGCATACAGAGTTCAGCATCTTTTGTTGAGTCAGCGATGTGTGTTCAACACTTTTATCGATGGGAAGTAGTGTCCCAAGTCATGTGGTGGAGCAATAATGTTTGTTCTGAAATAAATAGCTGATTTCACGTATTTTTATAGTAAGTAAAGAAGCTGGAGCTTAACACTAGCTTGGTTTCCTATTTGTAAGTAGGCAAAGAATTGAATAACTTACAGTAGTTTAGCCCAAGTTGTCCTACCTCAAAGATTAAGCATGCTTAAGATGCTGTGATCTGCATCATCTATGTGTGTTCAGTGAACCTTTATGCACTATATATGAAAAATCTGTTAAGGATGAAAGGAAAGAGGTCCTACAGGAATCACTTTAAAAAACATTAGAAATTAATAAAGAATTATGTCTACTCCTAAAGATTTTTAAAACCACCCCATAAAATTCTATAGCAGAGGTAAAATTAAGTGTTAAGTTCTGTACAATGATATGAAAACACTAGATATAGAATGTAATAGAAAATTAAATATTTGGTAAGGTACTTTCTCATAAGGGATAACTAAATATCATGAGTCTGCTCGGACCTTTAATCAATATGAAATTCAATTTGAAAATGAATAAAAGGGGTAACAACTTTTCTGCAAAGAGGAAATCACAATATATCACAGTCCTGGGAGCATATGCAGTTCTAAAGTATAGCAGAAATGTTTCACCAGCAGAAAATGACAGGGAAAAATTTTCTCTGAATGGTATTTGCACACCAGAAAAGAACTGTTATTGGGGTGCTCCAGTGCTTCATGGAGGAGGTGAAGACATCAGTGATAGAGTGTAGAATGAGGAGAGGCCAGGCTCCAGGATTTGTAGTGTCAAACAGAGATGACTCTTTTTTTTTTTTTTTTAAATAGCCTCAATAATGTTACTGGTGGTCCTTATTCAGTTGCAGAACAGTGTCCAGTATTCCACGTGAGTGCACCCAGGCAGACCTGGGGACAGAAAATAATTCCAATCACTGGGAACGTGCGGACCACAGAGGTGTCAAACCGTCTTGCAAATGCGCCTTTATTCTTTATGGAGAACAACGCTGCTTGGTTATTTTCTGAGGGCTCCTGGTCACAAACCGTACTTGTTCAGGTTCTCAGTTATGTCTGTGAGGTTTTATTTTAAATGTCTGTAATTGCGTAAAACCTGGAATCCGTGTTATAAACAGCATCTGATTTCATGATCTCTACTGTGTTGAAAGAATTGCTTTTTCAGTGATCCTTACTGTGAAGATGCAGTTCCCTCAAATATTTACCAAGAGATGGTTTTGGTTTCTTTAGCTGCTTGGTGAAATTATCAATATCCTCCTACTAGCAGTTTGAAAGCCTTAAGGATTGTAAGGGCATTTAGTACAAAAAGCGCTTTTCAGAGAGCTGACCTTTTTCAGTGCCGTTTACTATCAATGCAATTAATGCTCAAGTTTCCTTAGAGCTACAATATAAAGAAATGTCAATGGCATGTTAAAGCTGATTTGATGCTTTAAGAGAGACATATAAGAAAAGAAGAAATAAAGGTAGGAAACTAGACAATTTCATAGGAAAGTGGGTGGTTGTAGAGGTGTCTGTTAGCTGTACGTGTCATTGTAGCATGGTCATACGGATATTTTTGATGTTTTGTTAGGATTTCATCATGAATGTGGTAGATGTATTTTAGTCCAAGATCTCTCAAATCACCTGATTCCATCTTCAAAACTAATTTTTAAAGATGATGAGTTGAAATATGGCAAAGGTGTGCTAGCACAAAGGCTCTCAAATGCCCTTGTGTCATTGACCATGTCTTAGTATCTCACGGTTGCCTCACATCACATTAAAGTCACATAAATCATTTCTTCCCCCACTCTGTCCTTCTCCTACATCAGAAATGAGATTGCTGTGGTACCTCCAGAATGGTGGAGTTTTTTTCCTTGGAAAAGGAAAGCAGCAGCGTTCAGAGGGTCAGCATTTCCAATGAAGTTAGTAGCATGGTTTGAAGTAGTTCTTTTAGATTTAAAATAACTTCTGACCATAATACAGACTTTTAATATTTAGGCCAGTATTGTGAAGTAGAAAATAGCAACCAAAAAAAAATAAAAATCTTACTGCTTGGGCTGTGTGTGTAGCTGTAAATATTTTATAAAGCTGTGGCCAGCCAACAAGTAAATATTCAGTCTGCCCAGTGTGACTAATTAGGAGATATCTGAGCTTTCTACTGACGCGGTGCCTTCAAACACAAATGGCTAGCAGCAGAGCAAAGAAATACTCCTTATTGACTTGTACTGTTTTATGCTTTTACCTTTATGCTGTACTGCTGCAGACTACATTAGATGTCTGTCTGCTCAAACCAAAATCTAATTGTGCTTCCTGATCTAGTATCTACTTCTAATAATGTTAGAATAGATGGACCAAAACTTTGTTATCACTCTCTATATATTTAAAATTAAACAAACAATAAAAAGTGGGCAGAATATCTGTATTTTATAGCTATAGCCTTTGGCAAGAGCAGCGTATGCTTCTATAAATTCTGTTTGATATTGCTGGATCTCTTATGTGACAGCAATGTTGAAATGAAAGAGTATTACTGCAGAGAATCCAGGCATGAATAACACGCCAGCCTCGTGGTGCTTGGATGTGGGAAGGTGGCCACAGCTTTGAAACCAAGATGTTCGCTTTGTTTTCCTTTCTCCTTCCTGGAAGACTGGGGAAAATACATTTGAATGATGCTCATTTACAGCGACAACTTGGTTGTTCGCACAACCTTCATCGTCTTCTTTTTCCCCTCCTTTCTCTACAATTAAATTATTAGAGGAAAATGTGGCTGGAGAATATGTTTTTAGATACCTTTGAAGATGTGAAAACAGCAAATGGAACCTGCAGTGGCGTAAACATCAAAGATCAGCCCAAGGAAAATCAAAGGATTTCTTTGAGTGTATCAGCTTGCCCATAAATTGAAATGTTTCAACTGCTGTATGTATCCTCTGTACTGGACACCTTGTTATTGATTTTGATGCCACCCAAACATAAAAGGATGTGCAGGACTTAACAACTGTTTTTCTGTAGAATTCTATGTCTCAATTCTAAAACAATAGTTTTGCCAAACTATGCCGAATTTCTTCTGTAAATCCCTCATTTTTTGAAAGTTTGGAGATACAGCCAGCAACCTTTCTCGCTCAAAACTGAGTAGAAACCAGTTGCTTTCATCCCAGGACTGGTAGTAGGTGTTGCTAGTAACCTTTGGCTAGTTGGATTACTACTGGTCTTGGTACTACAGTATTTTGTTATGAAATGTTATATGGCAGTATACCTACACAGAGAATGTATGATATATAATAAAAATAGATGAGTATTAAATGCGTAGTAGTAGTACTTATTAGCTGGCTAATTCTTCTGGGCTCCTGGTTTCTGCTAACATGGAGGAGGAGGAGATGTGTGCCTGGCCTTGCTGAGGAGAGAGAAGAATATCTTACCGTGAGTTGGATGTGGATGTCCCGGGCAGTATAGAAACCCTCTGCTAGCTCCTGCCTCTCGGTCTTGTCTTTGTCTCCCACAGACTTACTCCAGTATCAGGGCATCCAGGGATTAATATTAATATCCATAGGACATGCATATTATATTCTTTTTATTATGAGTATTTTCCTATCTGTTGCTTTTTGGATGGAAAAAAGAAATTGAGCTCTGTGAGTTTGACCTTACATTGGCCACTACTGCAGTCTCTCTCAAACAGAATCTCTCTGGTTTTGGACAATGATCCTTGTAAGGGCAAGTGAAAGACCCTTCTCCGTGTAATGCAGAGTGAATTCCCTGGTATCTGACCTGAGGTCTTGATGGTGCAGGTGGTGTTTGCTCCAAGGAAGAGCAAAATGGCTTTTTGACACAATTTTACGTAACGGTTGTCTTTCGATGTGTTCTGAAGTGTTGGGTATTTGAGGAGTTTTTTCAGTGGGATTGTTGGTGGTTATTTTTTGGGTGGGGGAAGGGGGTTTTCTTGTGGGTTGTTTTTTTAAATTTTGTGAGTTAAGGGTATTTTACGCAGTAGCCACTGAATGCTATATTAGCTTGTAACACCAGTTTTATTTTGATATGATTCTGTTTTCTAAAAGCAGAGCAGAAAAACTAATTTATTGGTTAAACTCTGTTCCTGAAAGTTTTAAACCTGAAAGAGCCTTTATGATCCGTCAGGGAACAGGGAAAGACTCAAAATGCTTAGTCAGGAGAGCAGCCAAGGGAAACAATTCTCTGAGCCGTAGTCCTGCTGTCCGTCTGTGTCTGAAAGATTTTCATCGTTAGAGGAAAAGACATTTTGAAAATGCTTAAATTCTAAATGCATATAGGTTTGATAGAGGGTCTGCTCTCCTGGTGTAGATCAGCAATTCCTCTTCTTTTCTGGCACGGCCTGTAGAATTACCAGCTGTATGCCACAGGGAAAATTTTACGTACGTGAGTGCCGTAGCTTCTGCGTTACGTTTTGTTTGTCTGCTGGAGATGTAGAAGGGGACTCGATAGGCACTTCTGCCTGGAAAATAAAGCTCTTCTGCACCAGTACTACCAGCGTAAGGAAACAGATTCCTTTTGGGGTATAACACTGATTTCTGTGTTACCGAACAATAGTAACTATTCTGTATTTGATAACAACTAAATAGCCTTTAGTGTTTGCATGCGCCTTGAGAATTTTGAGGCCAGGAGGAGAACAAAATGAGACATTCCTGGGTGAAGCCTTTGTTTTGGAACTACGATTAGGACATCTTGAGAGGCTCTCGGTTTGATACCCGGGTCTGGTGCTGCACACCAGCCAGTGGTCCTCGACGGGAGGCACTGCGCAGTGCTTTTGGCACCTGGACCGCCTGGGCAGGTTGCCCTGGGGACCTGGGAAGTCCTGCAGAACCCCTGCCTTGCACTTAGGAGAATTTCACCCCAAAGAAAGGTGTTTGAAAGGAAATCTCAGTTGCTTGAACTTCAGATGCTTTCTGTTGAAATTTTTGTTTCTTTTGCCAATTTTGAAATTGCTTTAGTCTCTGTGCCTATTGCTCAAGTTTTTGTGCCTCCAGCACCACGTAGGCAGTTTCAGGGGAACTTGTTGATGTTAAACTGATAAAAGAGTGAAAAGAAGGAACAGCTTTGACAACTTGACAGTAAAATACCGGTTTAATAGCTGTACCCTGTAAAGCTGTGCTGCTGGCTCCAGCACAGTGTCCCTGCCAGCCTGGCCTACAGAAGCGATGAGCCTTGTGATCCACTAGTTTTATTTCTTCTATAAATGAGAAAATTCCTCTTATGTTTCCACATACACACACCTTGCCCAGAAGCTGCGCAATCCATTTAACACCTCTCCTTTGGCATTAATGGAGTTAGGAAGGTGTGATAAATGGAAAGCATTGTTTGTTTCCTTTCCCTCTTGCAATCACCCAAGATTGGCCCATTACTTGAGTCCCTTTGTCGGGCATTCATGCGAATGCTAAAAACTTGTTAGATGCTTGATCTCGTTACCATTCTCACTGCCTGAATTGAAAACCTTATTTTCTTTTCCCTGACTCTCCCCAGAAGCTTTTTTCCTGTCCTTTGAGGATTTTATCGCTTTCAAAGGCTGCAAAGTAATATCCTTGACCACAGGTCAGAAGTATGTGAGAGTATTTACAAGTGATTGGTTTGGGAGAAAGAGGAAAGACTGTGTGAGATTGGTTCCTTCTGCCAAGCTAGATTAGTTGGAAATGTCTTTCCAAACGGGCTGGTACAGGTTGATGCATTGCCCTATGTCCCTCTGCTGCCCAGTGCTGCACTTGTTCTATTTAACAAGTTTCCAGTACCTTTCTGAGAATTGGTGAAACCTGTTTTTGTCAACTGATGATCATTTAAGCAGGTGGTTCTTCACATTAATGAACAAAGCAGCTGCCTGCTGGTTTGAAGCTTTTCTGTTGCACGTAGATCAAGGCAGAACACCAAACTAAAGGGTGGAGTCTACTGAAGGACATCTCCAAAGGGTTGCAATGACAGAAAGGATCCTTATTGCTTCCGTCCAAGGATTTCTGTGATTCTGCTGTGGTGGAATTCCCTGTCACCAGACTTCACATAGGATTCACAACTTACATTGGTTTCTATGGATATAACCCTTTGTGTGCAGCAAGTCCTTTTGTTAGGTTTTTCATGGCCTGCTGCTTACCTGTTTTCTGGAACCTGCTTTGATAGAGAGATCATCTCACTAGAACTAGAAATAAAGGAACATGAGAATACTTTGAAACACCTTGTGCTTCTGGAGGATGAGGTGCTGTATGCTGCTGTTCTCATGTGCTGCATTTCCCCCTAGAAGAACGGTAGGTCTATAACAAATCTGAGGAACGTCTGTATTTGACATTGTGAAATACTTGATTTTTTAAGAGTTGTTTATTAAAAACAGAATTGCAGTTGTGAAACTATCAGGACTATTCAGGCTGTATGTGGAGAAGTATTATCCTTCAAAGTAGATTATTATGCTGCTGAATCAGTGTTGTATGTAATTTTTTTTTTTTTCATTCCTGGTGGGATAGGAAGCTAATACAATTATCTGGGTATATAAACTGAACTTGGGAAAAATCACCTTTTTCTTATGCCATGCTGTGCTAGAAAACCACTTACACCAGTGTTCTGTTCTGTGTGAGAGATAAGACATAGAAGTGAGAGGTCTTAAAACAAGAGAGCCTTGAACCATGGTGGTGGACTTGGACATGGATGCAAAGGAGCACAGAACTAAGATTTGTGTCTCTACCTCTCTGGAGTCTGTTGTGAAGGATTAGAGCATTTAGTAAGTTAACATTGTGTGTCTGCTGTGGTTTTGTCCTACGGCAGCAGTACTTTGCTTTCTCACTTTTTACTTTATACAGTTGTACATGCTTTGCTGAGCGGGCAGTGGCGTGCTGAAGTCAGCTTTAATAGCTCAGTCCCAGTGAGGTGGAAGGAGCTTCTGACTGCTCTTCAGAGAGTGAGTAACCACCAGAAAGGAGTGATAGCAGGAGGTGACAATGAGACTGCACGAGTGCCCAAGCCCTGGCTGGAACTGAAGCTGTGACAATATGTGCATTAGAAAATGACAATTTAATTATAAATGGCATGATAGATTGGTATGATTTTAAAAGACTCTTGGTAGCGATTAGCTTAAGCTGTTGGTACAACATGAACACCATGAATACAATCACGCAGAGCTAAGGAAGCATTGCCTTTTTTTTCTAAAGACAAACATCCATAAACTCCTAATAACTGCCATTCTCATCTAACTTTACAGGCATTCTGAGTCTCCAGGTCTTATGGGTGATTAAAACTTCTGTATAGCTTCATGTGCAAGGATATATTCTGCATTTCTGTGCCTATATGGATGGCAAATGTTGATGTCAGATTTCATAAATGTTAAACTGCAATTAAAAACTTCTAGACTCCAATTTTATGCCTCGTGGTTTGACAACTTTGGAGAATGTGTTCATTTAAGAAAAAAAAGCTTATTGTCTATTGTTTGTGATATAGTCAGCAGCCTCTATACAGGAGAGGTCTTTGTATTAGCAGCTGGGCTGCCTCTGAAGTGGGGAAAAAAATAGCAGGACCCAGTGACACACTCTTCTTTTTTCAAACATTCATGCGTTTTCTCTCTGACCAGGAGGAGATTGTTTATTGCCAGGTTCCTTTTTTAATTCTTCTCTTTCTTGAATGGCTTGAAACATGCTTTTACAAACAAAACTTTATTATGTACAGAAAAAGTGCCTGTCCCTATTAACGCTCACAAACAACACTACATTTAATTCAGGTACTTCTTGGGGAAAATACACCATTTGTTCTAGTACCGTTTCAAAGAATACCCACTGGGTCAAAACCGATGGATCACACATCCTAAAGCAATACAAGGATTACATGTATAATTGCTGAAAGATCAAACTCACTGTCTATATGGCAAAGTAAATCATCTGAGCTGTTCAAAGCGTTCCTTTTTTATCCCCTGTGCAGACTGCAGGGCTTTGAAGAAAATTCTCTTTAAACATGTTTCCCAAGCTTACATACTTTTCACTGTTGCATGTTAAAAAAAGGTGTGTACTGTGTGTTTTGGGAAGAGGGGGTTAGGGTTAGGAAGGAGGCTGGTATTTTAAATGCAAACCTCATATTACATGCAATTCAAGGGGTGCCATGGTTAAAACTCATGTCTCAAAGTTCTTGAGCTCATACTTGTATCACTGGAGAACATTTAGAAACTCAACTGTATGAAGGAGTGCAGGGCTGGTAGAGCCCACTGAAGTTCAATGGGTTTTCTGCCATGCCTTCACACGGTCTCTGTAATCTACTTTTGCCATTAGTCTGCAGGATTGGATGCTCAAAAGTACATGTGATGCTTCTACTTCAGGCAGAGACAATATGCTTGGGTTTAGGGACCGCTTCCAACTTCTGATGTAAGTTCAGAGGGCTGTTTAATGTAAAATGCTGGTGGTCACTCATTTAATAAAATAGTATTGTTTTTCTTTCCGGCACAAATGAGATAGCTCTTGATGCAATTGGCAAGAAAAAACCCAACCCAGACAACACAAACAGAAAATGGGTATCTACAGATGTCCCAGTATCTGGTTTGAGGGGAAACTTACTGCCCCTAAAGTAACACTCATTTGCAGCTCTGTAGTTCAGTTTACCATAAACTTTGAAGAGAAAATGGCTTTTGCTTCTGCAATAAGAAGTGTGGGCCTTGAAATACTGGGGAAAGAGAAGAAAATGTTAAATGTTAAAATGTTGTTCAATGCTTTAGGCAGTTCAGTTCTGTGTAAATTTGGGAGCTTGAAGAGTAGATGGGGAAGATATCCTTTCTAATAACCTCCAGCCGGCTGCATGGCTGGTGGGTGGGCTGCAAGAAATCACCTGTAAATGTACGGGTGGAAGCAGGAGAGAAAAAGTGGGTGAGAAGTGACCTGCTGGGCATCCTCAGATGATCTGTTGGATGGTGGCTGCATCAGGTTGCACATAACATGGACCTGCCCTTTATGGGTCACTGCACCTAGTGATAAAGTGCTAACACGGACAAGAGGAAGATTGTATTTTCCTGTGTAGCCTGTACCTGTAGTAGTTACAAGGGCATGAACAGAAAAGAGGGGACGGTACTGAACAACTGCATTAGTGTCGGGGGTAGATCAATAGCATCCTTCACTGATTAGGTAAACCCACCATGATTTATCTCCTCCCTTCTTAAAGTGTTCCTGCTTGGAGCAGCATGTGAAACTGTGGCTTGCAGTTTTTTCCCCTCATGCAGCACTATGAGATATTGGGTTTTTTTCCTTCCAAATTTATCAACTTACCATATTTTTGAGCGGTAAAATATTTATGTCTCTCTCTTAGTGACAAAGTCACTGCTCCTTTTTCAGTGAATATATCCAGAATCTTGAAATATGCCAAAGTGGAACATCGGGTTTTTTAGCCACCGGAAACTATGAGGACTGATGCTCCACTTTCTTGCTGCTTTCCTGATGTTCTAGAAGACCAACAGCCTCTTTTGACTCCTTCAGTGTTTTGGGACTGCCTTGCTCTGTCTTTGGTTAAATAAGTTAAGGAGATATTAACTACATACAAATCTATTTTCTGTGCTGTGTTACTCAGACAGACCTGTCCTTGGAATAGGTTTGTTGTTTGTACCTTAAAAGCTAAAATGATCAAACTGAACTCTTTCAGGAGAGTGAGATATTAACCAGGATGGAAGAAAACAAGCACAAAAGCAAATTACTCAGCACCCAAAAGCTACATTTCTGGCTGCGTGTATTTTTATGGCTGGCTTCTTACAGCAAAAACTCTTTGAGCTCGTCCAGCAGAGTTCCTCTCTCCTGCCTACATACATGAACTTGTGCAATAGTTGAAGCAGATCCTATAGAGACAGCATTGCTCACTGTAGACCAGTCTTTGAAGTGCAATGTAAAAACCTGGCCAGGAGGTGTTTTGGGAACAACACAAAATGATAAAAAATTGAGTATTCCCTCAAGGCTTTCTCCATATCACCCTTACCGTCAGCTGTTGCTTAAAGGCGAACTTCAGATTCTGCAATCATTGTTTAAGAGGCTGTGGAAGTCTTGCGGTACAATGTGTCTTGGTTTGAATCTGTGTGGAATATGCTTAAAGTGAAATTCTGTCTCCGTTATCACCCTTTTTACTCAATAAAAAACCCATTGCCTGTTGCCCTAGCAGCAGGTCTGCCTGAAAGGCTACTAGATGTCTGCATGCTTGGTTATTCTGTCCTCTGTCAAGGGTTTTTTTTGGTTTCTTTTTGTTTTTCTTTGTGACATGAAGCTGTTGAGCAGTTTTGTTTAACGTAGTTATCTCTTGACTGTAATAAAACTTTAATAAGGTTTCAGCTGAAGAACCAAATCCAGTTTTGGGCACTGCAAAGTTAGATGTGGAAAGCAACTGAAAAAGCTCGAAAGAAAACAGTAAGAACAATCAGGGGTCTAGAAGGCAAGATTCAATCATTAGAATAGTTTTGGATGGATGACAGCAAGAATATAATATTATTCAAGAGCACAAAAGGAAAGAAGAGAGTAATCTCCTTCACATGTCTATGGTGGGCAGGAATAGAAGTAATCGGATTAAAGGAAAGACTCAGTTTAGGCTTTAAGAAAGGAAATTTTAATGTTAGAGCTGCTGAAGCACTGGACTTGATTGTGTGAGGAGATTGCACAAACGTCACAAGAAGAATTTAGCCAGGCACCTGTCAGGGATGACATGGATAAAGACAATTATGGGGTATATCACGTCTCAAAGTTCTTTTCCATCCTGTTTCTCTGCATGTCTTCTCGCACCGTGCCTTATAGGCAGTTTTTGCCTGCTGATTAATGAAGTGATAGTACTTTTGCAAAGTGGGTAGTTTTATAGATGCTGATAAACCCTGGGAAGTAAGGGCTTGGGAGGGCAACACCTCAGCCATTTGGAGCTGATGTACAGACCTGCGTCTTCCCTGCTCAGCTCACAACTTGATAAACAACTTTCTTTAGCATAACAGAGATGAGTTCAGTAGGACAGGCAGTTTAGGGGGAGGGATTTCCTTCTTGCACCCAAAGAGATTTGGATTCGATCCACCGGGTGTGCTGTGATAACTGTGCTTTGGATACGAGTTGGCTTCCCAGAAAAGCTGGTTGAAAGGAGGGCCCTGCAATTTGTCCTGACATTAATACATGAAAGCCAAAGCTTGATATATAATTTCTGCTTCAAGATCCATTTAGCAATATTAAAAACTATGCTCTAAAGTATAATTTAATATCATGCAAGAATGAAACAACAACAACAAAAAGATAAATTATATTCTTTACCTAAGTGAACTTTTTTGGTGGTAAAGCTGAGAGATGTGTGTGCTTATAATTAAATGCCTAATTAAATATGAGCATCTCACCTTGATAATTAAGCAATAAAGGCACATCAGGCAATGCATTTCTGGGTGATTATAACCTGCCTTGGGTGATACTATAAGGCATGAGGCCAAAGATTAAGTGGCTTAAACCACCTGAGAAATTCATTAATATCTAGAAATTTGCTGCATAGATTATTTTGTTGCCATTGAGAACTAGTCTTGTACATAAAAACAAGGAAAATGGTTCATTTTAGTGGGAATTTTGTGCGATGTGGCTGAAAGCTTCAGGGTTCTTTCAGCAGCAGGTATATTGAGTGCTATCAGAGGATCATTTCAGGCTTTATTATGCTAATTTAGGAAGGCAACCTAAAGGGACAATACTGGTTTTAAGGGGCTCAGATGGCTGTAGAATAAAGCATCAGAATGATACTGAAAACACCAACCATTTTTTATCCCCTTCATCTTGTTTGTTAATCCCTTCTCGTACTTGCCTTCGTGTTTTTTCAAAACCCAAAGAACTACGTATATATTCCACCTAATAATATACTCCTTATATGTAGTAACAAAACGTAGGTGAATACATACGCATCTTGCAATTTTTATCTTTAACTCTGTAAGACCTCTCTTAAGTTATCTCAGCCACTGGATAGCCCTTGTGACTTCACTGAGCTCTGTACGCATGTTAGTGCGTTAACCTTAGCTGGATTCTCAGGGTACCACTTTGAGATAAACATTAGGCAATAAAGCATACCGTGGTTGGTACTAAGCAGAGAAAAGTGCTGAATGTTTAATAGCTTTGTGATTGTATGTGTTTGCTTCGTAAAACGATGACATCAGAGTCTTTTCTCTTGCATCCAGCTTTCCACCAGAGTTCTAATGTTAATGGAGTTTGTCAGGATTTACAGGCATGTAGGAAATCTGGGAAAAAAATAAAAATCGAACCATTGTAGTATATTTTGATAAATCAAACTGTTATACATTTTGGTGGTTTTTCCCCTTTTAATTCATTCAAGATTTATGTCCTTAATTTCCCTCTTCTCCCATGCGCATCCCAAGAACGTCTCTCTAAAATTTTGTTTTCTGATTACTGCAACCTAATGGATTCCTAGACTAGCACAAATACCCATGTACAATTTTGTGTCAGTGGGGACTTGATGAGAGCTATACAGACGATAGCTTTGCCTGTCATCAAAGATGTGATGCCTGTCTGTTTATTTTTGGTTGGATGAAATATAATTGCTCTTCCGGCTGACATTGATAAATGGTGTTGAGTGGAGTGTGTTCTTCTGATTGCTGCAATGAATGATGTGTACCATGTGCTGATTTTTGACTGTGAAACAAACATCTCGTTGGAAGAAAGTAGACTATTAACCTCTTACAGTGACATGAGAATTAAACACTATAAAATAGACACCAAATGCTCTTTGGTGTTTCGTGAGGGTGAAGTGAGATCAACAGGAAACAAGCTCAATTCATGCTCCCAGGGTAGGATGCATGCTTTTTTTTTTTTATGCTATGTTTTAGTGAAAGAAATGAAGTTAAGATGTTATGTACAATATCACAAGAACTTCTGAGTTGAATCAAATTTATTCAGAATCCTACATTTCACGTTTTATTTTTTTCAAAATGCAAAACTGGCACATCTCAGCACAGATGTAATTGCTGTTTCAGAATTAGAACTGAGATTTGGGCTGCACTAAGTGTCTTTAGTTACGTTTTGGCCCAAGTTCTGCTTCATTTGAATAAACAAATTTTGGAAGGGTTTTTGGGTAAGTGATCGAAAGGGAGAGATTAGAATTTCCTTGTCAGTTCCAAAAAGAAGTATCTTCCAAGCTTTCCTTGTTTCCACCTGCAGTGTTTGAAACATCTTACCCTTTCTCTTGTGGCTCTGCGAATGTTCTGCCTAGTCCTTATCTCACCTCCCTCTGTGTTTGATTTCTAAGTTTACGTTCTAATGATTTCCTTGTGACATTTTTCTATGCTTACTCATATCCCTAAAATAATGCCTAAATTTGTGCACTAAAATTCGTCTGAGTATTTTGTTTTCAGATAATTTTGTGATACTGAGCTCAAAATGAGGGCAAAGAGAGTCTTGTCAATACCTGGTTTCCAACATGAATGGAGTACCTGCTAGCTTCCTTTGGCTTTCCCAGAAATCTTCCTCACATACACATTTCTTGTGTGCAAGAATTTCCTCAAAGACAGCAAAAATGCTGCTTGATAAGAATTGAGTCTTCCGTTGCTCACTTAACCTCACTTACACTGTTTTCTGACTTTTCCTAAGTAAGATGATTTAATTTGTTGCATTCATTTTACTTTGCAGGCAGGGCACTTAGGGAATGCTGCAGATCCTGACATAACTAAAATGTTAGTAATCAGCAAGAGTGTATTTTCTGCCAGCTGATTATTTTTTTCTCATCTGTCTTATGCCACTTGCATTTAGAATGTTTGTTCACATTTACCCACATAATATTCCAGATGCAACTTCTGGACCTACTGAGGAGGATTTATCTAATGTTCTGGTTCAAAGGAAGAAGAGAGGTGGAGGAGAGAAACTGTTCCTGAAAATAATCAGTTGTTATCTTTGAGATGCTGAAAAGCTGAAAGGATTTGAAATAATAGCACTCAAAATGCTCAGTGAAATAGAAGGAGGTATTATGGGCTGTAAAGAGGTAATTAGACATACATGTTTTGCCTCTGTTGGGCACCATCTGGGCAGAAAGTAAATATATATATATTTATATAGTTTAGGCATTTGTAAACACTGAGGGGAAAGAAAGATGTAGGATGATACCAAGAATATAGCTATGAATAGCTGAATGGAAATTAAGAAAGAAAACGGCAAACTAATTGTATTAAGCCTCAGTCTTGGGAAATGTATTAGAATTAGTAGCCTCTCTGCCTGGGGCATTTAAGCTTAGAATGGAAATTGCAGTGCCAGATCATTTCCTACAGGATGCTTTACAAAGGCAGAGGAGATTATCTTAATGATCTGTGGTCCTGAGGCATTTCTAAGTTAAACTTTTGTGTTCATGTAAACATAATGCTTTGGAAAACATGAATATTTATATTTTTCTTTCACCTTTTCTGCTATTTGTTGATGTTCAAGACCCAACAGCAGTATGAGTATTTGTGTTGGCAAGTTAGAAGGATATCACATCAGAACTTGCTCTTTCAGGAGTAGCGATGGTGCTTCAGAACCTCTTACATGGAAATGTAATGGATGCGACCTATAATTTGAGCCGTGCATGAAGGCACGGGCTTTTGCTCATTGTGTAGGTGTACCATGCATTGGGCTTTTTCGCTTTAGAGCAATTTTTGAGTTAAAAATTTTGGGTGACAGATGGCCCAAAAAAATAATCTAAGGAAAACCTATATTTAGAAGTGTATGTGTTGTAACATGTGGTTTGAGGACTTCTGATCTTGATGTGATTGCACTCATTGGTACCTTTTCCAGGAATTTCCATCTTTAGTCTATTGCCTTCTGGGACTATCCATGCTATTGATCACACACTGAAGGTCAACCACAGGTCAGTCACTACTAATTTACAAGTATCCTTTCAGTCTCCAGAAGTCGATGTGAGCAAATCTGGGTGCTGTTAGCTTGATTACAACAGAGAAATAGCAAGGTATTGTCCAGGGACCATGAAACAGCAGCCATGGCAGAGTACCAGCGAGCCCTTCCTTACGTTACTGCTTGCCTGTGCTCCTTAAGGCCCCTTTGATGAAATAATTTTGAATGTGTCGCTTCCTACCCTGAGGTTTCTTGCTCTTTGCTCACGTTTCTGCTGTAATGATCTGGGTCCTGCCTGCATAGTGCACATCTGGGCTGCGGAGCTTACTACCTTGGGAGAAAAGCGAGAACTTTAGGACTGTTTCTAGTTTTAGTCGCTCTATGTATTCCAGCACACGCCTCTCTCATATTGTTTAGTCTGTAGCATAACGTGCATACGAGTTCCTATAATTTGAATGCAAAATAACTTGTGGAAGTAGATAGAAAGAAATGCATTCAGTTTGCATTCAAATGCAAAAGAGAGCCATTCAAGACAAATATCATACTACAAACTCTACTACAAGCAAAGCAATGCATTCCTGTTTAGTAAGGGAGATTTCAGTGGTTTGTAATGCTGCCTGCCATAGCAGGGCAATTACACAGCAACTAACCACCCACCCCCGAGTCCTCGTTCTGTGAGCCTAAGCATGTAATTGAAAAAGCCACAAGTACATTGAAGATGCCACCTGTTTCCTCTCAGGATTATATAAGGATGTAAATATCTCACTTCAGAAAATCTTAAGAACACACGGAAGTATTTGCTGATTCACGAACAATTTATCTCCAAGGTTACCTACCCTGTGCAGCAGTCATACTGAAACACAATCTCAAACCCTTCGTAAGTGACGTGGAAACCTCAGAAACTTGACTGTGGCTTTCACTTTGGAGCGTACCCGCTGCTCCATCTCACGCACCTGCATTGCCTTCCCTCAGCTTTTCCTGCCCAGCTCTTCCTCATTGCGTATGAAATATCTGTAAAGATTGAAGAAGCCTTAAGGGCACGTCCAAATCCGAAGAGCAGTCAATGGCGGCTGCTGGAGACAATCAACTTTCATTTTTTCTTGAGCACGCTGAAACAAAATGGTTGCCCTCTGATCTAGGGGCAAAGTGTGTTTTCAATGTCAGTGGTTGAAAACTTGAAGAGAACAGCTGTTTTGAAAGGCGGAGGTTGAAGACCATTTTACGTACCGGGTCTATGCTGAAGGGCAAACTTGTATTTTTGACAAATGGGACCATTACATTTTTTGAATAACACTTCTGAGAAGTGCCTTTTAAAAAGCTGCCCATTGTATTATAACCATTTGAGATTCTAAATAGGTCAATATAAACACACCAATGTCTATGATGATCAGCTGACAAAAGCTTTGCCTGCTATGGACAGAATAACATCTCATCATGAAGTTCAAACCTTCCTGTTAAAAACAGTGAAAATAAACTAAACAAGTTTGCTAATAATTCGAAGGCAACGAAAGCAATATGGAAATGCTAAATGTGAAGACTACTGGTATGGCTTGTCTTAATCTCAGAATTCAATGATAAATACAGCAATTTTCAGGGAGTAGCAAGAACCGATGAGCCGGGAGCCAAGGGAGATGGTAGGGTGGGTGCAGGCAGGGCTCTCTCTGAAAGGCACGGTTCCACAGCTCCTGGAGATGAGCTGAGCATGTCTGGTGATATTATCTGGGTCAGGAGACAGCCCAGATTGACACCAAGACCATAGCAATGAGGCAGGCCTGAGGTCAAGCCAGAAAGTCAAGATGGCAAGAAAGGGTTGGGTCCAGATCAGTGAGGCACAGGTGTCGCTGCTACGTAGGTCAGGCATGGACCAAGGGAAAAGGCATGAACTTGGGTGCAGGTCCAAGGTCACAGCTGCCTCCTGCTGTGGGCTGGTCTGGGGCACCTGAACACCAGCAAAGCACGGGCAGAAATTAAGCAGCACCTTCACGTCCTATGCAGAATTTAATACATAAAAATGCCCCTTCGAGGACTGACACACAACAGAGAAAAGCTCCAAATACCAACGTCTGTTAATGTTTATGGTTCTTGTCTATGTAGAGGGTTTCAGCTGCCTTTCATCAGCATGACATGCTCATCAAAGAAAACTCCTTCGATTCCCATTTGATTACTATTACAATTTTGGACTAGGAAAACAACGTTTAGAGGTAAAAGCAGACAATCACTAGAGAATGAGAGGGTTTTCCCTCTGTCTCTGGTTAGCTACGGACAGATCTCTGAGCGCTGATACTCAAGTGACAAATTTAATACACAGGCCAGATTTCTTGTGTCGCTTCATGCTGCCCAACACAGCTTTTTGTGGCGTAAGTTCTCTCTCTGCGGTGGCTCCTTTACAAGGGCCACTTCATCCCTGCTCTTGCTGTGTAACAACTGATTTTAGTAACATTCATGAGCTGACCCCAGAGCCTTTATTGTTAAAATTGGAGTTACTGCCGTAGCCAAGGAAGAATCCTCAGCTCTTGCATGGTTCAGAGCCTGGAAGGGGAGCAGATCTGCATGGATAACCAGTGTATATTCCTACTGCTTCTGATTCAGCAGCAGGATTTTCCCAAACTGCCTGACCTTTTACAAGAATTTTAGATGAAACAGAAATATCATCAAGTTACAGCAGTTTTGGTATCGGGGTAAGTTGAAAGCTTCCAAGCGTGAAGCAGAATGGCTGTCTCTAATACAATAATTACAATATTTATTGTATCAAAGAGCGAAGCCTTTTTCCTGCTCACACTGAGGCAATTTTTTTCCTACTGGGTGTAGGTAGAACTTGAAATCTGAGGCCATTTAAATAGTTCCTTTTTGCATGTCATGCTCTCTTAGAGCTAGTGATGGATAGCAGACTGGAGATATTTTACTATTTTCTAGTACACTATTTAAAAGTTCTAGGGGGGAAAAACAAGGCAGGAGAAGGATTTTTACCTTACTCCCTATTCCAAGAATGAAATTTGTTCTTCAGAGCATGAACTTCTGAGCATGCAGCCTCCAGCTATGTCTCTTTATGTACAATGCTGTACAACTAATTTGGTGTGTTCTTTTTTATTTCTTTTAAAGCATTATGCGCAAAATAAGAGGGAAAAAAAAAAGGAAAAAAAGGCAGTTACGGACTTTTTATCAAATACATTAGATCTTGTATGCCTCTATTCAAAGCAGAGACATCAAGTTTCTTAGCTCCCTTTGCAACAGGCTCGGTGTATGATAGGGAAAAATACGCAGGCCTGCCTTTTTCAGAGTGCACTTACTGTCTGGTCCAAATTACAGCAGCTCTCTTCCCAGGAAGACTCTTATCATATTAACATATTGAAGTAGTTTTCTATCTGCATCCTGCGGATCTTTATGCATGCATGATGATTACTTGCATTAGAAAATCCATACCGCTCTTGAGTCAGGGCTCCGCTGCTGAGCAATGCATTTGATCTGCTTCCCGATCAAGGTGTATTCATTACTGAGGTATTTAGTGTTGGAACTGACATCTCGGAAGTCTGTCACTTACTAACTTTATTAAGGATACACGGCTGCTTCTCCTTCCCAGCTTTTAAGACGGTGACAAATGCCCCCGCAGCGTCAGCAGAACCACCTCCCCGTGTGCCGTCGCTTCAGGCTCCGAGCAGTCGGACGCGAGCTCCGCTCCTCGCCTTCCCACCCTTCCCGATTAGCAGACCAGGATTAAGTGACAAGCCTGGTTTTTTGTCACAGTGAAGTGTAAGATTGGAAATGCCAAAAATGTATTCTTATGTAAAGGCTGGCATTTCAGCTGACGAGCTAAGTAAGACTGATTTATGGTTATTTCTACCTGGGTATTAATTTCTGCTTATAATAGAAGCACCAGGCATGTGCTGTCCACTGCAGCTGAATGCAGCTTTATTTCGCGTCTCAAAGCCATCTCCTAGGATGTTGGATTTGTCACATCTTGGATAGGAGGATTATCTTCACAAGAATATTAACACTGTAGCTGAAAATTTCTGGTTCTTCTTTCTCCATACATTACTTATTTCTGGCTGATGGGGTGTATGTTTGCAGTATACAGTGCATATTTCTTCTCCTCTTTGATACTATTGCCTGTAGAGACAAGCTCACGTTAGTTTTAAACTACCTATTGGAAGCATATCCCAGAAGAGAATGAGATTCAACAGGAGAAACCAGCCCCAGATTTAATGAGTTTTTGAATGGTATTTGTAATGTATATGGCATTTCAGTAGCTGCAATAAGTGCATGTGCAGTCCATGTGTTTTAAAGCTGGGTTGGTATGACTACGTAGGTGAGCACACTTGAGAGGTGACAAGTATGTTGCTTTGCACCCTTATTCTTGGAGATTAAAATCTGCAGGAAGGACCAGGAAGATTCTTTCCTACCAGATGTGTGTATGCCTTGACATGGTGTGAGGAAATTCTTCCTTGCTTTGTAGTTTCTCCAAATTAGCACCGGAGACTGTTGCAGTGTTAGGGCTTCCTTTTCATGCCACTTTGCTTTAGGTATAAATGGATTAAGTAATAACATGAATTGAAATGTTTTATGCAGAAGCATGTAAAAGAGGATTTCACACATAACAGCAATATTTCTTGTATCTCATCTGGCATAATGACCTCTTCTGTTTGCGGGGTTGGAGCTTTATCTTTTGGCGCTAGGAAGTTCCTTATGCTATTAACCTGAGGCCTGTAGCCCCTGCCATTGGTAGCTTGAAGGAACTTGGCTAGATGGTAGATCCTGCCCCATGAGAAGGTGATGGCTTTGCCTTCTCTTCTCAAGCTGACAGCCCAGGAGTAGTGGTTGTTGCCTCTAACAAGACAGCCGGTAAGCAGAGTGTTATTCAAACTGACTCTGATGAATTTATTCCAATCAACTGCAAGCCTTGTTGCAGTAATATGTTTGACAAAAATTGAAGTTACAACTTTGAACTGCTGTGAGTTGGTATAGTAACGTCCTTATACAACTCCCTGTGTAATAACATTAACTTTTCTTTTGGTGTACGTCTGCAGCAATTGCTATGGAAGTGTGTGAAGAGATTAGTGCTGTATGGGTAATCTATAACTTAGAAACTGTTCTCAGATTTTTTTTTTAGTCTCTCTCATTAACCCTTATGTGACTAGTTGGGT
Source organism: Psophia crepitans (assembly GCA_013399095.1). NCBI lineage: Eukaryota > Metazoa > Chordata > Aves > Gruiformes > Psophiidae > Psophia > Psophia crepitans. The sequence goes on from VWZZ01001246.1 coordinate 1,437,975, forward strand.
CCTCTTAAATGCACTCTGCTGGAATCCCCTTTACTGCACGCAGGCAGTGCAGTCGTCAGTACAAAGTGTACTGTGAGAGTAAGAAACGTGCAGAAAGAGGTTCAGCAACACTGATGTGACAGTACAGCGATTTCCCTTTTTTATTTATCCACATGATGTTTCAGTTTTGAAAATGAGACCGGATGCAGATATATTCCATCTTCGTCTTAATAAGCATTTTCTATAATTGATAATCTCGTCATAGTTACTGCGTGAGAAAGTAGCACCTTTTTTTTTTCTTTAATAACTGGTGCCTGGCACAGATATTTAACAAAACTTGGGCTGAGCCTCTTTTGTGTCAATATAATGGCAAAGGTCATCTTCTGAGCAAAATGCATAAATTTTTGTTCCCATTTAAAACAAGTGTCTTAGGTCTGATTGTTTCCTCCTTGGGATACATGGAGATGGCAGTCTCCGTGTTTTGCTTTTGAGTCTTGCAGTGGCTTTCACCCAGCATTATCATAGATCGCTGCAAGCATTAAAAATGCAGCACTCTGCTGTGGAACAAGAAGTCAGAAAAAAATCGTCAACACTTAATTCACACAAAAGGCCTGAACTGTGTCTGATAGATCTACAATGAATTGTGACTGACTTCAAGGTGTTTTCTCCTTTTCTTTTCTTTTTTTTCTTTTTTTAACATTTTCAGTGCAATTCATGTAGCTGGAAACAATCTTTGACGCTATCAAGTCTCATCGCCTCTTATTGCTAGCCATTATGGTGTAACATCTTTTTTTCATACAATTACTTAGGTCTACTGTAAAACCCGAATAGATTATTTCTTTTTAGCTACACTTTAATCAGAAGGCTACTTCTCCTGGCATTTGGAAATACAATAGTGGTTGTTTTATACTTTATTAATTACTACTGGCCCTTCATTTTTCAATGGAAATATGAAAGTCAAGGTAGATGGCTCTTTCCCTATGTGTCAGCCATCTTTCCCCAGGCTCAGATCACTAGATTATTTAGTCGTCTTTGCTTTTAGACAAGATGCTTTACCAGAAATGGTTGGTCTGGGTTAATTGCCTATCAGACCAGCTAAAGAAATTAAGTTTATGACTCTTGATCCTGCTTGATCTTATATACTATCTGCTTTTTACATAGAAGGTACCACCACTACTCTCTAGCTACAGGAAAAAACCTTTCCTGACTGGGGTTGCTGGAGGGTAAAACGACCAGGAGACATTAACACAAATGCCATATCAGACATGAAGGGTAGTACGATTCATGGTAAATTATTGGGGATAACTTGCTGAGTTTATTCACTTTGATATCTGAAAGCCATCGGTGCCATACATCAGGACTTGCAAACTATTCAGATGAATGTGAGTTATCTTGTGAATATGTTCAGTAGGCTTTGTTGGGATAATGGGAGCTTAGCCACAATGGAAGGGATTCGTAGGCTCTAATTTTCTTCAGTACTCAGGACATAATCTGCCACGCCATATGTGTGAGTCAAGCTGGCGTACAAGGATGCTCCAGAGCAGAGTTTCTAACTGAAGAAACCAGGTTTTACCTATTTTTGCATATGGATTCATGAATTTATTTGAAAACTTAGCTGAGAAACAGCACGACATCAGAAATGCAGATGCCAGCCATGCCCGCAGACAAACCGCAGCTGCCACGTGTCGTATGTGCCCCTTGCACCTGATGCGCACCCAGCTAGTGACGTAGTGTTCAGGCACCCAGTGCTGCGTGTGCATGCCTGAAAACATCCCAGGCACTGCTTGTCGGGCAGATCACAAAGTAAAATCCCAAACCTCGTTCTGCTACAGAAAAAAATGTTCTGAAGTTCATCATCCCATGAAGCAGATACATGTAGGGTATTGCTTCTTATTTCACTAAAAAAGGCTGTATAGTTGCTTAAGTTACAGCATAAAGTTATTCTATGTTTTACTGTTTTCTGCTGCTTTCTCTTCATGTGATTTCTGAGCAAAACAATTCTGTTTGGCTGATTGATTCAGGAATTTGAATGTCACGTTTGAGCCATGGCATTTGAACGCACGTACTAACGGACTTTAAATACGTTACTGTAAGTTTTGAAGTGATTTTTTTTTTTTTAATGTCGAGGGGGAACACTAATATCTCTTTGCCCCTAGAAACAATATTTTAAAGTTCAGTAATATTCATGATTACATTTCCCTTGTAATTGCATCACTAAAAGAAAACCAGTGTGCTTTAGAGGCTGGCCTTCTCTGAACCAGCTTTGCAAAGACCTGATTTTTACAACAGTCTGTTGCAAAAGACAAAATTAATGCCAGTGCAGATAAGTAGCTGATGCAGTAAGAATCCAGCTGCCATAGTCTGGAACTCCCCTGCTCCATCTCTACCTGGTCTCAAAGTGGCTTTCTGGTCCTGTCTACAGCTAACCCTGATGCTGCTGTAAATTCAAAGAACAGTCTTGCTCACATCGGTGTAGGCAAGTGTGTAGGCCACCCTAAGAGTGTAGCTAGCAGCTTAATTGCCTTACTGAAGTGTTTGTGTTAGGAAATGGATAGTTCCTCTTAGAGCGGAGGAAACAGGTATTTGTCAAAAAAGCGAACTTGGAAGTGCAAGCACTTATTTAAATTTGCCATGATACTGCAGATCTGCCTTTAAGAAAACTCACATTCATGCTGTTAGTGGGTGTGTGGCTGCCAGCACGGTCATCTGTTTGAGTTTCAAAACTGAGGGTCGTGATCACTAAGGGTGCTGTTTGGAAGCTGAACCGTGGTTGGAATGCCCCTGCCACATAAAACACATGAACAATTCTCCCAGTGCACTACTGATTATAAAATCATCGTGCTGGAGTTTTAAGTTCAGAGTGTGTGGCTTTTTGGGTTTGAGGAACTGAAGCCAGTTTTGTCTGATGCCTTCACGGCAAAGCTCACTTCATGCAGATGGAAAGGCTCTGGTCAACTCCTTGTTATATACGGCTCCCAAACAAGACAGCAAGATCCTGATTCCAGATGCTGCATTGGTTACAATGTGGGCAGCAAAAGGACAATGACGTGAGTCCGTGTCCCACAGTGAAAACAGAGGGTTGGCAATTAAAAATATCTATTTTTTTTCTTGCAAGCAGAGCATGACAAGCTTTTAGTGAAGAATGAATGCAGACCAGCAAAATGACATTTTCATGGTCTCTTGACCACCGCCATGCTTTAAGCTCTTCAGCAGTACTGCAAGTAAGTAGTGGAAATTATATGCTGTGTTTGTATTTATAAGTGGTGATAAATTACTAATCATATCAACAATTAGCAAGCAGCCCACCTGATAAAAGGAGATGCAGTCAGATGGCTTCTGCAGGCTGTCACCTGCTCAAGAACAAATAACATGCTTTATAGGAAATATGCTAGCTTCAGCCAGAATAATTAGAAAAAATGTAGATGAGTGCTGTATGTCTGATGGAGTTACCCTCCACTGTTGCTCTCAGAGGGCTCTCTTGAAAATTGGATCTGTAATGGATATTATGCAGATTTGAAAGAAAAATTGGAACATGCGACTTTTTTATCTGCTTTTGATGTTACATTCAGCTGCTTTCATCTCAGGGGATAAAAGTAATTGAACAATAATCCCAAAGAGAGTCAAATATACAAATCAATAAACTGCTCTCACAGGAGAATTTATTTTGATGAGTATACCGGTACCTAATGCTTCCCCAAGCTGTTAGGTTTCCATTAGGTGGTCTTGTACTCTTTATTAATACAGATAGTGATGTCTAGATTGGAGAACATAGACAATTAATAAGACAGATACATTCTCTGACTATCACAAAACAAGAACAGCTTTTTACCTCCATTGATTGACATCCTAAATTTTAATCGAGTGCTGAGAACAAGACTGTGGTCTTGTTTCTGCGTTCTTTTGGGAAGTATACTGAAAGTAAAGGATGAGTAGTAGTAATGTAGGCAGTTGTTAGGCAAGCTTCCTTTGTTAGAGCGTTTTTGTATGTTGGTTGTGATGTGCGGAGTTGGTTTTGGTCCTTTGTATTCTGTTTCTCTGCACTGTTTTCCAGTGATCCTAGATCTTATGTCAATTTTTAATATGTTATTATTTATTTATTTTTACAGTTTTGTAGCATTCTTTAATAAATTTTTTGATAATTCGCCTCACCTGTGTGTGAAGGTGCTAGGATAGGCAGATGGAGAAAAGGAATCCACACTCCAGGTTCTTAAAGTCTAAATATGAAAACAAGTTGAACGTGACTCTCTTGTCTAGAGCTTTGATTTCACTCTGCAGGAGGTTTGCCTCAGAATGTAGATTAAGGCCCTTTCCATAACCCCAAATGTGATGCAAAGAGAAAATACCAGGAAGAGTTGGAGGAGGAGCAGGTGGCATGATCTGCTGTCTGAAACTTTCTGTGGTCCTATGTAAGGACCATATTTTTAGGGTCGGTCAAACTTTGTCCTTTGGCTGAAAATTTTGAAGGAAACCAAACCCCCAGCATGATGAATGCCTTGGAAATCTTCAACCATTTCCAGCAAGGATATAAAGGGAATGTAGGTTTTGCTCATGCTTTTTAAGCATTTTTAAGCTTAAGCCTGCATCTTTTGGAGGCAGCCACTGATGTATCCCTAATGCTAAGCTTTCCCTCTTGAGTGTGTGTATGGGGGGGGGGGGGGTTGGTTGTGGGATTTTTTTTTTTCCCCTCCTGTGAACATGAAAACCCACCATAATCTATCTGTGTGGTTGAATTAGATGAAATGGGAAATTGTAGTCCATGTATGCACAGCAGAGAGTTCATGGAGCGTAATAGCTAAACTTTCAAAAGACTTCAGTTGCTCTACGTTGCTCTTGTCCTGTTCAAGGCTAAAGTCAATATTAGAACTGAAAGGATCCTTAATCCTCTAGTGAAAATGGTTTCCCTGCTGTGCTCAGCACTCTGGAGAAGAAATCTGCTGACTTTGAACTTAGCGCTGATGAGAGATGTAGGCAGAAGGGAAACAGGGAAGTGGGTTTTGAGAGGAATTGGGAGAAGAAGGTGGGAAAGATGAATGTGTAGGGCAGCTGGGCATGAAGAAGAGGTGAGGGAGCTGGGATGTCTTTAAGGATGAAAGAGGAACATAAGAGCAAAGTCTGAAACTGAGACCAGTGTCTGACAGGGATCAGGAACCCTATCTAGTGAGGAGCTGCAGTCCCTGAAGAAGAGTGGATTGAATGGACTGGCAACTCAGTCTGGAATAAGATGACTTAGGAACAGATGTAGTTGAAGACTTTGGGTGTGGCATACATGCTGGAGTGGAGAAAAGGCTGTGTGCAGGTAGGCAGAAGGAACAGTAATTGGGAGGTATGGAACAAGGAAGAGTGAAGGAGCAGAAGAGTAGGTGGGTAGCAGAAAATGTTTTCAGCCATAACCAAAATTAAGTCTTGTGATTTTTTTGTTACCCGCTGGCACATCTGAAGAGATAAATCTTGGAGAAGTCAGGAGGGTGCTCAGTAAAACTGCTACCTTGGACTTCTGGAGGGCAGAATTTGACCTGTTCAGGATGCTGTTAGGGAGGGTCCCTTGGGAGTCAGCCCTGGAGGACAAAGGGGTCCAGGAAGGCTGGATGCTCCTCAAGGAGGAAGTCTTAAAGGTGCAGGAGCACGCTGTCCCCATGTGCCGTAAGATGAGCTGTCAGGGAAGATGACAGGCATGGCTGAACAGGGAACTTTTGCTGAGTTTCCGGAAAAAAAAAGAGAGTTTATGTCCAGTGGAAGAAGAGACAGGCAACTCTAGTCTACCTAGACTTCAGCAAAGCCTTTGACACGGTCTCCCACAGCATTCTCCTGGAGAAGCTGGCGGCCCATTACCTGGATAGATATACTCTTCGCTGGGTTCATAACTGACTGGATGGCCGGGCCCAGAGTGTGGTGGTGAATGGAGTGAAATCCAACTGGTGACTGGTCATGAGTGGTGTTCCCCAGGGGTCGGTGTTGGGGCCCATCCTCTTCAATATCTTTGTTGGTGATTTGGATGAGGGA
>VWZZ01001246.1:1444229-1707804 GCA_013399095.1 Psophia crepitans
TGTGTCCAGTTTTGGGCCCCTCACCACAAGAAAGACATCGAGGCCCTGGAGCGTGTCCAGAGAAGGGCAACGAAGTTGGTGAAGGGGCTGGAGTACGAGTCTTATGAGGAGCGGCTGAGGGAACTGGGCTTGTTTAGTCTGGAGAAGAGGAGGCTCAGGGCAGACCTTATTGCCCTCTACAACTACCTGAAAGGGAGTTGTGGTGGGCTGGGGGTCGGCCTCTTCTCGCAGATAACCAGTGACAGGACAAGGGGGAACGGCTGCAAGTTGCGCCAGGGGAGGTTCAGGTTGGAGATGAGGAGAAATTTCTTCTGGGAAAGGGTGGTTGGGCATTGGAACAGGTTTCCCAAGGAGGTGGTGGAGTCACCGTCCCTGGTGGTGTTTAAGGACAGATTGGATGTGGTACTTAGGAACATGGGTTAGTAGGTAATAGGTGGTAGGGAGATGCTTGGACTAGATGATCCTGGTGGGCTCTTCCAACCTTAATGATTCTGTGATTCTATGAAATGGGTACATTGTCCTGCTATCTGCTGTACAGACTTAGTTCACTGAACCGGAAGGCTGCATTGACACTTGCATCTATTTTACAGAGAGCTAAAGATATTTTGTATACTTGGGAGAGGCAGTGCTCCCGTGGGGAAAAATACTGCCTCAATACATAGTGAGTGGTCCATGGGCAAGAGGCACAAATGTGCTCAGGTGCTGTGATGGCCAGGCCTGAATACGTGGGTCTGTGTGTACCCTTTGACTCTAAAAGGGAGGCTTGGGCTGCTGCATGGCTCTGTGGTACGGGAGGTGTTAGGTGGGCTCTTTGTGAGACCTCTGATACTGAAGACACTTAAATTTCTCTAGAAGTCCTTGGGCACAGTGCATAGGCACAAATAATCAAAGTTCATGTTGCGCGTGCAACCTTAATTCTAAGTGGGCCCATGACTTGAGTGCTTCGCTCTGCAGCTGTAACGCTCTTGGATTTTAGGTTTCATAGGATGTTTACTGAAGATTAAGAGGGAAGAGAAAGTGGTTGTGTCTGTAAATCTCGAAAGAGTAGAACTGAGTGGATGCCATTTGGACATCCCTGACATTTCTACTCTTCTGCCTCTTGAGATAAATTATAACCATCAAGGGAGCAAATGCGAACGCATGTCCAGTAGGAATATTGTTATTTTAACAGCAAAGCAGTAACTACTTTTTCTCTGCCCTTCTTTCTTGCTCTCTGCTCTGAACAGAAGGAAATCACTAACAGCAGGCAGACAACCAACCATCAAACTGACTTTTTCAGCACTTGTTCTAGGTAGGAATATTAGACCAAAGTGAAATTAGGAGCACAGTATTTTTTTTTTCTATAAATTCAATGGTATATTAAAGGAACAAAAAGTGCGTCTCACCATAAATGCTGTTATAACTTGCAGACCTGCGGTGCCAAGCTGTGGCAGTAGTTATTGGAATGTTTCAGTGACATATTAACAGATCTTTTCTTAGAAACTCTTTGCTTTCCTTAACACACTTTCAGCAAATAGATTTCCAATAAGCATCTACCTCCTTTCTCCTCTTTCCATTTCAGAATAAACTCTTTCAGGGCACAGTGGTGCATTTGTGTGGAAATGGCTTTGCTGAGAAATTGAAAGGCAGGATCTGGATCAGTTCCCTGCACGAGCTTTGCAATATCCCTGAAAAGTGTCATGATCTGTATTTGGCGCCCAGAGCATTGCTTAAGCTAGTGAGGGGAAAACTAATCTCTTGTGCTTTCATTGGCAGCACTGTCTCAGAGACTGATCCTAATGGGGTGGAAATGAGCTCAGCTGCCTAATTCTGTTAAAAACATAGACTTTTTTTCACACATGAATGCTCATCTACTTCCTTCTAGCCTTGTTGTTAAAGCCATGGCAGCAAAGAATCAAGCCATAGTTGCTGAAAACAACACGCGCTGCTTTTTTTCCACTTCAGGTTTTTTTTTTTAATATGCAGTAAGAAATGGCCAGTGCAAGAGACTTAATTCACCCAGAAAAAGAACATTCTTAAGTATAATGATCTTGATGTGGACAAATGAGCCTTCCCCTAACTTTTAGGGCATGACTAACTGACTTTCTCATTAACATTGTAGTTAGAGTAGTGCTGTAAACCTTGTTTTAGAACCCAAACATGAGGGCGATGCACCTCCAGAACGAGATGTGGCTCTTGGTCATCCAACTTCACTTTGGCTGCCATCTATGTGCAAGCAGATAGTCAGCCCAAGATCTTCCTTGGGCTGGGTCAGTTTTTTTCTGTCGAGTTGTTGGTTGTAGTAACACGCAGCTCTTTGGTCACGGTGAATCTAATTTCCTAACTAGTGAAAGAACGGTTCGCTGCTCCTACCTACGAGAGATGAAGTAAACAAGCAGAGCTGTAAAGTTGCCTCTACATTTCCATGTGCCTGTAAATGAGGATGTCACCATTTTCTGTCATATAGACAGTCCAGAACTGTGCCTATACCTTTAGGTCCATCGGGGTTGGACCTTCCTGTGCTCATTAAAACCGGGTGTCAGATTTGTAGATCCAAGATAAATGTATTGGTATAGGACTTTGTAGGGAACCTTAAACAACTGAACACCAACACACTTTGTATGGATATTGTTCTTTATAGAATCACAGAATGGTTTGGGTTGGAAGGGACCTCAAAGCCCACCTAGTTCCAACCCCCTACCATGGGCAGGGACACCCCCCACCAGCCCAGGGTGCCCAAAGCCCCATCCAACCTGGCCTTGGGCACTGCCAGGGAGCCAGGGGCAGCCACAGCTTCTCGGGGCACCCTGTGCCGGGGCCTCACTGCCCTCACAGTAAAGGAGGGTCCTTCATCTTTTTCCCTCCTGAAGACTGCAGAAGGTTTCCTTGTGGCAGACTCTAGTTTCATTCTCTGAGGGAAGTGTGGATGTTCTTCTGGCAGAACTGGCTGTGCAGAGGGAGGATGGATGCGTATATGTGTGTGGGCATATGTGCAAGTTCATGCAATGATGTCCCTTGTAAGTGACTTCCAGGACGATTAATTAAATTGTGCTAATGCTCTTGTAAAACTGTAGCTGGCTGCTAATCGCTTGCTTTGCTATGCAGATAAAGTGCAAAGTGGTTTAAAGGATGTGTCCAGGCCTGCACAGCAAATAGGGATTAAGGAATGGGAAGTTACAGCTTTCTATTACATCTTGTAGATAGAAATAGAAAGATAACGCTGAGTAAAAGAGAACAGCAATAATTTTATATTCTTTGGTGAGCAATCCTACTTCTTGGGCATTTGTGTGTTTGGGGTGCTATTTGGTTTGTTGGGTTTGGGTTTTTTTTGTGTGTTGTTTTTTTTTGTTTTGTTTTTTTTTTAAACAACAAAACCCTAAGTTCCTCAAAGTTTGTGAAGCAAACAATCTGAAGTTCCCCTGGGGGATTTTCCTGGATAAAATCAGTTCTACTGTGAGCCCGTGGAGACTCCACCAACCCCATAGAATAGAATAGAATAGAATAGAATAGAATAGAATAGAATAGAATAGAATAGAATANTGGGCATTTGTGTGTTTGGGGTGCTATTTGGTTTGTTGGGTTTGGGTTTTTTTTGTGTGTTGTTTTTTTTTGTTTTGTTTTTTTTTTAAACAACAAAACCCTAAGTTCCTCAAAGTTTGTGAAGCAAACAATCTGAAGTTCCCCTGGGGGATTTTCCTGGATAAAATCAGTTCTACTGTGAGCCCGTGGAGACTCCACCAACCCCTTAACCTTCCTGTAGCAGCACCACCTTGGCTACTGCAGATTCATGGCTCCTGCGGAGCATGTCTGATAATAGAAACCCGTAGCAGTACAGTGGTGCTGAGCGCCAGCAGGGAGATTACAGGTATTAGGAACAATTTGGAATCGTTTAGTACGGAGTAATTTTCTGAGCAGGCAATTAATTCAGTTGCATTAAAAAAAAAAAAAAAAGCTGAGTTTAGGAAGGTGTACTTGGGCTAAAAGAAAAACTTGGATTTCAATGAGACTTTTAAAAATGTGTTGGGGGTTATCAACAAGGCTGCTGAAGGATCCTCACACTGTGGCCTGTGTGTTGAGATCACACCAAGTGTTGTAGCTGTGTTAGAAGCCACACTGTTTACAGGCCTGGCAGTGCTTCTGAAGATCTGGTTTATCTGTATTCTCTCGTACATAATGCCTGGATTGAAATCTGTTAAGAGTATTTTCTTAGTGGCGTGCTGTTCAGATATAAATGGTCTTAAAGAAGTGCTGGTCCTGCCTCTCTCACTCTGCTCGCTCTGCCTTTGCTCTGGCTTGAAGTTATTCTGCTTTATTTTCATTTGAGTCCAAAGTGCAACCGTGTCCTAGGAAAAGGGCAGTTACTGGGCTAAATGCAGTGCATTGATTTTGTTCAGGGCAAACTTTATCTGTCCTCCGCTACCCCGAAGAGTGTCTGTAGCGCGAGGAAACGAACATTTGTTCAGATATGTACATTCACATACCAGCTAACCATCCATGGCATTAATGGCGTCGCATTGCTGACTTCAACACCCTCGTGGAAGGAAGACATGAGCATGAAATTAGAACTGAACAGCCGGTCATAAATTGTGTCTAGACCCTTTCTAAAAATGTATTTCTGGAATGTGTTGCAACTAGTATTCAGCTGTAGGAATCTGAAAGTCTCTTGGTCTGGTTAAGGGAGTAGCTGGGAAAAGAAACTGAGTGACGTAGAGTTACAGCCTCCGTTGTCCTTTCCACTAGCTGAATTTCCAGCCACCCGCTCCTGAGCAACCCTGTTTCTCTAGCCGTACTATTATAGTTGAGACATAGTCTACTTTGCTCTGAGTAATTACCCAATCTTGGCATTCTTAGCAATTAAAAATGTTATTGTCGGGTTTTGTTGGGTTTTTTTTTTTTTTCTTCTTCTGCCAATATGGCATGGTGTAGACAGAAAATCCCCTTAGATGTCATCAGATACAGAGAATCAGGTGGCCTTCGTCATACAGAGATCCCTCATGTATGACTACCCATCGCTGGTGAAAAAAGGAGTGGCTGCTGCTCCTCAATCTTGAGGAAAATGGTCAAGCCTCTAGCGGTTTAGGGCAATTCGGATATTTCAATAGCATCCGCAAAGCTGGTGCGTCATGAACTGATAGCTCCTTCTGCTTGAGCTAGAAGTTAGACTTGGAATTTTAACTTATTTAAAATTTTTAGTTTTGAAAGACGAGTTTCCAGAAGTGCATAAAGAATTTGCATTGCAGATTGCAGAGACGTAACAGGAAGCCACGGTTACAGATGAGGGAAAGCCTGTCTGCGAGAGCAATGCTTTTCTGTGTGCTGCTCGGAATAATTCCACAGACCCATGACTGGGTAGAGGAAGCCTCTCTTTTGCTTACTGTTTTGATTACCTTATGTATTTTTGTGGAGATAATTTATGTTTTGTCAGGAACTAGCTGATACGTTATTCTAAGTTCTTCCACTTACTCTATTTGAAGAAAAGAGCAGAAGTGCACAGAGGAGGAGGTAATATAAATAAATGCACGTGTGCGATAGTAAAACAAATAGTTGAAATAAATATTTATACATAATAAAATAAATTTGTAAAAACACATGCTTTACTTCAGTTTGACAAAGCACAAGTGGTGTACCTGCTTTGTAATCTCACTTTCATTAGCATATTTAATTATGCTTTTGTATTTAATCATCAAAATGCTCAATAATGTACATTTTGTTCCCAGCCATGGAATACCACTGCTATGTGTATCCGTGATAGATGTTTTTAATAAAACCAGTAATTACCCTTTATTGTTGTTTTAAATTATTATTTTTAAGTTTGTTAGGGAACAATAGTTTTAGGTATAAGAGGAAGAAAGCTTTCATTTTTACCATTTCATAACATAATGGGAAAAAAAATCCATTTAATCAGGTGCTAATAAACCTTTTTTTAAAAAGTAGTGCTTAATTATCTTGAAGCTGTTTACAAGTGATGACCTGGCAGCTCTGCTCTGGATGTAAGCCAGAGCTGGGCAGGGGCAGGTCTAGGGACCCCCCAGCATTGTGGCACTGCTCTCCGGCTTTGCTTTTCCTGCCACCCTGGGCACGTGCCACCGTGTGGACTTCTGGTCTGCAAGTGTGACAGGCACGTTTTGTACCGAATGGAAAGGTCTGCCCAGTTTCTCAAGCATCAGGTAGATCTCGGCTCAGTTTAAAGGCATTTTGGGTTGATTTTTTATTTTATTTTGGATTTTTTGTTTAACAGGGTTGAACTGTGGGATCAGAGGAGGTTTAATGGGTTTAGTAATATATAATTTCTTTTTTTTTTAATATAGAGTTTCTTTCAGTGCGGAATTCAAAGTAAAATTTGCAACTGAAACAAAACCAGATCAATCAAAGAGTGAAGAAAATGTGCTGTGAAGTAAAATGATGGTGTTAACTGTTGAGAGAGCTCAGTCCCTGGCTTATCTAAGCACATAACTCCATTATCTGACTTATTTCATCTTTCTTTTATAATAGATTCATCTGTGTGGCAGGGCTCCTCCTTCGCTGCTTAGAGAATGCCATAAAATAGCCTATTTCGATTCATCAGCCATAATGACACCTATTTCTTTGTGTATGACTTGGGCTTTAGCTGATAGTAGGTATCTCAACCAACAGGATGTTTTTTCTGTGGTGATTTTATTGTATCAGTCTCACTCCTTTTTTTTTTTCTTTGTTGCAAGACTTCTCTTGGAACATGCCTTTCTGTATAATTGCCGGCTTTCAGCACTGTCTGCGCTGACTTTGGACAGGGATGGTAACTGAACTGGTTTAAATAAAAAAAAAAACCCAACAAAAACCCAAAAAAAAATTAGAGACAAATATTAGGGAGATGTTCTTTCTGCAGAAAAGGGCAAAGCCAAAAACACCTTTACAATATTGAAAGACTGGGGAACTCTGATTAATCAGTGTTTTTACTTGTCATGTGTGAAAAGGGATTTATACCACATTCAGGCTCAGAAGGGATTGAAACGTGATGGGCGGCATCTGTGCGAGTTGTGACGCTCAGCAAAGGAACCCTGTCACAGAAAGACATGCTGCACTTCAGGGATGGACAGAGATGTCCGTCATTCTGAAATGTCCACATACAGGATGTTGATACGGAAGGTGTTTATGGAACACCTCATCTGTCAGAATCTCTTTGAAGAGATGAACAGCACGCACTGTAGAGTTGGGGGGTTTATCCTGAACCAATACTTGCATAGTATATTTAAGGCAAACCACTTGAATGTTTTTGCTCTCTTGCTACGTTTTTTTTGGTAGTAGATATGTTTCCCTAGACTTGTTTAATCCTGTGGAAATTTAAGGAGGAATAGGAAATGAAAGTGAGATAGAGAAGGCTTCAGCTCTACTCTAATACTTGGAGAAAAATCATTGTCAGACAAGTGACTTTGCTGTTTGGTTTTCCATCTGTAGAACAAGAACAATGTCTTGAAAAACACAAAGGAAACACCCTAACTGCCAATTCACTGTCATTAGGAGTTTTATTGGTGTGGCATTTAAAATGGCCACTGTCTCAGTTCTTTGTGAGAGCAAAATTATCTATGAAGTTCTCAACCACTCTGTGATACTACCAAATTTATAGTTTGTAAATTAAATTGAATTTCAGTATTTTCTGGACTACAGAGAGAGGTCATACCATGCTGGTAGTTGCGAGAACACAAGTTTTGGTCTTATTATTAACTACCAGTGCACTCAGTCTTCTCCTTGTCTGCTCCCACTCTGCCTGGGAGGAAGGGATGGAGCTTGCTGGGGTGCCCAGATGTTGGCTGCTGTGACTGTCTGGTGAGGTCTGGTGAAGGTGTGTTGAGGGGAAGGCAGGAATCAGACTCACACCTCTCCTTCTCTTTGTGTCAGAAGACATCAGTTCAGGACTCACAGAAAGCTGCTGCACCTGTCACGCTCGTTTTTCTTCCCTTTGTGCATTCTCAGTGTCTGTAACCTACTGCTGGGAAACAGAATTTAATCAGTGGACACCTGCACTGCTAATAAACTCTGCCTCCTGCTCTCCCTAGGGTCAGGAGACATGGGCAGTGGGGCCTCAGACAAGGACAGACATCTTCTGTTCAATGTCACGTCTTTACTGACAGCAACAATTTCTTGCAATTAGACTCCTGCAGCAGGTAGTTAACCTGGGGGCAACAGCTGATTGTCTCTGTTTAACTCCACTGCTCACCTTGAGCTTTGTGTTCAAACGCCAGTGTTTCACCATTGCTTCCTTTGCTCTCTGTCCTTCTCTTCATGAAGGGGTATAAAGCAGAGACAACTGTTAGTAATAATCTAAATCAGCCTTTGCCTTTCTACACTTCACCTTGAGCAAGACGACCACAGTGAACAAAATGAGGTCTGTAACGCTCCATAAGGAAAGTTGATCTGAGGGCTGGAGCAGCTCTGCTGTGAGGACAGGCTGAGAGACTTGGGCTTGCTCAGCCTGGAGAAGAGAAGGTTCAGGGGAGACCTTAGAGCACCTTCCAGTACCTAAAGAGGCTCCAGGAAAGCTGGAGAAGGGCTGTTTACAAGGGCCTGGAGTGACAGAACAAGGGGAATGGCTTTAAACTGAAGGAAGGGAGATTGAGATTAGATGTTGGGAAAAAATTCTTCCCTGGGAGAGTGCTGAGGCCCTGGCACAGGGTGCCCAGGAAACTGTGGCTGCCCCTGGATGCCTGGCAGTGTTCAAGGCCAGGTTGAATGGGGCTTTGGGCACCGTGGGCTGGTGGGGGTGTCCCTGCCCATGGCAGGGGGTTGGAACTAGATGGGCTTTGAGGTCCCTTCCAACCCAAACCTTTCTGTGATGATTCTATGAAAGAGCAAAACCAACCATAAAAATCAACTTTTCTGTAAAATGGTGAAATTGTGATAGCAGGAAATGCAGCCTCTGAATGTTGCAGTTCACTGCTGGGTCAAAAATGGTCCTTACCTGGAGTAAGGACCCAGAGCACAGCTGAAGGATCATCAGAAGAGTTTGTTTCCATGCTGGCCACTTGTACATCACATGTACTTCAGAAGGGTTCCTGGACTGCTGAGTGTTTGTAGCAGCCTACTAGGGTAATGATAGGGATCGAAGCAACAGTGGGATGATGCGTATTAAAGTGTGGTATTAAAAAACATTGTTCAGTCCTTGATTTTGATTGGAACTTTCAAAATGTAATTAGTAGTTCAACCAGGCTGGAATAAAAATAGAACATTTGCACAGTGAAATCCTTGAGACTGCAATTTTCTTGGCATGAGTTCAAAACTAGTTTTAATAGATCAGTGGCAGCTGTTTCATTGCTCCTGCCTCTTTATTATGTCCCTTAGGTTTTCCAAGGTCTCAGGACACTTAGAAAGTTTTACTTTGGTTTATGCAGGTTACACCAGTGTCTTTTTATATATGATCTACAGGTGTTCAAATTGGACCAGTCTGTTTATGTCTTGCTTTCATAGGTATTTTTGTACAGCTAAAGTTGGGATATGTATTAGCAGCTTTTCTCATCCTAGCCAAGTACAAGGTTAATGATTTTCAGGTTTTTTTCTTTCTTCCATTGTTTGGAAGCTGTAGTTCCAAGAATACAGAAATGGAACATTTTGTCCAGTTTCAAATATTCACCACTACTAGAGGATTGTAGATCAGCTATAATGTTTTTTTAGGTTCTTGTTAGTTTTTTGGAAAATAAGTCATTACCACGTTATGAAAAATAAATAGAATAGAATAGAATCATTAAGGTTGGAAGTGACCTCAAGGATCATCTAGTCCAACCATACCCCCACCACCTATTACCCACTAAACCACGTCCCTAAGTACCACATCTAACCTTTCCTTAAACACCCTCACGGAAGTGGTGATAGTACAGTCTCAGGGTAGGTACTACAGATCTTTCAAGACTGAGATTGAAACCAAAAGTTGCATACTTACAAAGCTAAATGTGGAAGGGATTAAATGGTGAAGGCAGTAGGACTACTGTCCTTTAAAAGCAACAGTACAAAATCTCATCCTCGAAAATGAGTTGCAATGGCATATGCTGCACAGGAAATAGTGTGGCAACAGGAAAATGCTTTCAAAATCACATAGTCTCATTTTTCAGAAAAAGGAGATGCAAGCTGAGAGAGTTTGGTTTCTTCCTCTCAGAACCTAAAGTTTAAATAGTATTTATTTATTTATTTATTCCCTAAATGCTCAAGAATCTAGAAGGCCATTGGATGTTAGGTCTGCATACCTGCCATCAGAGATTCCTCAGGCTATGGGTGTTTCCGACACCTACATCCCCCTCCTGCTTTCACCACAAACAGCATCGTTATCTCATTTTTCACCGGACTGAAAAATCTCACATTTTAGGATTATCAGCCTGAGAACAGATAATCCCTAGGAGAATGCAGTGTGTTCTGTGACTGTGCACTGGGGTCTCTGGACTATGTTTATAATCTGTATTTTAGCTTCTCACTTTATAACTCGGTCATTTGTAGTTAATAGGCCGATTACTCTGTTGAAAAGATTGTGTCGAAACCCCAAAGGCAGGTCTCGGGATGTCTCTTAGAGCATTGATAGTGAAGTCTTCAGCAGAATTAGAAACTGGCTGATACAAGGCAGCTTCCAAGACTTAGAGGTTTTGACTAAGAAAGGAAAGGGCAAATGTGAAGAAGATGAGAAAGCAAGCTAAAAAATGTAGGCAGTCTTCCATAGCCCAGGTTTTGGACATACAACTTGGTGAGAAGGTGCTGAATCAGGGTTGTTCCTTACCCACAGGCAGCACATCTGACACCAATAAACCAAGCACCCTCTAATTACGTATTCATTCCATAACATGACTGACTTAAAGAAAATAACTGTAATTTAAAAAAAAAAAAAAACAACAACCCAACACCCAGTATAGCATTAACTTGGAGGTTAATTGCCATCTTTAGCTGCATAGTTGTCTTGGCATGAAATGTTTTTGCCGTGGCTCAGCCACATTCTGGGTTGGGGTCTGGGGTTGATTACTTGGTGTAGTGGAGAGTTCAGAAGGACAAGCAGCTGTATCTGCTTTTGGTTTTCTTCCTTTTGACACACCTTGGAATGAGGCTCGTGCTTACCTCTACAGTTTCAGAGGCTGAAAGATTTCACAGAACCATTCTTTTGTTCACCTTATTTATCTATACAGTTTGTAGTAAAAGAATGATTATCACCTAACGCTGAGTCTGTGTGTATATTTATGCATA
This sequence comes from Psophia crepitans, assembly GCA_013399095.1. NCBI lineage: Eukaryota > Metazoa > Chordata > Aves > Gruiformes > Psophiidae > Psophia > Psophia crepitans. Next base: position 1,455,396 of record VWZZ01001246.1, read on the forward strand.
CAAACTCTCTAATTTCTAAATTACAATCTTTTTGATGCATGGAGTATTAAAGAATCTCATTTAAGAGGTGTTTTCTAGATGCTAAGGGAATGATGTGACTTATGTGGAATCCAAAACCAGCTGCTAGCTTTAGACCCATGGTCCTTTAATATTCATCGTATCTCAAAAGTGTCTGCATGTGTGTGTGGATCTATATAAAGATTCAGAATAATGTTCATTTCAGATGCAGCTATTTTCACATTACCAGTCACTAGGGTGTTTTTAGGAGTAATAAAGAATATGCATAAGCAGAAAGTACTGTCTAACAACCAGCATTAGTAGATTGAAGTCAGAGTGGCTGGTGCATGTTTTACTTTCAAGAATTACTAGAAGGTTTTTTTCTCCACTTTATCTTTCAAAGAAGTGTGACTAGTGTTTGGGAATCCTTGTGGCTTTTTTTGTTTCCATGAAAATGGTCTGTTCCATTCATAGGTTGAAATCGTGAGAGAACATGAGAAGTGGGTGAAAGACTAAATCGTGCTATAAATCAAGCAACTATGTGAAATTATGTATTTTCTAATTACCTTGCTTAGATATATATTGAGCAAAAAAGCAAACAAGCTGCACAAGTTGAAGAAATGTCAGATAAACTATGATGTGTAGTATTATTACCATCTGATGTATCTTGAACCGATTTTACTCACTCATGCTTCATTCTTTATATCTGCATGTCTAGCGGTGCATGCATTTATATTTTATATAAAGGGCAGAGTCTGTAGTCAGAGCATTTGAATTATGCTGTTAAAAATAAATTAAGGAACAGCAGGTGAAAATGATTCCTACACATGAATATTCAAACTGTACCTCAGTCAGATACTGTTGAAAGAGTAATAAAGAGCAACAAAACTTTGGTGGGGCCAAAGGCATTGATGTGATTTGAAATAAAAGTTTTATTGGCACGAGGTTGAGATGACTCAGAAAACTTACTCAAGAAGTGGCATGATCTGCTCATATGCCCCGTTTCAAAAACATCATCATACAATCATCACAGAATGGTTTGGGTTGGAAGAGACCTCAAATCCCACCCAGTCCCACCCCCTGCCATGGGCAGGGACACCCCCCACCAGACCAGGGTGCCCAGAACCCCATCCAACCTGGCCTTGAACACTTGGAGAATTTTCAGTCTCCCCTCCCTTACTTTAAGGCCATTCCCCCTTGTCCATTCAAGAGTTTAAAAAATTGAGGGGGCAGTAGCACTGGGATGTTGGAAGTCTAACAGTTGGGCTCTTAATCTTGGGTTTGTCTTGTTTTTTGGGTTTGTTTTTGGTTTTTTGGGGTTTGTTTTGGGTGGTTTTTTGGTTGGTTTTTTTTGTTTGTTTGCGGTTTTTTTTTGAGCAAGACTGATCAATGTGTGTGTTTCACACTATTTAACTGATGGGAATCGTGCTGCCATTGTTGGATTCAGTGAAGTTTCACAGGAAATGGGAGCATGACCACTGTATGACCAGGGATTTTCAGGGAAAACTCAGGAGCCAGAATAGATTTGTGGAGCTAACATTAATTTCCTTACTACTTTTACATTGTAAGAACAAGAACAGTCAGAACTGTGAAGTACTTAGACATTCTGGTAATATGGAAGAAAGCATATTAATGGATGACTGACTTTGTTTAATGTCAAACTACGGGTGTGTTTCTTTGCTTGCTTCACAGATCCTGTCCATGGGCCGCAAAATGTAGAAGTTGTTGATATTCGCTCCCGGCAGCTGACGTTGCAGTGGGAGCCCTTCGGTTATGCGGTGACCCGCTGCCACAGCTACAATCTCACAGTCCAGTACCAGTATGTGTTTAACCAGCAAAAATTTGAGGCAGAGGAACTCATCCAAACTTCTTCCCACTACACCTTGCGAGGTCTCCGGCCCTTCATGACCATCAGGCTGAGGTTAGCCCTCTCTAATCCAGAAGGCAAAATGGAAAGTGAGGAGCTGGTTGTGCAGACTGAAGAAGATGGTGAGTTATGTTGGGTTTGCTTGCTTGTGGTTTTTTTTGAGGAAGACAAATATTTTCACATTGTAGATAGCAACACAACCCTCTGTCCCATGAGACTTATAAATGGCTTCTCTGGACACTCTTCTATGTGTGTAAAATCTGTAGGTGTAAATAATTTCTGTTCCATAGCTGTGTCTGGGAAAGGGCAGGGTTCCCTGAAGTGCTTGGAAATGATGAACACCATCCATAGCAGTTACTGAGCAGCAGTGGGTTTAATTCTAAGAGAAGTAGTTTTCTGAACTACCCAGGACCCACAGAGCAGCTTCCTTTTTCATGTGGGCAAATAGAATAGAATAGAATCATTAAGGTTGGAAGTGACCTCAAGGATCATCTAGTCCAACCATCCCCCCACCACCTATTACCCACTAAACCACGTCCCTAACTACCATATCTAACCTTTCCTTAAACACCCTCAGGGATGGTGACTCCACCACCTCCCTGGGCAGCCCGTTCCAATGCCCGATCACCCTTTCCCAGAAGAAATTTCTCCTCATCTCCAACCTGAACCTTCCCTGGTGCAACTTGCAGCCATTTCCCCTTGTCCTGTCACTAGTTATCTGCGAGAAGAGGCCAACCCCCAGCTCACCACAACTCCCTTTCAGGTAGTTGTAGAGGGCAATAAGGTCTGCCCTGAGCCTCCTCTTCTCCAGACTAAACAAGCCCAGTTCCTTCAGCCGCTCCTCATAAGACCTGTGCTCCAGCCCCTTCACCAGTTTCGTTGCCCTTCTCTGGACACGCTCCAGGGCTTCGATATCTTTCTTGTGGTGAGGGGCCCAAAACTGGACACAGCACTCGAGGTGCGGCCTCACCAGGGCTGAGTACAGGGGGACAATCACCTCCCTGTTCCTGCTGGCTACACTATTCCTGATACAGGCCAGGATGCCGTTGGCCTTCTTGGCCACCTGGGCACACTGCCGGCTCATGTCCAGGCGAGCATCGATCAGCACCCCCAGGTCCTTTTCCTCTACACAGCTTTCCAGCCACCCCGCTCCCAGCCTGTAGCGCTGCCTGGGGTTGTTGTGGCCAAAGTGCAGGACCCGAAATGTAGTCCTGACGTTTGTTGATCTTTCTTGTGTCTTCACATCGCTATCCCAAAAAGAAGTATAATGTCCCTCTGAGTGTAGTTTTTCTTAATGCTGGTCTTCTGGACGTAGCATTTTATATATGTCTTGGAAGCTAAATTCATTTGGTGCTAGCTCTTCCGCTCTTGATACAAAAGAACTGTTTTCGGGAAGTACTGATGGAAAGCTTTAAAGTGTTGTTATCCTGGCTCAACTATTTCAGACCAAGGACTCTCACAGACTACAAGCCTTCATTCTGTCTAATGTGTTAAAAAAGAAGCGTTCTTCCTCTGCCAGAGCTGTAAGGAGTTGCTGTCCTAAGTTTCTCTCGACTGCAAATGGCTTTGGCAGCCCAGTATATCATATGGGGGGGACATAAGAGGATGGTAGATCTTTCAGAAAAATGAGCAGGGTTTTTATCAGACAGGCTTGGGAGTGCATTTAGTTAGTTATCTGCCACTGCATTAAAATTTTGCTTGAGTAGGTGGATTTTTCAGCTGGCCTTGTAGCCATAAGGCAACATAAATCTTACACTGTTAACTTTACCAAGGCCATCAGTCTTTGATATTGATAAAGGTGTGCAGCCCGGTAGCATCTTTATGCCAAGGTGCAGTCTGGCTGTTTGGTTGGATAGAGCTTTGCTGTTGTGTGGGCAGAGAAGGACAAATTCCCTGCTGCTCCTGTACTGTACTGGAATAAGGACGTACTGAAATTAGCTTCATATTTTCATGGATTCTGCTTTTATTTATCACTTAATGGTTAGATTAGGGTATATGAATTTGAACCAAAGGTTGAGAATAGGCCTTTTGTATCGGTAGTACTTTGGTAATGGCAGTGCCTTGAGGGCTTTTAAAATTATATTACTGTTTTATTTTTTTATTTTCAGCTGGGAACTTCTTGTCTGGTGGCTTCTTGGTGTTTTCTGATGTGTGCAGGTGGAGCTGGTGTTAGTTTCTAACACTGTTTTTTGGGTTTGGGTGGGTTTTCTTTTTTTCTTTTTTTTCTTGTAGTTCCTGGACCCGTTCCCTTGGAATCCATCCAGGGAGGACCTTTTGAAGAGAAGATCTATGTTCAGTGGAAGCCTCCAAATGAGACAAATGGCATCATTACACTCTATGAGGTAAGGAGAACAGATTGTTGTCAAGGAATACATGCAACAGGGCCCTTTTCATGTGTGTTTAAGCCAATCCTGAGCTCTGAGAGATTTCAGCAGGTGCTAAAAGAATCCTGATTAAAATAGATAAGAATCTTCAGGGTAATCTTCCGCTGTCACTGAAAAAGTTTTCCAGCTCAAAAAAGAGAAAAGATTTCTTTACCAATATTTATGGCAAAATGAGAACCATATATTTCCCCCATGTCTTGGGTGTTACTGCCCTTTTTTCTTCTGCAGTATCTCCAAGGTCTGTTGTCTTTCCATTTTTTCTTGAGGCAAACTTCTGTTAGGTTATATACCTAAATACTGCAACTAATTCCTCTGCCTTTCCAATAGTCATAACGCTTCCTGGCAACCTCAGCAGAATATAGCCATTAAGTCTTATCTCATAGTGTTCTTATTGAATCTTTCAATGATACATCTGTCTAGTCCAACCACTTTCCCCACTGCCAGACAAAATATACAGCTGGTTATAGGGTGTCCACCTATGCTGGGTGGGGAAAAAAAATATTAAATGTGATTCTAGAGTGTATCAGAGGAGATGGCTCTCGTTAAGGTAAGGACGTGTTACTGTTGTCATGTGCTTCCCGTGAGACTGCATCCTTAACGCTGTGTACGCCCTAATATGAGGAGAAGAAAGATGAAAGGAGGACTGCTGGAGAGGATCGTGTGTAATGAGAGACAGTCCTACGAGAGGAGGAAAAGGCGTTTTCATTAAACGGCAGAAAGCGGTGTACCGGTGCTGGCTGAGAGTGTTTCAGTTTATAGGTTCAGCATTTACCACAGTAAGATTAGAAAAAATGGGAAAAAGATTTTGCTTTTACAGTGATCTAAAAATCCTCCCTCTGAGCTTGTGCAGCATTTTCTGATACAGAGGGGAAGGAACCACCTTTTTTCTTGCTCTTTTATGCTGGGAGACTGTACAATCTTATTTTGGAAAAGGCATAGGTGCAAGAAGTAGCTCTGCCATCACCAATGAGGTTCTGCTCCTTCCTCTTTCCATCCAGTTTCTCAGTTTGGAACACTATGTCTTGTAACGTGTCACTCCGAGATCTCCGTGTGAACACTGGCTGTCTCTGACGCAGTGATGGTCAAACGGAAAAATCGAGCAGGTTTAACGTCAATGAGCTCTTATGCTACAGCATGAGCAAGAGATGGCAGCTTTCTCCTGGGCTTAAACGTGCTTTTAGGTCATCTCTCCAGCTGGCTTACAAAGGGTAGACTGAATTTGATGCTGCAAGACTAAATAAAAGCATGGAAGTTCCTCTTGCTAGCTGTGTATCGTTTCAGCCAGGCAGTAATCCTTGACTACAGCAAGAAGTTAATTTTGTTGGTCACTGTTGAGACATTTGTGGGAAGCTGTACAGGTTGCACTCCATCTGTCTGTACTAGAACTAGAACTAACCGCTGCAATTTCTTGGGTTTTGAAGGTGTACTACAGGCTATCCTGTGTCTGTGTAAAGGATTATGCAATCAAGCTTGTCTGTATTTTTAAGGAATTGATCTGAATAGAATAAGTTGCAAATCCATGATTTTTCTGGCAACATGGATGATCTATAATGGAGCACATGTAAAATAATCCAAGTCAAATGATGCAAAAATGACTCCTTTTAATTTTTAAAGAGGCAGTTTCCTGCTAAAGTATTGCCTTAGGCTCAGCTCATTGAAAGGACCTCAGCAATCTGAGTAGTTTTTCTGGCTGAGCAGCTGCATAGAGATACTTCCATGCCTCCAGGGTAGTGATGCATCATGACAGTGCCTTTGCCCCTCAAGTCATGTCATTGCTCGAGTCTCAGTGGAGGCACAAACAAATTTTTCTTTTCTGATATTGAGCCTATGCATATTTGACAGTTAAAGCCAAAGAGAAGTCAAGGTGAATTCAAACTCTTCCTTCTTTTCCTCCTCCCCCTCATCTTCAAAAGAGTGAAAATTCAAGTGTTAAAAACCAGGAGAACCAGTGTGCCTGAAGGTTGTCATGAATGAAAATGTTTCCCTTTCCTCTCCCTTCTTACATGCAAAGATTCATACAGAACATTCCCATTCTCTGTGGCACCCCGAGACAAGTTCATCAGCTGGAGGTAAAAATACAGACAACCAGTTACACATAACCTGGAGAAATGGCCGGAGCATTCCCAGGGTAGTTGTCAGGCTGTTGAAGTCTGTATCACAAGGAAATATGAGTGCCTGGCCCATGTAAAAGGAGATCCTGGTTTTGAAATTTCTCAGTAAATACAACACAGGGCTTTACACAGAAACTTCTCATCCTGCTACCTGCAACTGAAGTTTAATCTTCAAAAAAATATTGAGAAACATCCAGTATTGTCCAGATAGTTGCATCTTTTGTATTGCTTGTTTAATCCCTAGCCTCCTATAGATACTTAAACCTGCACCTTTATCTCTGCTGGCATTATTTTAAGATTTCATGCCATGTGTCTAGGACTAAAGTAATTCCTCAGTAGTAATGACCTCCAAAGTGTTGTTTTAGACAAGGTTCAGCCACTTTTCAGCATCATCGTGGCTTTACATTGCTTTAACAGAGTTCAACTGACATATTGGTTAAGGGGGGAGTGGGGGGAGAAAGCTGGTAGTTAGTCTCTGATATGTTTTCAGTTCTTTGCTGTGGCCTACAGCACTGATCCAGGTAGAAGCAGAAGGCTTTAACAAACACAGAAGGAGAAAGGTCAAACTATGAACTTGTGCAGTGCTACTCTAACAAGGTGTCTGTGAGGAGCATAGTTCTGTCTTGTCCTGGGGACTCCAGAGCTGGATGCAGTACTGCAGTGGGGGGTTCTCACGAGGGTGGAGCAGAGGGGCAAAATCCCCTCCCTCGCCCTGCTGATCATGCTGCTGGGTATGCAGCCCAGGACATGGGTGGCTCTCTGGGCTGCCAGCACACATTGATGGGTCATGTTGAGCTTCTCATCAACCAGCACCCACAAGTCCTTCTCCTCAGGGCTGCTCTCCATCCATTCTCCACTACCCAGCCTGTAGTTGTTCTTGGGATTGTAGCTATCTAGAAACACTGCAGTTGTGTTGCTGTCATTAGGGAGAAACAAACCCAAGAACCTACCAATTTTTATTAAAGAAAAAAATCCCTGCAAAGTACAGCTCAAGAAATATCACACTGTGAGTTTGAGCTAGTGGTGTCAAGTTCTGCATTGCTCCTGAAAGTAACTGACTAGATTCACATCTAGGTATCATGGAAGTGACGGTCTCTCAAACTCCCTTGGGCACAAACCCTACTAATTAAAACAAATAAAACCCCCTGCTCCTAAGTAATAGTTCTCTCCTTACCGTCACCTTCAAGATCTGATTCATTGTATGTGCATATTTTATTTTCTCTCTAGTTCTGTTAAAAAGTTTTGTCTGCAAGCTTCTAAAATGCTTCCAAATAAACACACTGTCTATTCTGCTTACATCCCACTTGCTTTTCCTTGGGATGGATTTTCTTCTCAGATCTCTGATCATTCTAGCAGTTTCCTGCCAGGCAGACTTCCATATCGCACAAATTGCTGTTGCAGTTTTACATGCACACCGCTTATGTGCCAACTGGGCTGAAATTCAGCAGCGCAACCTTCAGCAAGTCATTGGCAGCCAGAATCGCTAATTTTGTAATGACTGAACACTTCTAAAGAGCCTGAACAAAATGGAAGGACCTTAATGAACCTTTTTGACTTGTGCAAGTCTCTTACAATTGATATTTATCCTTCAAAATGCTATTGTAGTCTTTTAATAAAGGAGGCAGTAGCTTTGCATTTAAATCTAGTTTAAAACCCCCCTGTGTTCAGTTGGAGGATTAATTGTTTCACTGGGTAGAGCCACAGCTGATTTTTTTAAACAAAGGAACCTTCTAGATCCCCAAATCAGTATGTAATTGTAGGCTGTTTCCAGGGAGCAGAAACCTCTTGTTCAAGGGAACTTGGAAGGCTTCCGGAATTGCAAGTCGGTTAATCAGTATGCTGAGAAGATTAGGATAGGAGCCGTGTAGAACACGGCTGGTGTGGTTGGTTCTGGGGGGTGTTAGGGGGAGCACAGCGAAGCAGTTCGTTAATACCGCCAGCACATGCCGGGTTAGTGTGTGTCAGTTGATCCGTCCAGGCAAGTAAGCCACGTGGGAGACGCACGGGCTGCTGTTGCAAGTAAACCGTGCGACGGCGATAAAGCTTAAGAGCTGCAGTGATAGTTAGGTCCCCAGGTAGCTTCAAGGTGTGTAGGTGCTTACGTGAGACAAGTAGATCAATCTGTGTTCAGAAGCGCAGCTAAACAGCGATAATGGGTTTTGCTGGTACGTTGCTTTGGGTAGAATCTCTGCAGAGGTGTTTTTGCATGTGATGCTCATGAAAGAGGTGTTATTACAGCTGTCTCTCGTAGCACGCTCTGAGTGGCAGAATCTAATAATATTGTAATAAATCCTGTCCCCTCTTCAGTCTCCTGGCAGACTGAAAGCACCACAACTTGTTGAATTTTTTTTTACTAGTTCTGAAAAGCTGCTATGCTTTGAAATCCCCAATAATCAAATGCTGCTTCTTGTGCTTATACCATGTGGGAGTTCAGCTTCAAAGCCTTTGTGTATGAAGACATGCAACAAAGATTATTTTTTTTTTATTTTTTTTTTTATCCTAAGTGTCTGTAAAGTCAAACCACCATCAAACTGCAGAAAGACCTATGCTGTCATTTGACTGCAGGAGCAAGCAGTCTAATTTCAGGTCATGGACCAGCTTTGGCACTTAAATTCTCCTGCTTGTAGATGATATGAGGTTGTCTCAAGTGATCGTTCCAGAATCCAGATTGAAGTGCTTCAGATACATGTGTGGATCCAGATATTTTGTGCAAAGCATTTAATCTTGAAACTATAAATAAACAAAACTAATTTATGCATTTCACTGTCCGTTTGTGCAGCTGAAAGTTTATGGGTGCGCTCAGTAAGTGATGTTGGCTTTCACCTTTGTAAATACATTTCTTGGGTGTAATCCATTTCTCAGAATTGTCAGGGTTTAGAATATTTTGCCCTTACAGAGGAAGAAGGAAAAAAAGCCTGCTTAGCATTCCCCTCTAAAATACTTGTTGCCGCGTTACCTGGGGGAAGGCGTTGTTACAAGGCATTGCAATCCTCAGACCATTTAAAGGGTGGCTGCACTATGGTCAGCTCCTTGGCTGGAAAAATGACTCTTGGACTGGTGAAGTCCTTTCAATGAGCCATGCCTAAAGGCAGTGTTTAAACAGCAAGCTGTATTTTTAAACATTGTAAGGTGTAGTCTTGTGATCACTTATGTTCTCATCTTTATGATTATTAAGTCACCTGTGAGTTGCACATGGGTCTTGGGAAAAAAAAGGATGCATTTGCAGCTTCTAACTAGCTAGTTTTCTCAGTCACTGTTTCTGAAATGCTGTAAATCTCTATTTAGATGCCAGGAATAATAATAATATAAGGGACTTTCATACACAATCTCAAATCTTTAATGGGATGCTTGGAGCCTAATTCCTCTAATCCCAGTGGATTTGAGCTTAAATTGCACTTCATAGGTTACAGATCCTCTTAGTTGCCATGTAAAATTGCAGTCTGCCCTTCATCATCTCTCCAGTTACCAATACGCCATTTCTTCTCGATCACTTCGCTCTCTTTTTCTTTACAGGAGAGGTTGTTACATGGAAACTGCCTCTTAGAGGGTCGTGCATAAGGTCAATATATGTGGGATGCACTGCTTGCATTTACAATAGGGTGGAAACAAGTTTCTTCCACTGTTGACCCCTGAAATTGCATACTTATTATAACACAAAGCATGATTATCTGGTGTGATAGCTATCCAAAGCGTGGATACGCATGCATTTCTATTCATAGCTCCTTTTTAAGCTATTCATGAAACGTGACATATTTAGGATAAAATCTTCCCTGCTAAAAGGTACAGCAAAATAATGTTTCCTGGAACAGCTGAATGGGTTGGGAACTCAACTTGGCTTAGTCACTTGTTTGTTTATTTAAAGGCGCTTTTTTTGGGTAAGATGAGTGAAAAATGGCTCCCACAAGAAGGAAAGCAGCAGCCACGAAATCTTGCAGCCAATTTATATAAAACTCTACAGTCGAAATAGTAGAAAGATGACAATTCTTGGAAATTGCCTTCAGTGAGAAGTGGCTTTGAATGTTCCCATGAAAATCAATCATGTTACAGCTTCTCAATTGCGTTCTGTGGATGCACGATGCTCCTGGGATGAAGCTTTCTCACTTAAGCTCACTCGGTGTGTGCTGAGGGAAGTCCATGCTGCACACAGCTGGCTGCTGTATTTAGCTGAACATCAAGGAGACACTGTTAACTGCTCAAAACCCAGGAAATGATCAAGTAAGGATTGTATATTTGGTTGTAGCTTTATCACTCTTCTGTACAGACGTGGACAATGCAGTCTTCACGCAATTGGACATTATGGTCATCCACAGCACTAATGTCGTTTTCCTTTGACGGTGGATTTATATGGTGTCTTGTACTGCAGCACATTGTTAATCCAGAGTCCGTGGAAGTCAGTCACACAATGAATAAGTGTTTTACTGCATCTGTACTATGCTGAATTAGAATTCCTTAATAATCTAAACTAGCAACAAAACTGTGTGCCTGTGTATAATTTAAGTTTGAAAGTGTCAGCTCTGGAGTTAGGCCGCGTCATCCTCTCAGTTACACGTAAGGAAAGCTGCGCATATACACACAGCTAAATTAGTTCTGCAGTTAACAGCTTTTTGTGCAGAATTGCCCCGAAAGAGGGCTGGGCTGGCTAAAGAGAAATTGTTTATTATACGGTTGCTGACTGTAGTATTTACTGAGCACTTGGACAGGTCAGTTAGATGCTGCCAGTGTTCTGGGTCCCTCTTGGTCAGGATTCAAACCAGAACTTGGAAAATTGAATGGTGCTGATTGCACTGATTTATTATCTTTTCTTGGCAATCGAGAAAGGCTATAAATGTGAGTATTGCTCGCTTTCTTAGCAGGTTGGGATGCCATGTCAGCCACAGACCTGTGGTGCTGTTTCTGGGACAAGGCATGGCAGTGGGGGGCAGCTTTCCTGTGAAATCTGAGGAGCACAATGTCCCAAGAAACTTCTTTCAGCCAGCGGAATCCCAGAGAGTGCCCTTTCCCCCCTCTGCTCCATGCTGTTTGATAAAGTAACAATGCCTTACCAACTCTCTGTCAGCCCTAGAATTTTTTATATATATGTGCCTGAGTGACCCCTCTGCCATACACAGGACATCTCAGGTGGCTTCTTCGATGCTGATGGAAAACCTGATTTACCTATCCTTAATAATATCAAAACCAACATATGCAGCTGCTGCTCTGGTGAGACAGGATGGCTTTCCTTCCCCGTCACGTTTGGAAACATAAAAAGCCGTGGCAGAACTGAAGTCAGATGGAACCGTGTTGATTTAAAGCAGATGTGGGGGATAATAGGAATTGGGCTCTGCTCGGTCTGCCTGGCACGTCCTAGGGCAAAGGCTCTGCTGGGAGTTCGGGAGGGCAGCAGTGGGGAGGATGCAGCAGTGGGGAGGATGCAGCAGTGGGGAGGATGCACCAGGCGCAGGCTGGCGGGAGGTTTACTGAGGTGCTAAATCCTGCTGAAGAGAACCCGCTGTATCTTTGTCGCTGTTGTTTGTCCTGTCCCGGTTAGTTTAACACAGCCTCAAATTTAGGAAATGTTTAAATGGTTTCCTAATGAGGGATACTCTTCTGAATAAACAGCTTATAGAGCTTTTGAACAAACTTCTTCAAATTATATACAATTCTTAATTGTGCTCTATTCACTGTTGCTTGCAAGATACCCTTAACCTGGCAAGATAGGCTTAACTTGAAAGCATTTGTTAATGATGCCCTTTTAAATCTTGTGGTTTCCAGTAACATCTTGATGAGAAAATGAGAGGGGTTTTTTTTTGAGAAACTCAGATGTCAGGGTTTTTGTAAAATGTATGACAACCTCCAGGTAAATAGCATACTTGTGTTATAAATAGTATGAATCAACTCTTTAAAAAAAAAATTGCTTGATCAAGCTTTCCAGAAATAAAAGCATAATACGGTCCCTTGAGCACAACAATTTCTTTGATTACCTTTTTATTGTTCTTTTGAAGCCAACAGACCTGCAGCAATATAAATCCCATGCAAATGAGAAAATATTTGGCTGCAACAAAACATTTTGTTGGGTTTTTTTAAAGGAAGGAACTGAATTATTTTACTGTGCATGTTGGGCTCTTTCTAAGCCAAACTAAGTGATAAGAACTGCAACAAAACCCACCCCAAGTTATTCTTTCTTATAATGCAGTCCAAATTAAAAAAAAAAATCCTTTTGTAGATATGTCAACATCTTGTCTTTGCACCTTTCTTTCCTAGGAAAAAAACCCATTTTTTTCTATTCTTCTTTCTGACATGCTTTTTATTGCTATCCAGGAAAACAGTTGATTCTTAAATCCCGTATCTTCTATCTAATCTTTTCAAGTGCCGGAATATCTGTGCAGTTATGGCAATATAAAGCTCTCTAACAACTCCATATTCAGATCTTGCGATATCTTGCTTACCAAAGTGTAGTAAACTAAAGCAAACTACAGATTCATGTTTGTACTTCCCTCCTAGATGGCTATTTCCTTTTCATCTTAAGTACTGCTTAATTTCACAAATAGATAGGATTGAGCAATCTAGAAGTGGTGGCTTTATCCTGTTGACTGGTGCAACTGTAAAGGGGGAGAAAGCCGGTCTAAGTGGTCTTATTGCCTTCAAAATGTGGAGATGCCAGTATTGTGCTTGCTTTTGGGATCTTAATCTCATGGCTGTCCTTTGTCCGTGTGTATTAGAGCCAGTTTTCCCTATGCTCCTGCCATCCAGTGGACAGGGTGGGTTTGGGTTTAGTTTCCTGGGCCCTACTCTGGTTACCAATCTCTGCCACTTTGAGCCCCCTGCCTCCCCTTCTGCCCTCTCCTTTTGCCGTCCCTGTTTGTTACTGGTTGTTCCTGATTTCTGTTCCCCCCCTGGTCCCGGTGTATTGCTGGCAGCGAGGGTGGGACAGCGTTCAGGAGGGTGCTGGCAGCTGCTGGCTTTTAGCACAGGGAGAAGGACTGGATTCCTTACTCTCTTCCCTTTGTTTCTAATTTAACCACTTTTGTCTGAAATTATGAAAAGTGAAGTCGAGTGAGGCAGACACTTGACTTAAGATTTAAGTAAAAATACGTGGTCTTACAATTATCAGCTACAATAATAGCTAGGACTGACATTTTATCTATAAATGTGTCAAAAACCTCATATACGTACGTGGATCTTGCTTCTGTTACTTTATGGTACAGCGCAAAGAGAGCAGCCGGGTGTGATGGTGTTAGTACTCCACTGTGGTGGTTCGGGTTTTTGTTCACTGCCCACAGCTTTCGCTGCGCCCAGCGTAGCATGGCAAAGCAGCTATGAGCTACATTGAGCAGTGCTTTCAGCATCAAGAGCTAACCGAGGAACAAGTATGGAGCCTGAGTAACCGCCTCAACGCTGCAGTCCTATCAAAGCAATTTCTGTAGTTGTCATTTTCTGCTATTAAACTGAACAATGAGGCTCTCCAATAAAATAATACGAAATAACAGCTCATTAAAAACTCTTCTTAATATATAGCATGCTAATTAATGTCAGTGGGGTGCAAGCTTGAATGGCAGAATAGACTATAATGTTTAGGAAGTAGGTAAAATAAAGGAAGATATTTTATCGTTAATGACCTTTTAGTAAACCTAATGAAATCCTTAATGGCCTGAATATATTACCGAGGCGCTCCCAGTTGCTTTGTTACCTACTCCGTTCTTCCTCCCTTTCTCATAGACGTTAAATTTGGTGTTATTTATAGAAAACAAAAAGCAATACAGTCCTAAGGAAATATGAACAGGGGGAAGGAGTCTGAGAAAGAAGGAGAGTAGATGAGACTTCTCAGCCCTACTGTCCCTGTACCTGGTCAAGAGAGAGGCTGGGTATAGGACCGCGTTCTGTACTGTGAGGTCTGTGTTTGTATTCAGTTTTAACTGACTCCGAGTTCGTGTGACTCGCAGTAAATAGGCCGGGGAGCTAATGGGCCTCTCTTACAGGGTCTCCCTGGGTTAACTTCCACATTCATTCCTAGAGCTGCGCTGTGGCTTTTTATACTGTTACCAACCATGCTGTGCTTGTGCTGTGCCTAAACTAAAGGGCTTATTCTTCAGGGTTTTTAGTCTTTCGTATGTTGCCAGTCTTAAATATAACTTGCAAAAAATACTGTTTAACTCTCCCTTAACCTTCTAGCTGGTGCTGTAGTGCAGGATGGAAAAATGAAAGGCCTTTGCTTCTGCCCCTATTTCTTGGATGAAATTTAGTGAGCTGGGGAGGGATGCAAGTAGCAATAATTGCCCGGCTTAAACTGAGTTTTAAGATGGAAAATGCTCCCAGACATAAAATACATTCTTTAGTTTGGAAGTCCAACACTGGAGAAGGATTGTTCACTAACTCTTTCCTGTTCATTAGAAGATAACTTTCTTCAAATTATTCCTTTTGTGTAACACTTGGTGCAATTAACTTTAGTCTTTTACCCCAAATGTCTGAAACTTCCTGATAAGATTGAAACTAATGTCCATCCCAGCTGCAATCCAAAGTCACCTGCAGTAGTAATTGTTCCTAAGAAGCACAGGCGGTTGGTGAGTCTTAGAAAAAAGAGCCCATGGCTTGCTGTGTAATCATGTTTCAATCAGCTTTATAGAACCATGAAATTGATTGTCCCCCCAACGTACCATGCACTTCGGAGCAAATACTGTGCTAGGCGAGTTAATTCCTTACTTGGCTCCAAGCACACAAAAGAAGAGAGCTTTTTGCTTCCCCTCCCATTCTCACAAACCAAGGAAGAAGGGAGCACAAATCACCTTGAAATCAGAATTTGAGAGCATAGCAGCATCACCCAGCCCTGTTTTGTTTTCCTAATCATCCAGTGAAAGCATAGTGATTTAGGAGAAAGATGCCCAGGCTGTTGGCTGCATACAAGGGAGCTTGGATGCATGACAAAACCAGTGGTGGTGATGACCAGGTAATCAAAGAGCTATAGGAATCGTAAAAGTCTGGCAGAAAGGAGAGCTGAGCAAGTATCTCATTAATGTGGTGTCCTCTTTGATACTGGAGTCCGTTTCTCTCTTCTGGAGGTGAAAAAAAGGGGATGGTGTGAAGATATTGTCTTGAGGCAATGAAGAATATTCCTCTTCAGACACTTGCGTAGAGGGTCTGGCCCTGTCTTCATAGAATATTTTTTCTGTTTCTAACTCTCTCATTTCAGGAATCTTTTGATCTTTCAATGTAAGTGAAACTCTGTTCAAAAGAAACTCAAAATCAACCCACCAGTGAAAATTCTAGGAGCTCCTTCTTAACCTGAGTCTCATCCCTGGAAGATTCAGTGTCTTCAACATTTTTGTATTTTGTGTTGAACTGTTTCCAATTCAGGGTCACTGTTCAGTCTGAAATGCATCTTCTGCTGGAAGTGGTTCATTAATCCCTGAGTTTTCATGAGCTAACTCTGAAGTTCACAAGAAGGAATCAAGAAAAGCAAGGCTTTTGCTGTCATCCTTCAACTGCTCCTGCGAGGCCCGTATCTCTGATGGAAACTCTGAGGGAGGACACAAGCTAGAAAATATATAATTTTTAAAAATGACAAAAACCAAACAACTGCCGAAACAGCAAAAAGTGTTTCTATCCAGATTTGTGTGGTCTTTTGGAATGAACGATCTTTCTCTAAGGCCCACTTTGGTGACTTTCCAGAGTAAAAAGTGTGTTCCCCAAACTGCTGGGTGAGTTCAGGCCTTTTTTTCTTCACAAGCCCCTGCACAGAACTGCTCCCACATGTGAGCGATGGTCAACGGGAGCAGTGCTAAAGGGTTGCCATTGACTTTGGATCCCCCATGGCAATGTGTACGCAAGCCCCAGCCCTTCTCTCGCAGGAATACTGGCAGTAGAGCAATGCCGTGCAGTGGGGTTGGGGTTTATTTGTTTTGTTTTCTTTTGCACAGAACGCCCGGGCTGCAGAATGGTTGTTAGTTTGTTTGCTGAAGAAGAGAAATACAAACACAAGTCATGCACGCAGAACTCCACATATTACGGTCTAGGATGTTTTCCCTTTCAGTGCTTGATGAGGTTCCTCTTTCCACTCAGCCAAAAGCCTTTTATCTGTCTCTGTGACGGTGTAAAACTTGTTTAAATTTAGAGGAAAACTAAATAATGTGTAGACAGCATCGTTAGCTTGCCATTTTCTTACTTAGGACACGGACAAATCAGAAATTATTCAGGTTATCCAGAAAAAAGTTACATCCTCACCTAGCATCCTTAACAAGGATGAACTTTATGAACTCATCCATGCTGCTGCTGAGCAAACAGTGCTGCTTGGTAGCTGTAACTCAATCCTTTTCCTGGATACTGTAATCTTTCTCATATTTTATAAAATCTGTCTTGTAATGCTCCACTTTCCAGAAACAGTCTCTCTTCTTTCCAAACTTCTCTATACAGTAGACCAGATTTCTAGCTCAATAAAACCAGGGCTCCTGCTTTCTGAGGAGTGCCAGCAAGAGACAAGTCTGTTGCTCAACTGACGCTGAAGTTCAAACAACCTTGGATTGGGCAGGAGTAATGAGACACAGCCCTGGGCTATAAATTACATTGACTTGGGAACGAGGGGAATTCATTCTGCTTTGCCTGAGGCAAAGGTCTGCTGTGCTGTCAGCTGAGTTTCTTAGGCTCTCAGTTCCCTCTGTCATGGTAATCAAGTACCAAGAAAGCTGCTTATGAAAGAGTTTTGAGGATGTCCCTTGTTACCTGCTACTAGTTTAACTTGTGTAATCTCAGCAGTAGCAGCAGCAGAGGGGCATCTATTTCTAGCTGCTTTACTGACAGATTTAAATAATGATGGCAGACTGTGTGGACCTTTGGATCAGCCTTTCTGGACCGTGAGAAATTCCCTGCAGCTACAGTGGTTTGCTAATAGTTGTCATGTGAAGAAACGGTATCGATGAGCTGCAGGTCTGTCTGCTGCATGGAGATCTTGGTGTTTTCCTTTGTTACTCTGAGCTCCTCAGTGGCACGAGAAGAAAATTATGTCCACGCATTTGACGTTTCTAATCGGGGATGCATGGTAGCAATGGCTCTTTTTTCCCCAAACAAATCTGGGATAAAGAGGAAGCCCTAGTGAAGCTTTTGTGCCTAGGAAGAGTCAAGATGCGCAGTTTACCCACTGCTTTTTCATGTTGCTACATAATTGTTTTGGCAACTTTGCTCCTAAAGGGCTCCACGCACATCTCGGTGGCCAAATTATTTGCTGGGATTTAACACAGTGATGTCTAAACAGAGTATCTGTGAACATAATCCTTAATGATACGCTGTGAGCACACGCTGCTTGTGGAAGCCTTGCCTGTGATTAATCAATTAAGAATAAGATAAACCCAACAGTGGTTCCTCTGTTTTGGTAGGTGATTCGAAACATGCTGAAGCTGAACATGCATCTGTACTTGTTTGCAGTTCCACACAGGATTTTCAGTGTTGTCTCCAATGAGAGAAGCACAGAAATAAAAGACTCTGCCAACTGTGGCTGTGCACAGCAGGTCCTGTAAGGCTGACAGCATCTGTTTCTTGGAGAAAGCCTTCTTCTCATACCAGTAGTAATATTTGTGGTACAGAGCAGGACAGCAGTGTTTTTACACTCTTACCAAACAGTCCGTGTGTAGGTGGTTTAGAGAATGTGTTTTGTGTTTGCTGATCTGTGTTGTTGGGCTGTTTGCTAGTTGAGGCCGGGATAAGACTGGCTGAATTGCCATCTGGTGACTGTTACAGGTCTTTTCTGAACTTAGGTGCTATGTCAGCGTAGATGAGAAAACCAAAAGAAAGCCCATACCAAGTGTTACTGTTGTCCTATATTGATCTCATTGCTTGCTGCACATCTTTACCGCAAAGCGCCGGGATGTTGTCCCTGAGCACTCAAGAGTGGTTTGTACCACGTGCAACATGTCTCTTACCTCTCTCCCCAAATAAGCAGAGTGAAATAAAATCATTGCAAAAGCAATTAACAGCTTTGAATTGATTTTCATGTGCCTTCTTAACTGTTGGAAGCAAAAGGTGGCATTTCAGAAGATAGAGATGCATATTATTTTTCATTAAGTTACGTTCAGAAAATTTGGGAGCTCCTGCTGATAATGTTTCTGGGACTTCATACTGAAGGAGAATTCATAGTAATTTATGGGAAGAACACTTTGCTCTGCATCCTAGTCTAAGGGAGTACAGGATCTGGGCAGTGTACTCTGACACGGCTAGTGCAGCTTTTAGCAATCTTCAAAGTTACTGTTTGTAAATATTTCTGCATATAAACTCTACTGTTTATAAATATTGCCAGCCGCTAAACCATTGCAATCTGTTACAACCCATTCAGCCTCATCTGCCCCTCAGAGAGCCATTATTTTGTTGAAGAAGGTAGCAGATGAGGTGACAGAGCTCTTCTCTGAGGTGGCACTTGTTTATTCTACTTTCTTGCCATTGCAAGCAGATATGTCTCTGGATTTAAACGTAGAGGAAGATATGTTGCCTTCTGTTCAACAGCTTTTCCTTTTCATCCTGAAGTCCCTAGAGAGAAATATGCTTTGGTGGATGGGACTCGTGCTAGGTATCATTGCAATCTTCTGCTATTAAATGAAACTTAACATCGCTGCCAAGAACCTGCTGCATAAAGGAACCAATGTCATGCATTTGATGAAGGGACAAGAGATGACCACTTAAGAGCTGATGGGTTCCTGCTGTCTTCTAAAAATTTGGTAACTTGGTTGATGGCCAGATAGTTTAGTAGCTCAAGAGCCTCGATCTCTATGCAGATGTCTGTGAAAATCTATCTAAATCTGACTTGAGTCTGACTTCTAGAGAGGTTTCTGGGGTCACCACCTTCATTCAGAACAGATACACTGTAAGAACTAGTTATTGAATTTTTGGGTGCATCAGCATCCAAGTTCTAAATAATGATGATGATAGACTTATAACAATGGATTTGGAGTTTGATCATTGATTTTGCTTGGCTCTTAACCAAAACTGGCTTTTCTTCCTCTGTTTCCCGGTTTGTTGCTGTGGTCCAGGGCCAGTACACTTTCTCGAAAATGGTACAATGTCTTCAGCCTCTTTGGGGTGTTACAGACACTGCAAAGGCAGAGTCTGTGCAGGGGACCTTATCTTGTTTCTAAAGTAAGTTTTTCTAGCAGCTGATGAACTGAATGTTCTCAGTTCATTGATTTTTGTTAATATGACAGTAAAAAGAAAAGTAACTGCGCTTGAGAGTGAAAAAAGGCTGAACAAAAAGCCCATGCACCTGAAACTAAACAGGTCCTCGTTGCTGTAAGAGTGGAAAAGAGTGCTCTCTCTGCAGATGAGTGTTGTGAGGAGCAGGTCATGCAGACATCAGAGACTGTAAGATAATGACTTCGTGTTAGAGTAGCTGGTGCTCTTGTACTTGCATTACTTCTCTTCCCACTTAGAGTACTCATTGTACCTTACTTCTAACGTGATAAACATATCTGGAATGAAAATGCTTAGCTGTATCCTAATTATAGGAGCACTGTTTTTTATTTTGGGAGGTATCCTGAGGTCATGATGACATGCTGAATGAATGCAAAGTGGTACTTTTCAAAAGAGTTTCTAAAGAGTAATTCTGGCTTGTCTTGCTTCTGTTAGTGTCGTCGGCATTTTGGGGTCAGTCTGCTTCCATGATGGATATGTTTTTGTGTTGTGCCTTGACTTGTACAATGTAGTCCTAGGCACGCTGTGACTAGATCTGCCTCACCGTTCACATTCTAACAGTTGGACCTGCAGAATGCAAGTCATTAGTAGCTCTCTGTGGATCTACTGGTGACAGTATGGTTCAACTCACCTCAGATACAGCAGGTGGGTGTCATCTGGGATATAGATGCAGTTGTTAGAAATCTCTGTGTAAACTAAGACTTCTGGAGGGAGCAGGCCTGTTTCGTTCATGGACATTTTAGCTTCATGTTGTGAGGATTAAAAACTCCATTCAAAGAAACAGGGTTTGAAAAAAGACTCATGGGTCAGCTTTGGCCTACAGAGCTGACATTAGTGAGACATGAGAAGATTTGGACCACCTTGGCACTTAGGTTGGCAGCAGATGAGACTGGGGTTTCTGCAAAATGACCAGCTCATGCAAACAGCCCCACTCCGCTAACTCCAACTTCAGTAAGGTTTTTCCTCTTTACATCAGCTGAGAATTCAGTTCAGGATTTTCTTTACCAACTTCAATATATCTTTTTTTAAATTCAAGCCATTAAGAATGAAAGTCGGCAATACATTTCTAATTTTTAAAAATTGCTTAAAAATAGGATCATAATTAGATCAGCAGGAGACAATTTTTTAAAAATTTATTGCACTGTGAAAACTAATAGAAACTTGATGCAATAATCAAAGTGCCTGAGTCTGTTTTAAGTTATGCTAGTTTTCTCCAGAAATGGCCCATAAAAATTGATATTATTTTTAGAGCTTTAATTAGCTAAGTATGTAAACTGAAATATATTTGAGTTTTGGAGACATTCAGAGGGGAAGCAAAGACAATATAAATGTTCATTCTAATTCTTATTCATTTGAAGAGTAATTATTTCCTTTGATGCTAAATCACCTTTTCATCTTCTCACTTGATCCATGAATTTTCTCTCTGCTAACAGAACCTAGGGATTTTATTCCCAACACTTTGGCCCTGTCATTCAGCTTTATTAAACTGGCAGTTTGTTTGAACACTTGAGTTACTCATTAAATTTTACATTTTCTCTAGCCGTATTAATCACTGCTTTTTACGAACTGGGAATGTAAATGATCCCTTTGCCATCTATGTCATGTGATAATTTATAAGAGGCTCCTCAGCATTTCATGCAGTTTTCCTACTTGTGGCGTTTTTTCGTTCACTGTAAGGTTTACATTGTATTCTGCTTTTTATTATTGTTTTCCACGCGGCAATTTCCCCAAAAGTCAGATTTTCATAAAGCTGACGTTCCTGTTTAGGTTCTTCTCTGGCATTAAACTGTATGTATGCAAATGGCAAAATGCAAACTTAGGAGTCTGTTCAAACAAGCCGCTCTGTGCACGGGGTGAGTAATTGCTTCTATCAAATCCTTGAGCGTTCAGAGTATGTACACGCAAATGGAAACTGGCTTAAGTCCCTTGAGGAAATTTAGCTTGCCGAGATCAATAACTTGCGTGCGTGCCCTGTGTGCTGCACAAATAGCTCGTTCACAGAGACTTGATGCATTTGCTCGTGGTCTGACAGCAGCAGCGACAGCGAGGTAACGAGGTGAAGGCATGCAAACACCATGTGCCTTTCTTTTGGTGTTTTGTTCTTGACCACCAGTGCTATGTCCACCTGGTCCTACTGCTGCTTCAGTTGAAACCCAGTGTTCATAGCCAGTGGCACTGCCCCTGTAACTCTGGCTGTAGGGAACCTGGCACTGAAAAAGAAGACAGAGCATCTAAATGATAGGGATATGCTAGGAAATGTTGGTGTGTTCATTTGTTGAGGGGCTTATTGATGCCCTGGAGATTCCCTGAGACTGCTGTAATCTCTCCAGCATCACAATTTGTCTAGGTTTATTGTTGAAGATTCGAATCTAAGTTTGAGAAACACCAAAGCTGAAAGACTTGAGCTTCCCCATGAAGCAATAGGCTTCCCTTGCCAGGTGGAGTTCATAGAATCATAGAATATCCCGAGTTGGAAGGGCCTCCTAAGGCCATCAGCCCAACTCCTGGCCCCACACAGGACCAGCCCCATCACAGCAGATGACTGAGAGCATGGGCCAGACGCTGCTTGAACTCAGTCCAGCTCAGTGTGGTGACCACCGCCCTGGGGAGCCTGTTCCAGGGCCCCACCACCCCCTGGGTGAAGAACCTTTTCCTGATCTCCAACCTAACTCTCCCCTGTGGCAGCTTCATGCCGTTCATGCGTGTTTTGGTACAGAAAACACCAGTACTACTTCAGGGCTAAGAACCGTGCAACAAAGGCACCTCAAATTTCCCATAAGGACAAAAACAGATGGTGAGTGGTCCTCTGACTCACTCAAGCTGTAAGACAGTTAGGTTTCATTGCTTGGGAGGAACAGAGTGAATAGGAATGACCAGACTGCTCATAATAGATTAGAAGAGGGGAGAGGCTTCTCTTGAAGTGCCTCAGGGTTGAGTTATCTCAGAGCAAAGTCTTATGACCGATCAGTTTTATCTCGCTGGACAGCAGAGCAGTACTGCTAATTCCCTCTGCTGGCAGGGTGTGTTGCACCCAACAGTGTGTGTGTGTATGCGTAAAACATATCAAAACACTCTTAGACTGCTCTGACTTCAGGCAATGGCTTTCATGCAAATCATGGCTTTTTTTCAATAAATTACCCTTAATTTGAATCAATAAAAAAATCTGCCTTTCCATTACTGTATGATGACTCTCTCTTGCTCCCTAGTGAATTCATAAATCTGTTTCACATTCAAGCCTCCAAATTATTTTAATAAGAAACAAGGAGAAGCAGCATAAACTAAGTTTTCTGCATGACTTTTCAGGACCAGGTGTCTGCACTCTAATTTGCCACATTTTGATGCTACCCTACTCGTCTTTTAGAGTTAGGAGCCTAAGCTGAACCACGTTCAAATCTGCATTCTCGTTATTACTATTCAGAGTATGAATGCTCATTGGTAAAAGGCGCTAATACTGCAGTAAGTCTAGGAGCAGCTGGGAAGTCTCTTTAAATTACACTGTGTGGCAAGCTCAAAATGACAACGTAGGATCCTTTTCCTTCTAGAAAATGCCCTGATATTTTTTTCAAGGTAAATTTAAGCAACAAGCAGCTGAAGGTATCTTATTTACCTTTTAGGTATGGCTAAACACAATGTTTTAAACCTGTTGCCATCTTTCAAATGACATACAAGATTTGGAGAACTCATATGAGGGGTCTGTAAAATCTTGAAATTGGGCTAGAAAAACCTGGTACAAAATACTGTATTCACAGCTTTGATATATCCCATAAGAAGAAATTATTTTTATGCTCGCTATAGACTTTGAGGGTTAAAACCATGAATCGCTTGACACTATCAGAAAATATAGACCTGCACTAATCAAGGGCTTTTGTGCTGAAGTTACAGCAGCTCAAGCTTGACCACAAATACACATACCTTTTTTAAATGTTGTCGTTTAGATTTTTGAAGTCTCTTTTGTTGAGACCTACAGGAGTGTGTACATAATCTACCCGTTTTCTATTTGTGGAAAACCCTGGACCACTTCCCCTGATTTTTTTTTTTATTATTATTTTTTTTTTGTATGCAGGTGCAAACCACTATACAACAAATTTAACTCTCCTGGCTGAATTGTTTTCCTTAGTCACCTTTAAAATTGCCTGCAGGGTGCCAAGCATCCAGAAGGAAAAAACCTGATGTCAGGGTTTGGAAAGTGTACTCTGGATGGATGGAGGGGAGGGTGGCATTGGAAGGATCTGCTGTATGAATCACTGTAACTAAGTGTGACTGTGTCCTTGCCTGGGGTTGCAAAAGTCTGGATTCAGAGCCTGAGGGGGGTGGTTCTGCCTGGTAGGAGGCACGGTTTAGGATAACAGTGTTTGGAAGTATGGGACAACGTGGGAGAGAGTACTGAAAGAAGTGCCTTAAAGATGGAGAAAATATTTTCTTCTCCATCAGAGAAAATACCTACTGTTTCTTGTTCTGTGGTCTTCTAATTTTGCTTTATAATTGAAATCTAATGAAGTATGTTTTGAAAAGTCCCTGAGACTTTCAAGTTTAGTTTTATTCTCTGATCCCAAGCACACAAAGCTTAAGTCTACATCTGCAGCAATTAACCTTGTTCACCTCCTTGCTGTGACAAGTCAGAAAACTCTTGGCTTCGTTTGGTTGCTCATCGAGGTGCTGCTGCTCTGCCTCTCTGCCACCTGCCCCAGCTGTGTCCAGACGTGGACACAGCAGTGGTGTTGGCAACATGGCTTTTCTTGGCACTATGTGACAGTGTCACTGTTTCCTTCTACTTCTGTCCCCTCAAAACATTTTAAGAGTTGGGGGAAGGGAGATGAGGGACCAAATGGCACCAAATAGTACGGATGCAGTGCAAGTTCCCACAGGTGCTTGTGGAGGCCAGGACAGATCCTTGCTAAGGCTGAGGTCTCTAACAGGGAGGACCAAAGAGTTGAGGTACAGTTTTTATAGAGATTTTGCTTCTTATTTATAAAGCAGAGATGGAACTCATCAGGCTCATCTGACAGCTTGGTTCTTGATTTTACAGCTCGTTAGTGAAAGGGAAAGAAGAAGCAGAGCTAGATTATCCTAAAGGGGAAGTTGGAACAATAAATTGGACTATTTTAAACTTTACCTTTAGACACTCTTTCAACCGTGATGCCTTTTAATGCAACCTAAACCAATCCAAAGAATCTTTAGAGCATCACAAGGAATTTGGTGATAAAAAAGAGCGGTGGAGTGAAGACTGCTTGGAATATTGCCGCTCATGTGGAGAGCAAAGGAGGTTGGAGCCAATCTAATGGATTATCCAATGAACATGATTTATGGTTGACCATATCCCTACAGATGAAGTAAAAGGGAAATCTAACAGACCATTAAAAAGGGGAACAGAAATGTTTTGTTTGCTCTTGTTTTGAACTCAAGAGCAAGCGAATGTAACACAGCAAGTGTACTATGCCGAGGGTCTTGCAAAGCATTGTAAAAGTACAATAGAAGTGTCTTTGTATGGATTGGAAATTGATTACAGGACCATAAAACCAGAATTGGAGTTGAGAGGTATCTAGAGATCTTAACTGTTCACTTTTCATTCATGTGGTCTCTACAACAGACGTTCAGAAAACAAAATAATACAGCTGAAAAAACCAACCCTTTACAATGTAAAATATACCATAATGCACATAATGCGGTTATTTCTGTGCTAGTCAGTTTTTGAGTGAATGCCCATGTTTTTTCAAATTGAATAAAACACAAAAATCAATGTAACGTGGAGAGAAAGGTCTAAAGCTGCCGTTAGTTTGTCCTCACCCAAACAAAATGAACCAGCCTCTGCTCTGAGTGCTCTGTATGTGACCTTCACTGATGCAGTTCTCGGACACTTGTCAGCCTCTTTTGATCTGGAGAAAGCAGGATTCCAGTGTTTGAAGGTAAACTGGTTTTGCATTTGCTCTGCAGTTTCTCACTGGGGCTGTTCACCTTGTGCGGTGATGAACAGAGACTACACCAAGCTTCAAAAAAATGTGGGATCCTAGTTCAGGAACTCAGAGTGGGTGAGTTAGATAACAGCACTCAGGAGAGCCATGGTGACATCTGTGATGGGAAAGAGAAGGATGTGGGCATCGTATGATGTTTTTTCTATTGACTGTCTGATGGGAATGGAGAGTCAGGGGGAACAGAAGCATTTCTGCCCAGAGAAAACAGCTACAAATCATAGAATCATTTTGATTGGAAAAGACCTTTAAGATCATCAAGTTCAACCATTAACACAGCACTTCCAAGCCCACCACTAAACCATGTCCCTGAGCACCACATCTATGCAACTTTTAAACACCTCCAGGGATGGTGACTCAACCACTTCCCTGGGAAGCCTGTTCCAGTGCTTGACAGCCCTTTCAGTTAAGAAATTTCTCCAAATATCCAAACTAAGCCTTCCCTGGCACAACTTGAGGCCATTTCTTCCTGTCCTGTTGCTCATTACTTGGGCGAAGAGACCAACACCCGAACAGAACATCGCAGGGAGAGAGATGGATCACGGTACAATTTTTTTCCAGTTTTTCAGTGAGTAAGAGGGTAGTGGGCACTTGCTTTTTCTGTCCTGTCCTCTGAACAGCCCTGCCTGTCCAGTCCTTCCCATGCCCTGGGCACAGGTTGAGTGAGATACCCGCACTGATGCTGCAGCACCGTGAAGAGTTGGGAGGAATGTTTCTTCAGCTTTGGACTTTTGAGCACATTTTCTGCACTTAGGATACTACATGTTTTTTCCTTCTGCAAAGAGTATTTAGTTGTTCAGTGAGACGTATCTCACTTTCAGCTAATGGATAGCTCAGAGACACCTTTGTCTGGGAAGTCACTTAAAAAAAAATTGAAACATTTTTTTTGGTAGGAATTTTTAACTTGCTTTATATGCCGTGCATTTTACAGCCTCTGGCTTTTGTGAAAATACTGTTCAGGTGAATAAACCGGAAAACTTACGGCAGTCAGCCTGATTGGAAACAAACTCTTCTGCAGTAGAATTTATTCATATAATACCTAAAGTATCTGCAAAAACTATATCCCAGGTATTTGCTGTAAAGCAGCTGTGTCCTGAGGAACAAAGGATGTTGTTTTTCCAAGGTGATGGAGGATTTCCAGCTCTCTTCTGACTTTGGACTCTCCCCAGGACGTTAGAAAATCAGGCCCAGGATTTATTCAAGAGGAAACCAGCAACAGTGACTTTATTCAGCAAAAGTCGTAAACATCCTGTGCGCAAATGAAAGCCCTCTGGGTGCAAACACTGTGAAGTCTCTTTAAAGGCCCTGATATATCAGGCACAAGATTTGTTCTTTCTGATGAAATATTTTGATTAGGGTGGAAAGCAAAATCACAGTGTGAAGTCATATGCCCCGGAGCGAGAAAGGGAGCAGGAACTTTCCAGCAGTGGTGGGAAGAGGGAGGATGTTATGTGATGATTGGGAATTCATGGGTTTGGGGGAACTGAATGGCTTTTTAAAAATGAAAACATAGGGCAAATCCTTTAAGGTTTAGATGATACAAAACATATATAGTTGAGATACAGGCTGCCCAGAGAGGTTGTGGAGTCTCCTTCTCTGGAGA
The DNA here is from genome assembly GCA_013399095.1 of Psophia crepitans. Taxonomy (NCBI): domain Eukaryota; kingdom Metazoa; phylum Chordata; class Aves; order Gruiformes; family Psophiidae; genus Psophia; species Psophia crepitans. The sequence goes on from VWZZ01001246.1 coordinate 1,482,464, forward strand.
CATTCAAAACCCGACTGGACGTGTTCCTGAGTGATGTGCTCTAGGTGGCCCTGCCTTGGCAGGGGGGGGTTGGACTACATGATCTTTCGAGGTCCCTTCCAACCCTTGTGATTCTGTGAGATGTAAAAAAATTTTCAGAAAATATTTTTGGGACTGAGGGACAGTATGCTTTACCCCACAGGCTCGACTTCCGCAGTGCTCTGAAATAGGGTCTGTGCTGCTGTGGGGCTGGGTGCCACATACCTGTCACCCCCTCAGAGCCAGGCGGTGGCACAGCCTGACCATCCCACCCGTGCTGGAGCACTTGTAGGTGCCTCACATCCATGCCTTGCAAAAGCACTTGCAAACGTGGGGGTACATCACACCCTGGCAAGGGTTGGTACCTCAGCCAGGGTGGTATTTCTGCTTGTTGATGCAGCCGCAGGGCTTCCTGATGCTCTTTGTAGTGCAGCTATCAGGAGCTGCTTGGCCATGGGTGCTCCCTGTTTGGGGTTCTCCTTCCCTTTCAGGAGAGAAGATACTGAGTAGAGGGTGGGTTGCGTTCCTGGTGTAACCCTGCCGGGATGCCAACGCTACCAGGACTTGCTCTCTCCTCCTGTTTCCCCAAATCCCCGCCTGTGAGAGGCGCCCAGTCCTTACCTTTCAGGGCACTGCTACAGCAAGGTGAGGCCGGCAGGTTTGCTCTTCAGATTGCAGCCACAGGAACAGCCAAGTAATATTCATGAGAATTTCAACCTTGTCTACTTTTGCAGAGCTACTCAGGAAAATATGTTCCATCTTGCTATAAATACTAATATGCAGGATAGCATCTTAACCACTAAATTCTAAGTCAATATTTTGCATATAAAAATTTATTTTCTTCACTCCGTTATCTAGCTGCAAAGCTGACCGTTTTTCTGCTAGAATATTGCAGAAGCAACTTGGCTTTTTTTGCTGGCTGAAGCAGTTCAGGTGGATTTATTTGCTATTACTTAGAACATTAAAACAAGGATTTTTACATTGGCTCGAGGAGGAATTTTGTACCTTCTTATTTACGACAGGTGTGCGTTAGTGGGGGAGCTGGGTTGTCTTCTGTTTCATAAAGCCAAATTTATCTTGAAGCAGTTTTCAAAGTCTTTGCAACTGGCCAACCTATATTTTTGGGAATTATGCGAGACAGGTTGTGTGGAGGTATTAATTTAAAAAAAAAAAAAGGAAAATGGGCTTGGAAATTGCGTAGCCTATTTCCATCCTTCACTTACTCCGTACAGCTGCTTTTTAATCTTTCTGATGAGAAAAATCCAAAGTTGGGACAACTTGATGGCATAACTTGAGAGAAGCTGTAAAAACTGCAGTCAGAGTCATTTTAACACATGATGCCAATAAATGGTCGTACCTTCCATTGTAATGCGTTCTGCCTTTCTGGCATGCTATAGCAAACTCATCTTAGAAAATAATAGTGTATGAAGAGCATGGCAAGGTACAGCTAATTAGATTATTTGATGATTGGCAAAGCGTGACAACTCTTACACGTTTCCGACCCAAACCATTCTATGACTCCATGAGGTTATTCATGGGTATTTGGTGTTTGAGATGCAGCGTTTCTGCTCTAAGTCTGAAAATGGAAAGATCCAGGCAAAAAAAGGAAGTACCAAAAAAATCAACGTATAAAAATAAAGTTTGATTTAGGGATGCTTGTGTGAAGGAGGAAAGATAGACCAAATGTTTGGGTCCTCAGTTGTGTCAGAACTGATTTACAAGGGAATTCCCATCGCTCGTGCGCTGCGATTCCTTCGCTGAAGATGAATTTTTAATTTTTTGTGTGAGTTTTCACAGGTCCATCTTAGGATAAGAACACAGCTCTGGGCTCGATTCGTTTATCCTCTGCTCTTGAGATGAGCATGTAAAGAGCACTTAAAATTCCCTTGAGAGTAAAGGAAGCTAAATATGTTTGTGTGTTTTGCTGGGCTAAAAACATTTCCTTAGGTGCCTCCAGTTGCTGTTCTGTATAAAGTATTCTGACTGATGGCAACACCTTGCTGGTGTGTGTGCCGGTGTGTAGCCGGGCTTCTTACAGTTTGTTCCATATGAACATCAGGTCCTGTGTTAAGACTTTTTCCATGGCCTGGTTCGGGGTTTAAGCTCTGGTCTGACCAGTCTACAATGCTTCTAGGTTGTGCGTTAGTGGTGCTCTGTCTGCCGCAGGGTGGATCGTTTTGGAGAAGCTCTCACTTAGCTGATCTGACACCTTTTCCTGCTCCGCCTCCTATGTGATAACCCATTTCAGTCGGGTGATGAAAAAAGCCCGTGGTTTAGTTGTTTTATGGAATTAATTGAGGCGTTGCCACTTGGTTGTAACCAGTGAGGCATCCCTGGGTGGTACGGGGCTGCTCCCTGCGCCTCCCTTTCCACCCGCGTGCAGCCAGGGCAGGCAGGATGCATGGCCAGAACCGTGCGCTGAGAAGCACTCCTACATCCAGAAGGATTTATTGTCTTGTATTGCCTGTAGGTATCAGGTTGATCTGACCATGTTGACAGAGGACACCCAAGTAAACCAGGAGGAATGAAGTCTGTAATATTAGACTCCCCATAAAAGCAGAGCACGCAACAGCAAGAGGGGTGTTGAAGAGGGATTGTGCCCCTCTCCTGTTCCCTTCAAGAAAACAAGTAGCTCTGATAATACATGTGGAGAAGAAGGGGTTCCTTATGTTCTCATCTCTTATCTTTCACACACAAGTGAAACACGTGCCAGAATGTGAAGATGGAGGTGGACTAGGTAAAATATTTGCCTGCTTTTACACCAAAACACAGAGCTGAGTCCTCTACCTCTGACACGCTAAGCTTTGAACTTGAAATCAAATGTGTAGCCAACGTCCAGGGCCCTGGCTGTTTATGATTTGCACTCTGCTGGATATCAGCCTTGGAAATGTAAGTGGCAAGTGTCACCAGGCAGGGACGTTGTAAACAGGAGTGGGGACTGTGCCAGTTTTCACGTGGCTGGGAACCTGAAGCAGAATCTCTATAGCAGGAGGAATAAACTACTTGCAATCATACAAACAACAGTTATGTTTCACCTTTGGAAAACAAAAGAAAAGATCTTTAATTGTCTCCTGAAACTGCGGTTCTGCCACGAGTAAATGTAGAATTAATACCAGAAGGTGAAGATTTTTGCAGAAAAATCAGTATAACAAAGGTTGGGTGGTGTCTCGTGAATCTGTGCCTGTTCCCTGCTGTTGGGTTCCAGCTGACAGTGACACTACTTTGTAATTTGCTCCCCGTGTTGCATCAGCTTCTTAAAACGTTTGGTAGTTGTCTGTGCAGTGGTGTTTTACCGTGGAAATGTGGTTCTGTGAATGAGCCTGAGCAAGAAGCTGTGAGGAAGAAAAGAGCTGATACTTGTTCTTAAGCAGATTTCAGGTTGGGAGAAGGTGTTGGATTGTCAGGTTTGTATTCGACAGTGCTAATTGTTATTCAGCTTAAGCCCTGATCCTAAGAGATGTCGCTGAAGAGGAGGGGGCAAGTAAATCTTCATCGTTTAGCCTGGTGTGCAGTGACTGGGGAGAAGTCAGGTCAGGCTGGCTGGTGGTGCTGGGCTGATCTGTGTCAGGGATACGTGTGTAATTTTAAGACCATCTTGCTAATCCCCTCATTGTCAGGTCCAGCTGGAGGGTAGGAAGGGAAAGCTGCGGTTGGGAATGGCTTTTCCTTGATGTTCTTTGCGTTAAAACTGAAACTACTTTTGATGTTAGGTATCTTATGAATGATACACGCTCAGGTTCAAAAAGATATGTTTCAGAAACTCAGTATTGACTGTGTGAGATTAATCCAGATGTAGCATGAACTGAGGAGAAGCCTTGCAAAATTTCTGGGAGGTCAGTGGTGCCTGAAATGGAAACAAGTGAGATGCTCAGTAAAACACCTTCACCTTGTACACCTTCTGGGCACAGTAAATTCAAAGGAAACATTTCCAGGAGACACCATGAGCTAGAGCTGGTTTCCTTCCATCATCAAAAGCCATTTGCATGGTTAATACACATTGCACATGGCTTCTTAACACCTGGCTTGGGGAACAGCGCTTCCCTGAGGCAGCGACTCGGGAAATGAGGGAAATGTTTGCATAACTTCAAGTTCAAGGAGATTTCTTTATCAGACTTTAATGCATCGGTTTATCTGTGTTTATTTTTGGGAAATGGGGGAAAAATGAAGTTTTCTTGTAGGCTTTATTAGAGAATGGAGTGGAATATGTAAAGCAAGATTAAAAACTGAATAGCCTACTGTTTCCCAAGATATTGTCAGTCGCGAAGCCTTTTGGTTGGTTCCCCCTCCCCTCCATCTGCGGTGCTGAAGCCTGTGAAACACATCCAGCTCTCTCCACTGATACTCAGCTCCCTTATCTCTGCGCTCTTATGAACTGCATAATGATTTCTAGCCCTGGAAAATCACGCTTTGCCTGTGACAAACTTCTTTCTCATCCATTTGTGAAGTTTTATGCCAAACCTATTCTGAAATCGAAGCAAGTGGCATCAGAGAGCAGAGGGGGGAGGAAGTTACTGGTTTCTTTAGCCTGCAGGTGCTGGGCAGACAGGACCACAGCCTGACAGTCGAGGAGATGTTCTGCTTCACGGTGCGGTGGGCATGCACTGGTGCTGGGCTCCAGGCAGCTGAATAGTGAGCTTCTCTTAAGCTGCTCTAAGTTGTACTTGAACACCACTAAAGTCAGATGCGTACACCACTGAGCCTGCCTGGTTGTCTTCTGGGTAAAAAGATGTGATTCTAATTCAAGAGAGGATCAGGAAAGGTAGTTGGGAAGCAATGTGTCTGCCTACTGAAGCGATTTTCAAAATGAGGGGCCCCTTTAGAAAAGAAAGGATGAAAAACTGCGACTGACTGCGTTTTTCCATTTGTAGGATGGCAGCAGCTTTATTTTCTTATTTCAGTGGATTGACACTAGCCTTTTCCATCAGCTGAAGCAGACCAGTGGAGGTGGGGCTGGCCGGGCCGTGGTGGCAGTACGCAGGTCCCACAGGGTAGGGGAGAGGCGAGCCCAGCCCCAGGCAGGCTGTGACTCCAGCTACCGGGCTGTCCTGGTCGGAGGGGCAGGCTGCCTTCCTCATCTCCAGCTGGCTGAGCAGCACCAGAGGAGCTGGCACCTCTGACAGTCACCGGGGATCGCTGTTCCCAGTACCCTTCTATGGGCAGCCCACCCCCGTGCCCCTGCATGAGGCATGGTAGGGTAACAACCAATGGATAAAACAAAGTTTTGATTCCAGGTCTTGCTTCACAAGACAGCAGAGGGTTCACAAACCAGCAATCAGTCAGGAAAGGCTTCTTTTTCTTCTGGCTCAGTAAAGAGACACTAGTCAGGGTGTCACTGCAGACCCAGCATCTGACCTTGCACAGCCATGCTCCTCCAGCAGGGCTCCTCTCCTGGCCGTAGCAAGAGAAGGTTTCAGTCTTGAGGCATTACTAACTGAAAAGGGTAGGAGGGAGTGGGAATTTTTTAATAATAATAATAAAAATAATAATAATGATGATGATGCATCTACCTGTCAGCTTGAAAGCACCCCCAGAAGTTAGGATTGTATGTTGTATGAGGGATATGGAGAAGCAGAACGGGCTGTTTTATAAAGAAAGGGACATAAAACATCAATGGGAGCGTAGGGATAATGTAAATGGATTCACAGGTTTCGGATGCCTTCCCCAAACTGCCGTGCAGACTGTCACCGACATGGAAAATAGATGTAAAGTCGCATAACATGTCTACAAAGTTTAACAGCTGTACTTACCCTTTGCCTTCAAACAGGCTGCGACTGCTAAAGTCAGATGGGAAGCTTCAAGTCCTAATGTTTGCTGGTGAATATGGTTGTCCAGAGCAAAATTCTGCTCACTGTCATTGATTAATTCTGTATGACAAAAGATATAAGATGAAGTGGTGTGTATACCGAGATAAATTGCTGGGAAAGAAATGTATGAGCATATTTTTTTTTGCCTTGACTGGCAAGCTCTCAATCCTGAGACATTAGAGTTTGCTGCCCTCAGTTTTAAGGTTATGAACACATGAAATCCTGACAACTCAGTTATTCATCAGTGTGAAGGCTTACTCGAATGTATCAAATGTATGGGAAGGCTAAATGGACACATCAGCTGTGATTTGAGCAGAATATTCTGTCTCGTTAATTTATTTATTTGAGAGAATTAAAGGGATTCTGAACAGCCATCCAGGGTTCCCAAAGGATTTTAGTAGTGGAGGGCAGGAAGGACCATTACGATGAAGTGATGAGATCTTTATCACAGTTTGTTCTTGTATTAAGCTTAGGGCCTCATGATCGTGCCCTAATACATTCTTCCAAAGGAACGTCTAAACCCGAAGGGTAATTTATCACAACACTTGATGGTCCATTTCACTGTTTAATTACCATATTTTTAACAATAAGCACCCTTTTTCTACACGGATTTTTTTTTTTCAGCCTTCAGGTTTCAGCTGCACTTACTGATGTTTTTATTAAAAAAATAAGAAAAGCACAAGACAAAGCGTCCCCTGCCTCCACCGTGCAAAGCTGGAGTAAAATTCACCGGACTTCTGTTACTGTCCGCATTTGCTGGGCACGGTGTGGAGATTCAGCGAGCACCTGGGCACTGGACGTAGCTCCTGTAGTGCCAAACTACAGCTGAATATTAATTCAGCTTCTTGAGCAGACAGTGCAGTCCTTGCAGAGTTTTGTGCTCCGGTCCGTGGCTGATACTCATACTCAAAATGTGCCTGATGAAGCTGTATAATTACATATCCTGGTATTGCAATCTCATTTTGCTTGTGTGGACACACAGTTGTCCATACACCTGTGGGGAAATCCAAATGGGTTGAGGGTGGGGGGGTTTATTATTTTGCATTGTGTGTTTTCTTCTGAAGGAAGATTTGCAGCAGAAAATAGTTTTGTGCTTCCTAGTTTAGTTAATACCTCTGCTATTGTCTTTCCCTTCACAATGGAAGTTTTATAAGTCCTCATATTGTAATAGAGGTTTTACAGTCACAGATGATGACAGTTAGCAAAGCGTTCACATTTCCCTAGAAAATTGTGTTAACTTAGGCTCTGTAAAGGAGAGAAGAGCTGCACTCGTGCTCTCAGTACTGCATCTTCCTCTTTGTGGTTGTTAACACAGTATTTGCTCCATGATTTCAATGAGTTCGTATTTTAAACTTTTAAAATGGATGAAAAACAGAGGGGAGGATGGAATAAGAGGGGGTGCTTCTGGCTGAAGGGGGCTGAGAGCACACGCGTAGATTGGATAGCAGCTTAAATAACAAGCAGCAGTGGACTTGCTAACCATCCCGTTTCTTACGCTGATCTGTTCTTATTTTATTCTCCAGAGTCTATCACAGTTATTAGTTGGCACTGAACACTTGGAAAATAAATATATACAGTCTTTTTTTGGTAGATTCCAGAAGAGTTGAACTTCTACTGCTGGGCTGGTTTTTTTTACAAAGTATTTGGACTCATGTAGCCAGGTTTTGGACGGTTGACCAGGGACTGGTCAACAAACTGTGCATCTCTTGAGTAAATCATTCCTGTCCAGCTGGGTGGATGCTGGGCTCAGGGTCTTGTGCCTCCTGTTCTGGTGGGAATGTGGCTTTTCTTTATCCTTCCAAGTTCCCGATTACTTCAGATTTACTGCTGTTGTTGCTTCACTTTGAGAACCATTTCATTAACTCAGTGAAGGCAATTCCAAGGAAGATTTAGGATTTATTAGGGTATATCTCTTGGGTTTGCTGTATTTTAGACTGTGCTGTTGTATGCTGTGATTAGAACCAAAGCGGTGTTGGCCACTAAACTTGTCCTTGGGACCATCAAGTTGCCTTGGAGCTAATGTGTGTAAACGCTCCGAGGCACATAATCTCCTGAGTTGGAAGGGACCCATAAAGGATGACGGCGTTCAACTCCTGGCTCCACACAAGCCCAGCCCCATCACATCAGATGACTGAGAGCGTTGGCCAGACGCTGCTTGAACTCAGCCCAGCTCGGGGCAGTGACCACTGCCCTGGGGAGCCTGTTCCAGGGCCCCACCACCCTCTGGGGGAAGAACCTTTTCCTGATCCCCACCCTAACCCTCCCCTGTGGCAGCTCCATGCTGTTCCCTNCCAAAGGAACGTCTAAACCCGAAGGGTAATTTATCACAACACTTGATGGTCCATTTCACTGTTTAATTACCATATTTTTAACAATAAGCACCCTTTTTCTACACGGATTTTTTTTTTCAACCTTCAGGTTTCAGCTGCACTTACTGATGTTTTTATTAAAAAAATAAGAAAAGCACAAGACAAAGCGTCCCCTGCCTCCACCGTGCAAAGCTGGAGTAAAATTCACCGGACTTCTGTTACTGTCCGCATTTGCTGGGCACGGTGTGGAGATTCAGCGAGCACCTGGGCACTGGACGTAGCTCCTGAAGTGGTGGGTCAACCACTGAATGTTAATTCAGCTTCTTGAGCAGACAGTGCAGTCCTTGCAGAGTTTTGTGCTCCGGTCTGTGGCTGATACTCATACTCAAAATGTGCCTGATGAAGCTGTATAATTACATATCCTGGTATTGCAATCTCATTTTGCTTGTGTGGACACACAGTTGTCCATACACCTGTGGGGAAATCCAAATGGGTTGAGGGTGGGGGGGTTTATTATTTTGCATTGTGTGTTTTCTTCTGAAGGAAGATTTGCAGCAGAAAATAGTTTTGTGCTTCCTAGTTTAGTTAATACCTCTGCTATTGTCTTTCCCTTCACAATGGAAGTTTTATAAGTCCTCATATTGTAATAGAGGTTTTACAGTCACAGATGATGACAGTTAGCAAAGCGTTCACATTTCCCTAGAAAATTGTGTTAACTTAGGCTCTGTAAAGGAGAGAAGAGCTGCGCTCGTGCTCTCAGTACTGCATCTTCCTCTTTGTGGTTGTTAACACAGTATTTGCTCCATGATTTCAATGAGTTCGTATTTTAAACTTTTAAAATGGATGAAAAACAGAGGGGAGGATGGAATAAGAGGGGGTGCTTCTGGCTGAAGGGGGCTGAGAGCACACGCGTAGATTGGATAGCAGCTTAAATAACAAGCAGCAGTGGACTTGCTAACCATCCCGTTTCTTACGCTGATCTGTTCTTATTTTATTCTCCAGAGTCTATCACAGTTATTAGTTGGCACTGAACACTTGGAAAATAAATATATACAGTCTTTTTTTGGTAGATTCCAGAAGAGTTGAACTTCTACTGCTGGGCTGGTTTTTTTTACAAAGTATTTGGACTCATGTAGCCAGGTTTTGGACGGTTGACCAGGGACTGGTCAACAAACTGTGCATCTCTTGAGTAAATCATTCCTGTCCAGCTGGGTGGATGCTGGGCTCAGGGTCTTGTGCCTCCTGTTCTGGTGGGAATGTGGCTTTTCTTTATCCTTCCAAGTTCCCGATTACTTCAGATTTACTGCTGTTGTTGCTTCACTTTGAGAACCATTTCATTAACTCAGTGAAGGCAATTCCAAGGAAGATTTAGGATTTATTAGGGTATATCTCTTGGGTTTGCTGTATTTTAGACTGTGCTGTTGTATGCTGTGATTAGAACCAAAGCGGTGTTGGCCACTAAACTTGTCCTTGGGACCATCAAGTTGCCTTGGAGCTAATGTGTGTAAACGCTCCGAGGCACATAATCTCCTGAGTTGGAAGGGACCCATAAAGGATGACGGCGTTCAACTCCTGGCTCCACACAAGCCCAGCCCCATCACATCAGATGACTGAGAGCGTTGGCCAGACGCTGCTTGAACTCAGCCCAGCTCGGGGCAGTGACCACTGCCCTGGGGAGCCTGTTCCAGGGCCCCACCACCCTCTGGGGGAAGAACCTTCTCCTGATCCCCACCCTAACCCTCCCCTGTGGCAGCTCCATGCTGTTCCCTGAGATTCTATCGCTGGGCACCAGAGGGAGGAGATCAGCGCCTGCCCCTTGGTTCCCCCTCGGGAGGAAGCTGGAGGCCCCATGAGCTCTGCCCTCAGCCTCCTCTTCTCCAGGCTGAACCAGCCCAGGGCCTTCAGCCTCTCCAATGCCTCAGGACAGGCATTCCAGCTTACAGAGGAATAAGTTTCAGCTTGTGCCGGCTGCCTGCTGTGCAGAAGATAACCAGGAGCTGGTTAAAAAAATGGAGTTTCAGTCTTTAGTGAGAAATTTCCTCATCTTTGTATTTGCATTTATTTTGCATCAGAATAACACCAAATATTTTCAATATTTTCAATCAGAGTGCAATTCTTAGATATATTTTTGAGTATTTTCTTGTTTGTTTTCTGTCTAGATTTTTAAACATTTAAATTAATATTATTGTTTCATTTTTACAGAAGTCATATGATATGGCTTGTCTTTAAAATAGGTTATTTAAAAATAATTTAGAACAGCTGCTTTCTAGTGATTGAGTCATCTCATTGAGTCATCTCATTTTCTAGATTAGAATCTCTTGTTTGTTTTGTAATGAAATGATTTGACTTGGAACAAGAAATTAAGATAAATACGCAGCGTGCCAACTAGAAGAGCAGGTGGGTTTTTTTCAGCATCCTTCTTATTCTAGGAAAGTGCTGTTTTTCCTCCAGACATGTTTCTGTGCATTTATAAATTACTCCAGAGTATGAAATTTCTGTTTTCTTCTTTCAAATGTTTCAGTGTCTCATTCCCTGAAATTTCTCCTGCTTCAGAACTTTTAGTTTAAATCAACCTGAAGAATTTGAGAAGAGTGGCCACTTCTTGGTGTCTTCTTTTACCCTGGTTATAATTTGATACATGATACATTTACACATTAAAACTAACATAAAAGTGAAATATTACAGCATCTTCTCTTTCTATAGGAGAAATCCCTGATGCAGACGTGTACATACACCCAAATGCATATGGTGTAGCATGCTTCAGGTATTCCAGCAAAGAAATACCAACAATTTCAGGAAATGATCCTGGCTCCGAGAAATGTTGCCGAGGTGGATGCGGGGAGCCTGTGGCGTGGGCAGCAGGGATGTGTGCTGGGACAGCAGCCTGCTAGTAGAAGCGGGAATGGTTATAGCTGAATTTGCAGCTGCTTCAGCTGTCCCAGGAGGCCCACAGAGGAAGAGACTGAGCTTTTGGGTTTTAATCTGCACTTGGGGTAGCACTAATATCTAAGGAAGAGCAGATAATCTCACTTGGAAGGGAAAATGATTTTTTATTTCTTTTTGTCTGAGCTGGGAGAGATTTTGCCAGCTCTTAATTTTGAAGAAAATTAACTCTCTTCAGCTGAAACCAGGACAATATTAAAGTTAAATGTTACGTTTTGGGGACAAGGATTTCTTTCTCTGAGTGTCACCTGGTTTAACAGGGTTCATACCTATTGGAATAGAGAGTGACAGTAATCTCACAATTTGGCTATGCCACAAATCTCTCTTTACTGAGGTTATATATCCTAAAAAAAAGTTTTAGGCAATAGTGAAGTCTGATTTGAGTGAGCAATCTGTCTGAAAATTAACCCAAACATCAATCTCAAATCGTGGACGTACTGTCTCTTAAGTATAGTTTTCTCTTTCCCTGCTTGTCATGAGGTGAACCCAGCTTGTTAAAAGGTCCTCTGTCCTCGTATTTTCTGGTGTGGTCAACAGAAAGAGACAATTTTTTTATTTTTTTTTTTTTTAAATCAGTGACTTTCCTTGTTTGTTTTTTTTCTTTTTTTTTCCTCTCTTCAAAGCTTTTCTAGCTCTATTTGCCATCAGTGGATAGATTTTTTTAATAAAGAACTAAATAACTCATTTTAGAACTGGTGAAGGTAGATGAATACTTTTATTTATATGCAGATCAAAGACAAGTGCATCTTTGCCTATATTTATGGCCTTCGGTATAATGTGCTTGAAAATCAGTACCACTGGTTTTGCATTAGCCACTACCTGGCATCCTGTAAACGTGGTTTTCAGTGACCCACCAGCAGGCAGTTCCTTTTCTTTTTCCCAAATTCCTAATTTGATCATTACCATTTGAAATTTTCTAGAGTTGCTAATTCTGTTAGCACTTGATTTGCAAATAGAACGTGCAGATTGCGTCACTTCATTCCTACCTAACAGAATAAACACATTGTTCTTTCTGGAACTGGCTATGGGATTGACTGGGTCACATCTCTTAATTTCAAGTCTTTCAACCTCTAACTCTGATGGTGTTCTTACGTTCCTTGCTTTGAAGTACCTTGATGCAATAAGAGCTGCCGAATTACCGTCCCATGACATGCTGCATTGCACGGTCCTCACCTTACCTAAGGAAAAAGAGCGAGTGTAAAGATTTCTCCTCCCTGCATTCAATTTTTTTGTTTTAACGACCGTTGTGCTAAGGTATTTCTCGCGTGCGTGTTTCTGGCAAGTAATAAAAATTTAAAACCAGTTTGTAATTTCTGGAAAAATTAGTAGGTTTTCAATGAAACCATCTGCAAGCTTTTCAATTATAGTTCCTTTAAGAGTTCTGCTTTTGTAATTTCTTGCTGCTCCGTGGGTCTGGGTGTATCACGGCCCTTCTCTCTTATGCTGCCTCGTCTTGGATGTCAGCTCTGTCTTAATTGTTCTTCTCTGTCAAAATGAAAGGATTCACATGCTCACATCCTTCTCTGGTGTCAGTGGCATCAACCTCTGTCTCTTATTTATCCTGATGTTATTAAAGTGCCCCTGTTTAAACATTGTACATTTATTTTTCCTCAAAATGCAACCTTTTCCTCCTGTCATAAAACAAGCGACTTAAAAATTTTCAAAGGCTCTTTCAGCCAAGCTGGGAATTAGATTCTTGTGGAGTCCTTCATAAAAAATTGAAGACTTGATGTATTAACATACATTGATTTATTCATAGTGTTTCGTTACAAATAAGCGAGGATCCCATAATATCAGGAAAGGTTAGGAGAGCAGTGGAGCACGTTATATTATATTGACAGCTCAGTTGAAATTGAGCTGCCTTTGGATTGAATTTGGAACGCAGGCAAGGAATTGGCTGGTAAATAAGTCATGAGTTTTACTTGCAAGTGTCTGTATATCAACAGGGCTGCCATGGGGAAGCATAATGGAGCTCGAGCAGGATTTCAAAGGTGTGCTTTCAGCTTGGGTTCCTCTAAAGGTGTGCGAGCACCAGCATCGGGTGTATTTCAGGTCTCTCTAACCCTGCTGACTTATTCTCTCAGGCAAAAACCAGGCACGGTACCTCATGAAAACCTGCAAACTGAGGCTAAATCAGAGGGAGGGAAGCAATACCAGAAGCTGGCTTACAGGCTCAGAGGAGAGAAGGACTTTTGCCTAAAGACTTGATGATACTTCCTTCATTTAAACATACCATTTCATTTCAACATTTCATTTTGGAGTATTCTCTTTAGCACAGGAAAAGACTTCCAAAACGTTGTCAGTAAAGGGCTCCCACTGTTTTCAGCAGCCTTTTGAGAAGACTGTTTGCCAGAAGGAAAAAATACGTTATGGAAAAATGTATCATTGTTTGCACCAAAAGTTTTCGTATGCTGTGGGGAGCTGTGTTGGATATTCCCATGAAAATTCGGCTGATCGTGCTGTACGTTCTGGGTTGGCTGCAGAAGTTCTGAGACTTGGAATAAAAAGCAATTTGCTGCGTCTTTTGTTGTAAATCAGCTCTTGGTGAGGTTTTAGTGGAGAGAATAAATTGTCTTTTTCCCAAGTAAATCCTCAGAAAAATCGTCATATTTGTTTGTCAGTATCCAAATACAGAACCGCTCACTAGAGGTACTGAAATAATATCTGTCCTTGTATTTTCAATGTTTAGTCTCAGGAGATGGCAAAATAGGGGAGCAGAGAAAGGCCGGGTGCAGAAGACCCCTTACCACCTTACTTTCCTTGTTCTTCCTTTGCAGATTACATACAAGGCCGTTGGGTCTCTGGATCCCAGTGCTGACCTGTCCAGCCAAAGAGGGAAAGTCTTCAAACTAAGGAATGAAACGCATCACCTCTTTGTAGGATTATACCCAGGGACTACGTACTCATTCACCATCAAAGCCAGCACGGTCAAGGGCTTTGGGCCACCCATCACAACACGGATTGCAACTAAGATTTCAGGTATTGCTTTGGAGAAGAATTAAAAAGAACTTTCTAGGGCTTTGTTCTTTAGACCCGCAGCTGGTGTTCAGCTTAGTGTCTCTGCAAGTTTCATAGGGCAATTTTTTGAAAGAGCCAAGTCCAGTGTCTGTGTTTGTTCAGGTTACACATTCAGTGGTTAATTTGTGGATATCTTAAATATCCATGAATATCTTTGTGAGCATTTTAAATTAGAACCTTCATTAGTTCTCCAAATGAACTGTCTCTATAATAATTGTTAGTATTATCTGTGTGGCTGAGGAAGTTCCTTCAATAATGTGGCTTTTATTTTCAGATTGCACCAAAATGGATGTAATGAAGTAATTGAATTAATAGTGCAAGGAGATTAAAAATAAAAGAGGAAAGCTGGTTTTTATGTTTCCTTTCTAAGGACAGAGGGAGGGCTCAAGGTAGGCAGACAAGTATATGGAAGGCATTAAAATCAGGAGGCATTGCGAAGAGAAGGTATGTGTGTCTCTAGGGGAAAAAATATAAACTTGGCATCACTGTCAGGAAAAAGATGGATAACAGGATGGTAGGTATGATAGAGATACGTAGACTTTAATTTTAGCATTTAATTGACAGCACTAAAATAGGTTCTCTAACACAGTTTAAAAGTGGCATATTTTTGATTTTTTTAATACCTTAACTTTTTTTTTCAGTAAAACCAAAATAAATGTTTGGGACATTCGAGACACTGGTAATGCCTGAAATTATGGCTGGGCACCACAGAAAAGAGTGCACAACAGCGCGCATTTTCCATTACCCTATTTCAAAACTGGTTAATAAAAAGAAGTTGTTAGCAGTAAATGACAGTGTAAATTTGAAGGAAGTAAAATGTGTCTGTTCCCTCCACTAGTTCGAATCTGTAAGGTTTAGTGCAAAAGCCTGTGTCTCACCCACTTGATGCAAAGCCATGAACCGTGGTCAGAGCTCCACGCACCGTTAGGGTTTAGGCAGCCCCGCTGTGATGGGAAGGCACGGCGTGCGCTCTATCCACTTGTGACCAGAGAAATAAAACAGCACTGTAATGGTAGTGCTTTTTCCCTCTGATTCAGTTTCATTGCATTTTATTATTCAGTGAGTGCTCAAATTGTGTCAGAAGCCTGCATGATTATTAACTGTATGCTCACGGAGCTTGGTTTATTGTCTTTTCTTTTTTTCCCCTCCATCTTCCAAACATCTGGTTCGCAATAGGTAGGTGCAGGCTCCATGCAGGCATGAGGGTAGTCTCTGACATTAGATTATCTCATTGCATGGTCAGTCCCATACGTGTAATTTGGAAATTACTGTTAAACAAGAGGCAGGGTGAAGGTTAGTAGGGAGAAGAAGGATTTTCGCGTTGACTCGAGTGTCCCTGTAAGACCACATATATTTTGAAATGAGAGACACCTATGCTGTAGCAATGTGTGAGTGTATACGTTTACATGGGTGGACACGTTTGTTTATTTCTTTATCACAATTAAATGGCAGAATTCCTGAGGACATCTCTTTGGGGAAGAGTGGGATCTTGCAAAATGGGCATTAAATTGATGAGCAGTGCTTGCTATTTTAGACATCACTGCCAATTGTAATTTTACAGAGGTACTACACAACTGTTGCGTGCTGAGTACGCAAGAAAACTACTGTAACTTATTTCAGCGTCTTGTGACTAGTACAGACTCGATCGCTGAATTATACTCGGTGCCATTAGCCAGTCTTGCCAAGACCTGTGTTTCTTCCATTTACTTCTTAACTGTGTGGTGTCTGAAAGTAGGACTGTAAATTCTCTGTGGCAGGTGCAGTTTTTTACACAGAAAATAACGAAGCAAGTCTCCTGCACAGCCAGGAGGAGACACCTGAGCCAGCTAACACAGCAGGAACAATTTGGGGGCAACAACGCAGCACTGCGGCTAGGCTAGAAGAACCTGCTTCAAAGCAGGGTGATGGAGCCTGCAAAGGCAGAGCACAGCCTGTTCCTGGTGTCCAAAGTGGCCTTGCAACTTTTTTTGTAGTGCGGTGTTGTGTCGTAGGACCGTCCCCTCCGGCCAGAGCAGCTGTTGAACAATTCTTGCTGGGGCATCTCCAGCGGCTATGGTGATCTCTACGCTGATAGAAGATAGCTGGTGACATGCAGCTTCTTTAACTGATTTGCACTGCTTTCCCCTTGATGCCAAGCACCTTTTTCCGAGAAATCCTCGTTAAGGAATTGGCATTCATTCTGAACTCATTGCCAGCTTGTTGACGGGGAAGTCAGTAACTGAGCTGATAATAGGAACTGCCATTTTTGACGGTTTTCAGGCATTTAGATAAAAATCCTTATTGTAAACAGGATTACAGTGGAAATCACTGTGAGAGGATTAAATATGGGATCCCCCGCAATGCAGCTTGGCCTTGTGAGTTACAGATGAACTATTTGTGTGAATTCTTCTGTTTGCTTTACACTGGAAAGATAGTTCAACAAAACTTACATCTTTGGAATAAATTTGATGCTGCTCTGATCTCATGATCTCTTCAGTTCTTCCACAGTAAAAATTCTCCCATACAAATATCTGCTCTTGCGGAAGGAAGAAGTACCGTAATAAGTAAAATATGTCTCCTAAGGAAAGCTATCCTACTGTCACAAAATGATCCCACTAGAAGATAACAAAGCAGAAGTAGAAGCTAGACTTTGGCCAAGTGTGAATATTCAGTGGTTTTCTATATTGCTGTGGGGAAGTTGTCAGCGAAGGGATGGGGGTGCCCTGGCTGGGAACTGCCTGAGCCGGCCATCGGAGGCCATGCAGCTGCCTGTCAGTTCAGCATCACTAAAGCAAATGTCATGGGTTTGAGTGCTAAAGTAACCTGGCTAATGTGCACTCCCCTCTTTTCATCTTCATAACACACCCTCCAGCTAATCAAGGAGACACAGCTTAACTCTGTGTATTAAAAACTCTGTCTGAGCTGTGGGAGGTCTGATCAAATGACCAGAGCAGTGAACAAGAGCCAGGTTTCCTTGGTGTTGTTCTTGGCTCTGCCACTGATTCACTCATCCTAAGAGGTCTTTTCCAACATCCATGCAGTTTTCTTTCTTCACCTTTAAAATTGAAGGAATGATCCCTTCTCAAAGGACTATGAAATCTTAAAAATTCAAGACAGGTTTTTCAAAGACAGCTTGAAAATTTGGATGTCCGATTCCCGTTTAATTTTAAGAGGAAAAGAGTGTACAAATATTTAAGTGGTTTTGACAGTTTTGGTCATAACATTGGGAAGTATTTAGATGTTTCATTTGAGAAATGCTAAACGGTCTCCAAGAAATGTTAATATTACATTGCCATCGCTACCGAAGGCAGTAACTGCTGTATAACTTACGTCTTGCTCTTTGTTCTGCTGTAGCACCGTCGATGCCAGAATACGACACGGACTCCCCCCTGAATGAGACCGACACTACCATCACTGTTATGCTGAAGCCCGCTCAGTCCCGGGGAGCGCCTGTCAGGTAGGTGTTTTGTCTTTTCACGACTGTCCCTTCTCCTTCCCCTGCCCAAGGCTTCACTCACGCCTCTCATTCTCCACTGATAATGTAGCTGCTGGAAGCGAAGGCTGACTGAAAGGCCAACTCTACTGTTGATTCTGCCTTTCACAGTCTCCTTTCATAAACGCCTCAACCTACGCGCCTCCCGCTGTTAACCTCCGGGAAGGATTACTGATAGCTTTGCGGGGGTTATTACCCTTCCAGCGTCGCTCTGGCTGCTGTGCAGCGCCGGAGGACAGCAGTACGCGGAGCTGTGTGCTGTGACGCTGTGACTCGAGCAGCGTCACGCAAAGCTGGAGGAGGCGTCAGGCCTCTGCCTCCTGCCCTCTCTTCCGTGGTGGATGAGGCCTTTTTGTAACTGTCATCTCAATGCCTGAACTCTCTTTAATGCTTGCGGATGCATTTGTTCAGATTCTGGGTCTAATCGCACTCCTCACATCTTTACGTTATAATCCAGCTGTTGCTCCTGGGCTGGTTGTGGAGTGAAGTGGTGATCTGGGTCAGGACAGGTGAACTCTGGTTTAAGCGAGGCTTTGCTGGTTGTAGGCAAGCACAGTTTCCACTGGCAGAGGAGAGGGTTTAGGGGAAGGGAGCTGCTCAGGCACCCTTGAAATAGAGCAAGGACCTTGCAGAAAACATTTCTGGCTGTCCCTGAGCTGGCTCCTGTTCTTAACAATAAGATGCTGAAATCATAGAATCAAAGAATCATTTAGGTTGGAAAAGACCGTTAAGATCATTGAGTCCAACTGTAAGCTTAACGCTGCCAAGTCCTCCTAAACCATGTCCCTCAGTGCCATTCGCCTGCAGATAGCTCCCTGGCTGTGCAAACACCACTTAGGCCTGTGCTTCATCGCTCTCTTCTGTCTAGGTGAATTTGTACCTGGTGAAAGGCACCAGCAGACGAAGAGAATTCCCTTCTGAGCCAGGACTGACTTACCTGCCGCTGGCAGAAGTGCCAGCTGGTCATTCATCCTGCCAGTCCCATCAGCCGAGAGCAGGAATTAGAATTGTCATAAAAATACTGGATACTACTTCTCAGAGGTATCCAGCAGCCATTACCTCCCGGTAGGCTCTTGAGGCTTTTACCTCCAGTTTTCACAAGAGACTTGAAATTTTTCCTATGAGTGGTATTTAAAAAACCCATGGTCTCTTCCTGCAAAGTGACTTGGGTTTCGACACCCCACTGACAGGTTCTTAGTGCTTTTGAAGGATGTCCCACTATGTATTCAGAAGCAAATTTCTCAGATGTATAGTAATTAATTTAATGAAATATCCTGCATCAGTTGGTGGTCTACACTATGTCTCAGCTTTTCCCCAAATTGTGTTGATATTCTCAAGCAAAAAAATCTGCTGTTTAAGACTTAGCACCATGCCTTTTCCAGTTTTTTCGAGTAATGTATTTTAAAGTTTCCCTTTCAATCTCTGGTACTCCATATGAGCGAATTTAGGAGTCTATTTTCTGAGTCCTTTAGGGATGTTTTTCTGCTGGAAAAGAGCAGTAAAATCACACAGCTCTGTTTTGTTTTATTTCTTTATATGGGGGAACATTCCTGTATCTCATTTTACCACCTGCTGTCTTAAGAGTGTTGCTATTTTGTCTTTTTATTGAAAAGCCTTGCGATTTTTTCTCGAAGTCAATTCGCTATACTTTAACTGCATTCAGTGAATAATGTCTTTTTCCAGAAAATGTATGATAAAAAAATTGATGGAGGTTTTTATAAATTTTCACTCTGTTTTCTTTAATTGCATTGTAGCCTATTACACACGTGTTTGCAGGGAGTGCAATATTTACACGCCACATTTAAGTGATAAGATTACTTCCTATCACAAGCCCATTTCAATGACTTAAAGGCGTGTGTGTGGGAAGGGGGAAGGGGGAAGGATCTTGGGGAGATTTTTAGCTTTTTATTAACTATGACAGTCTCAGAACATGTGAATACCTTTCTCTGTATAACCATCCAGTTATTTCAACCTTAGGTTTTCCCAACTTCTCCTTTTTCTTTCAGTCTGTTCTGCACACTCTCCAATTCGTGTAAGCTCTCTCAAAATACCGTACCCAAAAGCAGGGAACATTCTCTTGGAGGCCTCACCAACACCCAGCAGATTAGAATAACATTCCGCGAACTCCTTGTGACACTCGTAACACCCAAGAATGAGGTGTTTTTTCCTCCTCAGTGGTTTGGTTTTTTGCATTCAAGCTGAGGTGCAATATGTCCCCTTTGTTGTTGTCTGGTTGGTTGTTCTACCTTTTGGTTGTGTGTGTTTTATTTCTCCTTCACAAGCACAGTATTTTCCGTTCATCTCTATTAAATATGATAAAATTGATTTTCAAAATGCTTCAAAATTCTGATACAAGCTTAAATAACTTGGAGCCTTAGTCTCATGCGTCCTCTGTTCAGTTACCAAAGGCATCAATGCAAACACAGATTCGAGACAAATGACTGCGAAATCCCCGTGCGCAGCACCGAGGAGGTCGCTGGAGGGGATCCCACACGGTGCAGCGTGCTGGTAGGATCCTGTTCTGCTGGCCTCCCTTGTAGACATGACCATGCTTCCCTTCCCTTCTGCACACCGACCTTTCTTATCCCAGCCTGCCTGAGGTGGTTCTGAAAAGGTACTTGAAAGTAGTTTGAGATAGATTTTCCTTATAAAACCTCTGATATTCAGATCTTTCGCTGTGCAGGAATAGGTCATTCCCTCATCTCATCAACCTGACAGTTCTCCAGGCAGCCAGTTTCTGCTGCGTAGTGCCCTGGGTTTTTATTACAGTCTTCCCAAACTGTGAAGATGAAAAAAACCTGACTATACGTAATTTTTCTTAATATTTCCTCTTATATACTGGGGATGGTGAGTTGGAGTACGTGTGGGAGTGTGATTGTAAACTAGTATCTATATAAAAGACAGTTATGTGACTTTGTCTTGTGTTATTTCATTCTGCTGGAGTCTGAGCAGCATGCAGATGGAGTATGGTCTGCAAGATCATTTTTAGAGTAATACTGTGGAATATTTCAAGTAAGATTCATTGTATTTCCATTCATCTGAAGTGCAGGTACGCCAAATCCAAAGTCACTTTCAACATTATGACATTTCTGATGTTCCCCAGTGCTCATGATAAATAACTTAAATGAGGTTGTTTATAAAACTAATGATTGTGAACTCAGCATTGTTAACGATCTATAGATAACAAGGAAGATGCTTTCATATGAACTATTAGGAACAATGTAAACTTAGACATTCTCTCATCTATTTTGTCCTATTGCCAAAAGAAAGATGAAGCCTCAGCAAGCATAAATATTCTCCCTTGTGGCACAGGCATTTCAGTCTTGCCTTTATTTTCCATGGTGTAACCTGCAGAACTTGACTCCACATTGCCCTTTAAAAATAACTTTTAGGTGTTCTTATATCAATCTAAAGCTCGTGAATGGTGCTATGATTGATTTGCTGAAGACTGACATTCATCTGTAATAGATTCAGAAGAGGAAAGAAGAATGCAAGTGTTCTCAATCTTTACTCCTCAACTCTTTCCTGAAAATCTCCAATGTGATTTTGAGGATAATTCTGTCTTTGAGTCTGTTATTGTCAGGAAGGCTGAGTCAGACCTTCATAGATTATTCATATATGACATCTTTAGGCCTCTATTTGAGAATTTATATCCCATTCACTGCTTGAAAATACCACTGTGAGGGACTTTATCTACATGACATGTCCACTGGGCTGTTTTTTGTGTGTTGGCTATTTGAAAGCCCATCTGGTTTATTAACATGTGATTGGTTCTATCAATCTACCTGTACTACTGTTATGGAGAAAATCAAATTTCCAGAGCATGTATTAGTTTTGAGGATTTTGGGGTTTAAATAAATGCTCCTCTGAGGTGTGATTGCCTTGTCGATATGCTGCTCTGCATATCAGAGCTATAGGACACTGCAGAAGGACATTAGAGAAGAATCTGCAGTTATTTTGGGGTGCTTCAGATTATGGAGAAGTTTTTTGATGGAAAAAGGTGGATTTCATCTCCCCATCTTACTGTAGCTCTCTGAGGTGTATCAGTAAATAATCTGTGATGGTCTTTTCTGTGTCTGCCATAGGATGGTCTTGTGAACAGAACACTATTATTAGAACAAAGGTATTTGCCTTCATGCATGCGTGCACACACACACATATATACACACATGTATGCAGTGTAAGTAGCACGTGTAAGTGATTCTGGAGAAATAAACTCAGATAAAAGTCATTTATTGTGGATGTGTACGATGGTCGGATATTTGTAATAATTTTGATGGTGAGGAAGGATGGGTTGGTTTATTAACGTACATCTTAAAGGCAATAAGTAAATCTGAATAGGAGAACAGGAGTTTAAGAATTTTAAATATACTTAGAAATACTAAGCAAAGGTGAAACAAGTATTTTCATATCAACAGCCCGCCAGTAGGAAAAATTAATGTATGTGGACCAAGTCCCCTTTTACTCTTGAGTATTATCGCCTGATTCTTGGTCTCCCAAGCATGAAATAAAGGAATAATTTTTGATCTACATGATGCTAAACAAATGAAGAGAAAACAGTTATAGTGTTATTTAACAGAACACCTAAGAACAGTGTTTTTTCTGGTTTTATGCTCAAGCTATTCTCCAAGCAAGAATCCCATATGATATATCTGTGTACTTACGTATATTCCTACATACAGTAATAAACAACAGTTCCCTGGGACAACGGGAAGTGGTATTGCTTCCATTGTTTGTTGGAGAACTGAGACTCTGACTAGATAAAATTTGTCTTCTGTTTCAGTCTGCAACAAAGTAGAAATTAAGAATCTCTGGAGCCACAGGCTATAACTTTAATCTCCGGTGAATTTTTTCTTTTCTTGTGATTTCAGGCATCATATGTTCATCCTGAGCTTGTCTCTCCCATATCCCTCTCTCTAGCATCCTTATTTTGATTTTGTTGTTAATGCACAGTGGTTTTTTCCGTCCTTACGAAGGAGTGGTTTGCAAGCCTCGTGACCTTGATTCTGTGGCGGAGGAGGAATGAGACAAGAAGCTATCAACTTGTAAAATTTGCTGGGATTTTTGTTTGTTTTACAGACAGTGGCTTTGGGGTACGGATCTCCGTAGCTATATAGGGAGCAATGCTGTTCAGCTCGCTGCCTTGCAACTTCTTAGTGGCTTCACATGAGCTTGCCTCAGGCATTTATGTTGATAATTAATTCATTAATGCCAAGAAAAGGGTGGCAATTTCTTGTTCTTAAAACTCCCACGCAGTGTACCTTGCGCTTGAAAATAAAGACTGGAGTCAAGGATCAGTGAAACAATAAAAAAGGTTCTAATGTTGAAAGCTGTGGGGAGCATAGCAAATTAGCATGCCCTTGGTAATTCTGAAAGTTCAGTTGCCTTGATAGGCATGTTATAAATACCTGGAAAATAAAACTCCTGGCCTGCTTTTTCTAAACTCATATTCAAATGTACGTGTCACATGACTGCGTTGATTGAATACAGGGCAAACAGCCATCACATTAGATCTTTTAATTTTGTAGTATCTAATGAGGAATGAGATTATCAATCTAGGCTTCTGATATTGTAAGCTTAATTATCTGTATTAATTAACATCTCCTATAATATACCTCGGGGATATTGTCCTGAAATCACTCAAGCTGGGTTGCTCCTGCATGGCGGTCTGCCTTTAGTTCAGGCAAGAGTTTGAAGGTAAATGAGTAAATTTCTTTCCTCTTTAAGATAAAACAGATCTGCTTTTTCTTTAACTATCTGTGAAGTGAGAGAGGGAGAATGAAAATGAGAATTTGGGTGAAAGACGTAGAATAAGGGCAGCTGTGTAGATCAGCATGTTTATTATACCAAAAGGGAACACAATAGAGTTGCACAATAAGCGTTTGCGGGCTTGACCTCATCGGTGTGTCCCAACACTGGTGAGCTGACCAGAGCACTGCAAGCCTGAGCATGCACTTCTGTCTCGGCTGGAGTCCTTGAATGGTGGGTTTAGGTGATACATGATGATGATGGTGGTTCTTGAAGTTGTTCTAGATCTTCAAAGTGCTTTGCCTACTCTGTCAGGAGAGAAGCATAATGGAGATACAGGGATGCTTCAGGATGAAAAGCAACAACTGTAAGTATCAGGAAGGAATGTTTAATCTTTTATGTAGTACAGCAGTATCAGTTGAATGGATGTTTCAAGGTTTTTTTAGTTCCCCTTCAAGAGTCAAGTGTTGGCCCTAAAAAGTGAGAATAAGGGGCAGTTTTGCAACAATTCTCTCATCTGGTACAGGAAATGCATTTATTA
Organism: Psophia crepitans; assembly: GCA_013399095.1. Classification (NCBI taxonomy): domain Eukaryota; kingdom Metazoa; phylum Chordata; class Aves; order Gruiformes; family Psophiidae; genus Psophia; species Psophia crepitans. The sequence continues at coordinate 1,506,317 of VWZZ01001246.1, forward strand.
TTTTTTTTCTGGATCAGCATGCTGCTCATCTGAGAATACTGTCCATTAAGTCATAAAACTGCTTTTGCTCATTTATCAGCCATCGGAAACATTGCTGTTCTCTGAGCCCAGCTGACCTGCTGTATCTTATGAACAGCTTCACAGAGAGCTTTGGCAGTAGACAGAAATAGGAGAAGGAGGCTATAAAATTTGCATATATTTTAATGACAATATTTTAACAATCAAATTACACATAGAGACAATTCCGTTGTGTCACGCAGCATTTTATTAGTGCTACAGTGAAGCTTTTGCTAATGCTTTTTAGTTTTATGAAGGCTTGAGGATACAGAGGGTGGGGGAGTGAATGTTTTTGCATAAATCTTTTATGCTGTCTGCATAAACTGTCAAATTAAATTCCAGCAATCAAAAGGTTAATGAAGTCTGAACTTTCAGCTGAGAATCACAAATTATGGCCATTTTCTCACATCAAGCTGTCAACCAGTAGAAAATACCCATGGTTGCCAGGTTGAAGGTTTTTTTTTCCCCAAGACGTTTCTTTGCTTCATAGAGCCAATATGACCCCTCCTCGTTAGCACAGAATGAAAGGATAACAGCAAACGGCATAAAAGATTTTAAAAATCAGAAAACTCTAAATTTCTTGAGGCATACTGCCCAGTCTTTGAGAACCCTTGGATCAGAGCCTTCGATGGGCTGCCCTCAGCCTGACCACAGCTACTCGGGGTCAGAGCAGCCCACAGGAAGGAGCTTGGCTCATTTTGCAGACCACAGAGGATGATTTACCTAATTGAGGAAGCTCCTTAAGGTACTTAAAATGAGATGGGATGAGTGTGGGCACAAGTTCCTGGCAAATGTCCACCCCTCAGAAGCAGTGCACAAGCTTCAGCCAGCCAGCAGTCCCTCTACCAGGAGTGAGGATGATGAGGGCAAGTAGGCTCCTCTCTGTTGCATGTGGCAGGCAATGTTTGCACTAGCAGGTGCCCTTCAATGCATCTATAACAACAAAAAAATGTGATAAAAGGGAAAGATGAGTAAGCTCTGCTTTGCTGTTGCAGACTAAGGCATTTCAGGATTTAATTATACTACAGGTATATAAATTCCGGAAACATGTTAATGCTCCCGTGATTAAAATTATAGAGGGCCTAATTGAAAAAGCATAAACCGAATTGAAGAATTCCTAATTATAGTTTGCTTTGAGGTGTTAATTTCCTCCATAATGAATGCATAATTTCTTGGAACTAGAAAAAGGGGTTGCTGCACCACTGCGTGGGCTGCAGATGGAATGAAGGGATTATCATAAATGCAGCCAGACAATTCAGAAGAATAAACCTCTGCAGCCATGATGCTATTCTGCCTCTCTATAATTTCAGTTCTCCTTGCACAGCGCTTTTCCAAAGCAAAAGGCAGAGCTAGGAGATGGTGAGGGATTTGCTTACTGTGCAAAAGGAAGGAGGAAATAGAACTGGTTTAATTAAAAATCATCATGGTGCAAAAGAGGAAGGCGAGGAGAGGGCAGAGCGTGCAGTATCTTTGGTGGAAAGGTCAAACAGCAGATTGGGAGAGGAGGCAATGCTGACTTCCCTTGTCGCCCACCTTGACCCTACGTAACTGCAGGAGCCGATGTTGATGCAAGTTGAGTATTTGTCTGCCAAAGGGTACACCCTGTATTTAATGTTTATTCTTGCACCAAAAATACGATTAGCTTTGAAGGGAGTTAGTGAAGTATAGGATTATCAGATACAACCTCCTGATGTTGAAATCTGCCCCACTCCTGCTATGGTGGAGGTAAGTGGGGTTTGCAAGTGATGACAGACCAGCTGTGAACTGATGCAGAGAAATCCTTGCCCACCAGACTTCCCTTCTTGTCTTTCCCCATCCTCAGTTTTCCTCTGTTCTGGGCAGGAGATGTTGCAGTGAAGGTACTGCCTAAGGCCTCTCCCTGGTGTCAGAAGCATGATCACTTTGCACTTTCTGAAAAGCACAACATGTCCAGAAAAGGTGGAAATAATCCAGCTGATACTCCTGCAGCTTCAGGTGCTGAAAAATCTATATTCTCCTTCCCCAGGAGAGCTCATCTTTTCTACTGTACATTGGTGCTGTAACTGCTAGTAGACTGCTACCTGACCAGATGGGTCTTGTGTAGTAATGAAGTTTGTCCTTTTTGTCTTGTGTTTTTCTTAGCCTTTTAGTTTAAAAAAACCCAAATGCACCCAAAACCAACAAAAATATTTTTCTAGCATTTTCTCTTTAAAAGGACATGAGATTCTTATGCGTGGGTTTTCTCTCCACAGCCTAGTAGCTATGGTTGTGGAAAAGAGAGATAAGCTTTGAAATCCAAACTAGATTTTTTCTGCATCCAAATGGACCTAATTTCATGGAAGCCATTGGAAATACCCAAATTAATTCTGACTGAGAATACATGCAAATATATCCATCCCCTTGTCCAAGCCACTGCTTTTGTGAAGGACGTGGCAGAAGGTATTGGACAGTCCCGGTAAGGGTGTGCTGTAGTCTCTCCTTGCTCTGCAGGTTGTCGAAGAACTTCTTTGATTCTTCGAGTCCTTGAAACTTCCTTCAGGTCTTAAACCAGCATTTTTTTTGAGGATGATGACAAGACCTCAGCCAGCAACGCCTGTTTAATGCTAAGTGACATTAACAAAAAAGGGGTTGGTTTCTGGTAGCTCAAACAGATGGCAGGTGGCTCAGAGGGAAAAAACACCTCCAAAGTCACTAACATTAGCTCCTCTTGCAGCAAAAGTCGTATCTGTCTGCACTCATTATCTTTAATCTGCCAGCACGAAATAACATTGAACTGGGGAGATATGGACTGGGCCTGTTCCACTGGGGAACAGCAGCTATTATGTCTGATCTGTGTTGCAAGCCAGGTCAGTCTTACGGTGATGGTTGAGATAATGGAACGCCGAGCTTTGAAATGCCCTCTGGTTCTTCTTTCTTTCCTTCTTTCCTTCTGAGAGAATTTAAAATGTTTAAAAGAATGATGCATATATAATAACAATAAATAGATGCAGTAGCAGTGTTCTGGTGGTCTGGGGATGGAAAAGGAGGCGAGACGGTGAGAATGGATAGCATCTTTTATTCGACCAAACAATACAACTGTGGAAAATGGGATTTAAGCCCACAAATTCTTCTTTTTAGTCAGTAAATCCTGACTGTCAATACAGTTGTCTTTCAGCAACTACTTAATGTTTGTTGCATGTTACCACGTTTCTGTTTGCTGTGCAGATACCATGGAGGTGATTAGACTTGCTCAGAACTGTATGGGAATAACTGAATTTTTAGATTTCTTTCAGTACCTGTCCTTCCTTGGGAAGATGTGCTCACTAGCACTTATAGAGGAGTAATGGAGGGTGGAACATTATGAGGTTGGAAGTACTGATTTGAATATGTCTTTATGCACACGTGTATGTGCAAGTGCAGGTATTTAGATGTGCACACACTCACACAGCTGTTTATTTAAAGCGTCACTGTACCTGCTGGTTGGCGCATTGTTGTTACCGGTGTTTGTGGAAGTTTGGCAATCTCTTGTGACTTTTATCTGGGGCAGTTTTAAGAAAGAGAGGGTCTCCAGAATGTTTCTCTTTCCCAGCTGCTCCTTCTCCATCTCTTCAGGTCACATCTCAAGGAATGCCCAGAAGTAGCTTTTTTTTTTTAAATTATTTTGCCTTATTCGTAAACTTTCTAGAATTAACATGTGTTCAGGCTTGAAAACACCAGACTCCGTTAGAAAGAACATATTGGCTGGTGGGTGGAAGTAGCAATATTGGACAAGAATGTGGGGGTTTGTTTATGTACAGCTGATACTGTGTGATGCCGGACAAGTCACTCATTGCACGTTCTACCTGCCACTGTTTTTACATGTGTGGCGGTGGGGTCATTATATATTGTACCTCAGAGGTCCATCGGGCTTAATGTCCACTCACCTAGGGTCTGAGGCCATGTGACGTTATATTTGTCATTACACTGTCACTCCTTTTTACCAAAAAAATACCCAAACAAAAAAAACACCAAAAAACCTAAACAAAAAGCCAGCAAAAACCCAAACAAAAAAGAACAAACACCCTCCCTCCCCCCAAAAAAACCCCTAAACCCCTCAACAAGAAAAAAGACTACTTTCTATTAGATTTTTCAGTTTTTTAGTCAATTCTGGAAATTTTACGTCATGCTGCAGTATGACTGCAAAGAAATTTCAGACAAAGTATCCTGGCCAAAGATAGGGTTTGATATAATGATGCTGGCAGGACGCTTTTCTGCAAATAGAAAGACAGATCTTTGGATTTGCTTTTTTTCTTTTTAAAGCTTGACACAGTACACAGTTCCTTAAATGGATACCACTACCCGCTCACCGCAGTTACTGATACTGACTGGGGAGAAGGTGGGACCTTACCTCTTCTCTGCACAGGGAGCATGCCGTCTTTAAACTTCCTTACTTTTTCTAGTGCCCATTTCAATCACTATAGAAATTTTAACAAAGCTTGAAATTTTAGAGGTAAAAGAATGCCCATGTGAAAACTCTGACTCCAAATAGTTATTATCCAAGCGTGAAATCACAACCCTTTGTTTCCTGAATTTCAGGGTACAATGTGCCTTGGTAGTAAATCTAGACAACTGGATGAGAGTAGAAGAAAATGTGAAGAGACTCAGTTATCAACCTTCTTGATTAAATGGATTACATTATTATTGGCTCTGTCTCAGCAGGTTTTTTTCATAGCGATGGTAGCAATTACGATCTCTTCTTTCTATGCAGTTTTTACCAATTTGGCGGAATTTGGATATTTTGTTGGTATTCTTCAAGTTCAGTGAATGTAGTAGAGGGGTTGTTTAATTTAAATGAATGTTAAAAGAACACACAAAAATAACTTCAAAATGAAGGATCTGGTGTGAATAACTTGCAATATGAGAGCCTATTTCCTCAAGTAGCATCACTATTATAAGCTTTATTTTTGTGAATGCTTTGCAGATGCGAAGAAGCTGGTTGATGACAGTGCAGCCCAATATTCATAATTGGCTAGTTTTTGAATCTTTGAAATAGCCAAGCATATTCCAGAAGATGACATCGCAGAACAATACCATTTGGGTTTTTTCCCATATTTTCTGCATTAAAATGTTTATTGAAAGCTAACCTTAACGTCTGCATATTGTATTCTGTGTGGAGCTGTTCCAAAGCCTAACGGGAATAGTAGCAATCTTTAATTGATTTTAATGGGTTTCGAATCAGTTCTTAAAGAGAGAGAAAATTGCAGAACAGTGCACTGGGTCCTGCATGTACATCCTGGGTGGCTGGGAAACTCGGTTCATTACGTTTTGTAGATTAGTTTCAGAGCTTCTGATTAAAGGTGCTATTGAAGATATTAAGGGTGACATTTTAGAACATGTGAAGTAGGTAACTCAATTCTCAGGAATATATTGCCACCTGTTTGAACCCAGAAAACTTTATGAACTTGAAAAATGTCTGCGGGCTCGATTCTGAATGCCTGAACATTTGATTATGGGATTGCCGGAGGAGGCTGGTGAGGAAATGTTCACCATTATAGCCAAAGGAAAGTGATGCTGTAGATGCAGCATGTGCTCAGAACAGCGAGTCGCAGCGTCAGGCTTTATGGCAGTTACCTATTTAGTTCTTGTAAATTTTAGTATAATTTATGTTAGATAAATCTTTTTTAGTGTTTAGTGGTGTTTGGTTGAAATTTTTACAAAAATCCCTTCTGTGCAAGTTCATGGGGGATCTGGGGGCACACTGTAAGCAGGATCTCATCTGCTGTTTAATTTCACAGTTCTTTAGAGTAAGCTCTGTAGAATACTGACAGATTTTTATAGGATATTTCTAGTTTCCACTCCTATTATATTTCCTCAAATTTCCCATTATTTTGTTTCTTATTGCCTTTGTGGCAGAATTCAGGGTTTTATTTAGATACCTTTAAGAAAGAAAAAGTAAAGGTGTTGATGCAACTCTTCTGTCTTAGTTTGCATTGCTGAAACGGGCTTGGCCATAAACGAAGCATACGTGTGTTCAATAGCTAATCTGAATTCTAAATGTGGGTGTCAGGCAACACGTCAAACCCTCTTCCATCCCCATATCCTGGGAGATGGCTCCATGCTGTCAGAGTAAAGCTGATGAACTTTCATGGGTGTATACAAATATATTTAAATTGGCTCAACAAAATTCAGTGGGGTCGTAAGTTAAATGGAAAACTAGATGATGAAAAAACTAGTGTTCAGTATTTGTAGGCTGGATTCTGTGACTTAACTGTTAACTAAAAAAATGGTCTCTTAAAAACCAAAAAAGGCTGGGCGCTCCCATGTTTAAATAACATGCAGGAAAACTGATCTGGGGGTGTATTTCCAGCGAACGTTTGCAGGGATCAGGCCTGGTGTTTGATGACTGAGTTACATCTGATTTCTGGAGTTTGTTACAGAGCTCTGCAGTGGGAAATTGGCACTCGCTATTTGAGGTCTCTGCATGATGCTTGCCAAGGGTATGACCAACATGCTGACAGTGCTCCCACCGTCTTAAGAGCATACTTCTTAAAAACGTTGCATTTCAAATAAGAGAAAAGAAGCTGAGTTGGTTGTTGGCCCCTGTTGACCATCTCCATATGCATCTGATGCCTTTCATTCACCTCTGTGCAACATTAACTCTCATGGATTGGTCAGATAGTATTTGGGTTTGATTTTCATGGGTTTGGATAGCCTTTTCAGATGTGCTGAATCCGTTAATTCCCTAGAATAGGTACAGCAATGGAAATTCAATGTCCAGGTCCATGTCGGCTGCTACCTCCCACGTGCTGTCAGTCTAAGACGACACAGCTACTAGAAGATGCAAGCCTTTTCCATCCTTACTTCATTTGCCTTTTTAATCCTTCATTCTTTGAATTAAAATAATTATTAAAAAGGAAACCTCTACCCTTTGTTAACAGCTGATTTCCTGTAGCTTATCACACAGTTATTCTGAAAGTAATGTGTTCTTTTGAGGTAGAAATTAGAAGTTCCTGTTCTCTGTAGGCTGAACTGCAAAACCTGCTCACAATAACCTGCCGAAAAATGCACTGCAAGATCAGGCTGTACTAATTGCCACTTATTTTTGTTCCCCAGGAGAAAATACTGTATGGCTGATAATATATTTACGTGTTAAATATTAAAATTAAATGAAAATATATGAAATCTTTATATGACACGTTTAAGAAAATTTAGTACCAAAATTGGCCCAGAGGGAGTACTAAGCTGCAGCAGCATTGTTTCTTTTAAGCTTTAATAAGTCAGGTGAGGGGATCACTGTAAGGTTGCAAAGAAATTATATTCCTTTTCATACCCTACCATTATCAGGGCTATAGTGAAGATTTCACCTTGTTGATCAGTACCGTGTCAGGATACCAAAGTGCACCAACCAGATGTTGAATGCTTTACAGAAAGCTCTGGCTCAGCTTTTCCCCTCCACATTCATGCACATCCTACATCCAGAACTTGAGTCTATCATAGGATTTGTGGACAAGCGCTTCCTTGGTCCATCCTCCACTTGTGCTGCAAGCAGCACAAAAAGAAATTGAGAGCAGGAGAAGGACAAGTCTAACAGTGCTCGGAGAGATCGGTCGCACAGAAACAGGCTGTGATTTGGAATGTTGATTATCTGCGCTTGTGCTTCCATGTTGAATAGAGAACTCATCATTTAAAAGATTACCTTGTAGATGATGGTAAGAGCACATTTTCTTTCTCTGCAGACAACATTTGTGCTGTGGTGACCATTATGGCTGGTGCTTTTATCAGTGATTTAGAATGGAGCTGTCAAAAACTTTAAAAAACTTCTATTAAAGAAATGTGGATTTATCTAAGACCTGTGAAATTTATCAAGGAACCCAGTTTTGGCCTCTTTTTCTAACAAAAGTGTGCAGCTGCACAACAGGGCAGTCAGCTCGCCAGCCTTCTAGAAAGTCAGGCATCTGGTTAGTGGCCCAGATTTGAGAATCCCTCGAGAGCTCTCTGGCGAGCAGAGCTTGTGCATGTCAGGAAACCAGTCCTCTCCTGACATTTATGGGGACAGCAGTGTCACTCGGCTGTGGTGGGGTGAGGTGGAGTAGCTTAGCACTGGGAACGCAAGACCCCTGCTTCTATTGCCCTGCAGCATGAACATGTGTGGATTTGATTGCAGTGTTTGCAAATGTGGCTGAATATTAAAAATTGAAACGTAGTAGTTAGTTTTACTGTATCATCTTTCAGTTTATTGGGACTGAAGTTGTTATATAGTGTTGGGAGCTTTAATGCTTTGCTTTTGTTGTCTCTGTTAATGTAATTTCAATGTATGACACCAAAACTTTCTTTTATCCAGCTGGGCATTTGCAACTGATGTATTGATTCCTGCTATGAAAGCAGTGTTAGCTGATACTGCCTGGAAGCAGTAGCTTTGAAGCTTGAGACAGGGAGAGCCCCAGGAGATCCACGTTACTGCCTACCTGGTAGCCAGAATACGAGCTATTAGAATAGTTTGGATATCTCCTCCTTATTTCCATTGCCCACTTTTTTAATCTTCCCTCTGGCGCTTCTTTTTGGAAAACTACTTCTCCTTTCCCTTAGATGGAATCACACAGCTGCGTACTTCAAAATTGTCAGGCGTAATGAGTTTCAAATGGTTGAGCCTGCTCAGCACCGAAACAGAGATGTCATTGCAGCTGAAGTGCTTTTGCAGGCCAAAAGGGCAGATCCTGCTCACCGAGTTTATTTTGAGTTAGTGCCCGACTGCAGTCTTAGGGGTCAGAATGTATCATGGAAAGTTATCATCTTCTGAGAAAAGTTGAATTACTTTTACTCTCTTGAGAATTGTTGTAGTAATGCAGATGGTTTGGCCAAACTTTAGGGTGGGTAATTGCGTGCTTGTGTCATGGTTTTACCCCAGCCGGCAGCTGGGCACCANTCAGCCATCCCCAGGACAGCAGGGCTCCGTCACGCGTAATGGTTACTTGGGAAGACAAACGCCATCACCCCGAACGCCGCTGCCGCCCCCTTCCTCTTCCCCCAAGGCCCTTATAAACCAAGTATGACGCCATATGGTATGGAATGTCCCTTTGGTCAGTGGGGTCAGCTGCCCTGTCTGTCCCCTCCCAACTCCCCGCACACCCCCAGCCATCCCGCTGGCGGGGCGAGAAGCAGAAAAGGCCTTGGCTCTGTGCAAGCATCACCCAACAACAGCAAAAACATCTCTCCACTATCAATGCTGTCATAAAGACAGTCAGGAAAATTCTGATTCTAGGTTTTAAAAACAAACAAAAAAAAAACAAAAACAAAAAAAAAACCCAAACAAACAAAAAACCCCAAAATTTGAAGAAAAGAGCATAACCTGAAAAACAAAAATACGTCAGAAAAGAAGAAAAAAGAAAATGAGATTTGTAGCAGCCTGTGTACAGCTAGGGAGGGACTGTGAATGCTGTGCTTCTGGAGGGTCTAGATGGATCAAAATACTGGGATCAACATGTCAGAAAGTGAGACCCAGAGTAATCGTTTGATAAGGAAACAACTTCTCACAGTGATAATCTTAAGTCCAGAGTAATAGTTGAAATCAGGCACGCTCTCGGCCACTTGACCACTCCCATTTAGAGTGGCCACTTCACCACAACCAGGTAACTGAGACTCTGAGAAAAGAGTGAGGCTGAAGGACGACGGTCACCAAGTCAAGCAGGAAAAGCACACGAAGACACACGTGCTGGGTCAGTTGGTGCGAGCTGGGACGTAAAGGGAAAAAATGCCAAGGAAGCAGTCAGTCACTCATCCAGAGTTTACCAGAGCAGGTTTTTTTAGTCAGAGAGAACAATGCCAGCAGCGCTAGCTCAGATACTTGTTTCACAGAAAAGGAGACAGTTTTGGGCAGGAGATTAATGGGGTTTAACTTAAACAGAAATGTCCAAAATGCCAAGCTAAAAGTTCCTGTTGCTAAGCTGAGGAGGGGGTTTAGGTTAAACAGGCTTTGACTTACAGCTCCCACTTCATCCTCAATGATAACACTTAAAGTATTGCTGAGAAACCTGTTTATCTTTTTAAAATTTGTAAAATAATTATCAGTGAAGGTATAAAGTATTTTATTAAAGCCTGCAATGAAATGTAGGACTCAGGAAAGTTTTCCAAAACGCTGATGGGACATCCTTAAAGGCTGCAGTCCAAGGTCTGGTATGCTCCTGCTGCATTAGCGAACGTTAGCAGCGTCCTGCGTAAGGACAACTTCAGTGCGAAGCAACTCATAAATGGGTTGTGCTTGTAAAGATTAGTTGGTTTTGTGTCTAGCAGTGGGAGCCAAACGATTTCCAAGTGATTCACTGACGGCCTCGCTGTTAACGGTGAGCGTGCCAGATGCCCGCAGACCTGAAGTAACAGTTAATTCAGAAGCGTGAGCGAGGGTTTGTTTTACTCCTGCGTGTTGAAGGCGCCAGAACTTCACTTCCACAGAAGCATTGATGAGCTATCGCTACGCTCAAGATTTTTCAGACCAATCTTTCTGCAACAATGAGCCTGTGAAAGCCGGGAGAACGATACACTCCTGGCCGTTTCCAATCTTTTAATCGATCTCCCCTGTCGGACTAAACAAAGGGCCAGTCTCACACAGACAGGGGAGGGCAGCACACGTGAATATCCTGACAAAAAGTAAAATGACTGCAGCGGTATCTTTCTTTGTCAGATGGGTGAGCGGTGTTAAGCAGACAGTAAACCTGCCTCAGCTGGAGCAGCATTGAACTTATGGGCTTTGTTAACTGCCTGGGGGGTGGTGGAGGGCAGCAGAGTGCATCTGAATGCCTTGCAACCAGTCTGAGCCTGAAACAGTAAGCTAGAAATAACAAGATTGCTATTGCATATCATAGAGACCAAAAGCTTAGCAGGAATCGAAAAGGATTAACATTTCATAGAGCTGGAAAGAATATGAAGAGTTGTTTTTTCCTGAAACAAAAGTGAACGGGGAGAGCTATAAAGCCACCTGCTCAGTATACAAACCAGCCTTTTACTGGTGGATGATAGAAGGAGACTTGCCGTCAGGAATTAATGTTAGAGAACTCTGCATCCCAGGATATATCCCAAAAACAGATGTGAGGGAGGGCCAAAAAAAGTGATGTTCTTAGAAGACATGAGAATCTTTTTGATCTAAACTGATTCTTGCACCCTGGAATGGTTTCAAAGGTGATCTGACACCATCGCCACCTGCTAATGCTCTCCTCTTCCGCAATCGCCGTTTAGCCTGAGCAAACAATTCATGCTTCAACTTGGTGGCTGAACAAGTACATTAAAAATTCATTATAGACTGGGTATTTTATTAGTTAATCTGTTTCCTGAAGTGTGACGTGATTGAAATCTATTCTGACGTACACGAAGGTGTACCTTTATTAACTAAATGACCGGCGCAAGTGATCGGCATCTTGCCCACACAGTAACATAGTGGCCAGTTACTGGTGTAACGAGAACGATATTTGCTGTGATGTCCCAGCAGTGTTTTCCTTTTTTTGCCTTTTCCTTTTATTGTTGAAAACATCCTTGATATTTAAGGCTCCTGGGGCTCTGATCTTACCTTCCTCTTTCCCTCCTAGTGTCTATCAACTTGTTGTCAAGGAGGAGAAGCTGCAGAAAGCACGGAGAGCTGCAGACATCATTGAATGCTTCTCCGTCCCAGTGAGCTACAAGAACGCTTCCAGCCTTGACTCACCACACTACTTCGCAGCTGAGCTGAAACCCATCAACCTGCCCGTCACGCAGCCGTTCACAGTGGGCGACAACAAAACCTACAACGGCTACTGGAATGCTCCACTGTCTCCTCTGAAAAGCTACAGCATATACTTCCAGGCTCTCAGCAAGGCAAATGGAGTAAGTGCACAGAAAATTGAAGTTGGATCTGTACATATGTCCCCCTCTGTCTATCCTCCTCATCTTTCTCCTTCCTTCTCCGTTGGTTGCCAGTTTAACTCCTCCTTATTATTACTTTCTTACAGAAATTTGATGAAAATTAAAAACGGCACTGCTTGTCCTTCACTCAAATCTCTCTCTGACGCCTAGATCCAACGGGAAACCTATCAGGGAGCCAGACTATGTAAATGCACACGTTGGCATGTGATTTACAAAATTAATTACTTAGAATTTGGAATATTTTGTTGTTGTTTCCTCGTATATACATGAATGTCAGAGTAGGATCTATTGTGACTTTAAAAGATGTAACTGCAATATCTTGATAGCCTCTAGTTCACAGAGCTTGTGATTTTGGAGGAGAGCTTATGAGAGGCGAACTACCCTAAAGTTATGAACTTGGGTTGCCTTGTAGCTTGTGTTTGGTCACATCATAATCTAGCACTTATGGCCAGAAGTTTCAGCTTGCGTAAGTCATACTGCGGGTGGGATTATGTCCCTGTCTGTCTTATTCCTTTTGAATACCCTGGACTGTATTTTTTACATATACTTACTCTGTGATACTAAGTTTAAAAAGGAGACAGCACAGGAAACATAGTCTGCCCTATTCTCAGGCTCAGAAGACGTGTATGTAAAGCCCCAGCAGATCCTGTCATAGGAAAAGTGAGAGGACCTCTTTTCCCTCTTCTGTTCTTCTGTTGCAGCCTGGAATAGTTTGTGACCTCCTCTTTTAACTTTCCTGTTTCAGATCTGTTCAGCTAACAGCGTGCAGGCCATATCCAGTCTGAGCAGTCACATTCACCTTCCTCCCCTTTGACTCCCCTAATTTTTTTCTGTTATCACGTAACATGATACAACTTGATGCTCTGGCCTCGTGAAGAGTCTTAGAGCATTAACACGGCATCAGGAAGCTGGGTAACTGAGTCTGTTATTAGCACATTGCCAGTGCTTTCATGAATCTGACTTTAACATAGATAATTTCTCTAAGACCTCACCTTTGAAAGAGCAAAATTAGAAAAATCAATCAGAGGTGAACGGTGTAGGCTTCGGCCTCCACTTGGGATAGTGTCTTTTATACCCCAAATGCAGCTGCACATCACAGAGGATCGTACCTCGTTTAACAGGCTAACAATGCCAATGAACATTCACATCATACCTTGGTGTTTTACTACCTTCATTTATCACCATTCTCCTGCAGACTTTCTGCTGTGTGGCTGACAAACACGAATCTCTTCAATACCATTCTGTTCTTCACCTTGGTTTCCTTCCTAGTCGATACAGTTTCCTTCCAGCACTACTCAATTAATTCAATTTTGGATTTGCCTTTATAAAGGAAATTGTGAAATATATTTATATGTCTCTCTGTGTCTAGTTAGTTCCCCCTTGTGTGACAGTTAATTGCTAGTGAATGGATCCCCAGGGAAGAAGAGACTTTATTTGCTTAAGTACAATATAATACGCCGTAAATGGGTTGTATGAATGGAAACGTAGGCTTCCCTCGGCATTCTGGGTGAAGGCAGCGCTAACGTGTGGTTCCTGCTTTTCCTGGATCTCTGTAGCTTCTCTCAGGTTGATCTCTCTGTAGATCTCTCAGGTTGCTTCACACTCTCTGCATGCAAGGTGATAAGGACTCAGGAAAGGGTGACTTGCTTGGGTTGTTGTAATAGGAACACCAGGCTGTAAAGGACTTTTTAAGCAGAAGTTAATCAAAAGAGTCTGTACGCAGCAGTACACAGTTTATGACAGCATGAGAAGTATCCTGCCAGACAAAAGAAATTCCTATTTGAGCAAGCAATGGCCTCTTGCGTTAATAATTGATATTGGTACTACAAGCTCAGCAGCTTTGACTTTATTAGTAAGGCCTACTAATAATGATGGCTGCAATGTGGCACTTTTGATAATGCACATCTGCAAAAAATCTGAAACAGTCACAATTTAGCACAATTAAAATACAGCCTTATGTTCCTTTGCACGTGAAAAAACTTAACGTGACGATCATTTTTTATTAGGGTATTCTATAGTTTCATTAATCACTGGCAGTTGTGGAATGATGAAACTTCTTTCCACACCTGGAACCTGCAATGAGAAACCTTCATGCAGTGAACCAGAACATCTTCCTCTGGAAATGTTGGACTCAGGGGAGAGCTTGATTTGAAGAGACATTATGTATTTGGTCAAAAAAACCTTGATTAGGAGGAGGCAGAAGTGTTACAGGAGCTCTGCATTGTTTCAGCTCCTCTGTACGTGGAGGGCTGCGCTCATTTGGTGTTCTCCTCTGCTCTGCAGCCATTAGCCGTGATTGTTACAGTGAAAGGAACGTAATTAACAGCTGGATGCAAAACAAGCGTGGCAAATTGCTGCAAAAGCCGTTCATGAGCTTTTCTGCCTTTTCTTGTGCAGTGTTGTACTTGTTGTTTTGAGAGTTTGAAAGAGGGAGCTGTCGCTGGCTGAATTCTTCTCTGTGGACAGTTGCACCACGTTTGACCAACGCGATGTTGTTTCCAGACAGGGGTCTCAATAGAACATGTGTGAAGCAGAACGGTTTTCGGCTTTGCTATACAAAACACTTCCGAATTGTGTGAATTTCCCTCCCAGGGACTGTTGCAAGCCAGATGCTGAACCGAAATGTGTCGGAGTTTCAAGTAAGAGGGGAAAAAAAGAAAAAGGAAACAGAAGCTCTGAGCTTTGTAACCGTGGGGGTGAGAAGTGCCGGCTGTTACTGTTCGTTAGATGGAGTTAGGGCAAGGAGTGGCACGGGAAGCAGGATGGACAAGGGGCTTTGCTCTGCTCTGGCAGGATATCCACACGCACTGTCGCAGCCATCCAGATTAACTGGTGCTTACTGGTTGTGCTGGTGCCACCTGCTGCAGATGGCTGCTGACAGAGTGTGAGGTTTTTCTTCCCTGAAACATCTCCCTGAGCTCAGCCCATGTAGAACACCAGCCCTTTCAGTATTTATCCTTCTGAAAGGTGAGGCCAGGGTGGCAACACCATGTTACTCCTTATCCTCTTTTATCCTTACACTGACTTAATAATCAAAGCTAAATCTTGCAGGTTTTATTGTCCTCAGGTTCTTTATCTGGGTCGTTGAGTGTGACAGTCTCTGGTTTAGTGATCCAGGAACACCCTCAAATGGGGAGAATTCTTTGGCTGCTGTGTGAAACCTGTGTGAACTTCTGAGCAGCTCAGAACCCAGAGCATCCCAAAAATCCTTCCTGGAGCTGCATTTTACCTCATTGAGTTAAGATGAAATCTGTAACGACACAGTTGCAATCAATAACGCTTGGCCATTTTTCCTCCAAATGGGAGATGAGGCAGGAGCCTTTGTAAGGAGCTGGAGATGATGTGGGGGATGCTGCCAGCTGCTCTGCAGCCTGGTGGCCCAACAGGTGCGTGATGTTTTCAGGCCAGAACTGTGAAAAGTAGCACCACAAGAATCAATGAGAATATTATTTTTGAGGGAGTGATAGAATCTACAGAGATTCTTATTGATTTTTTTCCTTTCTAATGACTACATGCACAATCAGGCACTTCATTATTATAGGGGGACTTCAGGCTGGATTTCTAGATGCTGACAGGGCTACTCACACAACCTTCTTCTTCTGGGACCTTTTTGAGAGAGATGGCATTCATCCCTGTGGAGGTGGCCCATGAAGAAAACAGTGAGGTACTTCAGTTCAGCACAAGCTGTGTTCTGAAAAATGAAGTGGCACCAAGGCCGCCTGCATTGCTTCTGTGAACTATGAAACAGCTTTGAGGAGCTCTGTGTTCAGTGGGATTTCAGGTGTAGAGTTTTGTTCACTTACGTTTACTCCTCCTTAATCTCATGCTGGAGTTGCTGGGGCAGAAATAAAGCAGCTGTGGAAGGACTTCACTCTTTGTATGCCCCTGTTTCCACATCTGGTTGGCCACCTGGGCCAGAGTATGTGGACTTGAGTGTTTTCTGGAGAGTAAATAAAATCCTCCTCTAGCCTGCCTCATGTGTGAGAGCTTCAGGGCTGTGAGTATTCAATGATTAACTATATATCATTGAAATAACTTTCTATTATAAATAATAAAGGCCCTAACCACTTTGTTAAATCTCCTTTCTCCAAATGACATGGGTACTAAAAATAGCTGTTAACTGGAAAGGCAGTACTAGGTTTAGCTTAGTCTCTTGGAGAACCAGCAGTTTCTTTAAGTTGGCAATAGGAATTATAAGGAGCCCATTGACCCTGCCCAATTATGTGCACAGGACTCATTTTAAAGACAGTAAAGAGTTGGCTTCAGTGGGATAAAAAAGAAACACACCATCTTGTAGCTTCCGTGAACGTGGGCAAAATTTTCTGAGGACCAAAAAATTAATTCCTTAGGATGTTCAGTGGACAGAACGACGGTTTCTATCTTGTGGGAAGCAGCTGCCAACCAGCCTGCTCAGTGTATAGCTCTGGGACGTGAGGACTAAAGCTGAGCCTGAGGCCAAGGGAGAGATTGGAAATTACTTGTTTTGTCTGTGCACCAGCAAAGTTAAAATTGCCTGTCCCCAGTTTGGGCTGCCTGATGAAACTGTGCCTGGCGCAGAGCAGCCCTGAAGGGAACGTCTGGGCACAGCAGGTCTCACTGGTGCTGGAAGGTGGTTCTTCAGACAAGGCATGCTGATCTAGTGAAAAGCCATAATAATAGTAAAAGGAAAGGAAAAATTGTGGGTGTGAAAACAGATGGATGAAAAAGCTCTGCTTCTTTTATCGTTGTTCATACTCTGTAAACAGTAAGCTGTCATTTTAAAAGAAAAGGGAAAAAAAAAAAGTAATTTGCCCTTTTAGGTTCTGAAGATGCAGCTGTCACATAAACATATGTCCTGCTGCCCTCATAGCCCTTTTCTGCAGAAAACTGTTCCTATCCAAACACTAAAGAGACAAGAGGCAGAACTTGTCTTGTTATCATCCAGTGTGCTTCAGTGAAATGTGCGTTTAGGAACCTAAATAGTTAGTAGGCAGCATCAGCTCCCTTTCTTTGGAAAGGAAAGAAACAAACTGTATTAAAAAAATGTTTTAAAAACCCCTGAAAATCCAGGAGGATGCTGAAGAAGCTCATGGTGTGTAGTTTCAAGACTGCGTGCACAGGTTGTGTTGGCAGAGGGGGCTCTCAACACAATCTGTGTTGTCTTCAGAGGGTCTCCAGCTTGTTCTGACTGTAGGTCTGGGTCTGCCCAACCAGGAACAGTCTACCAGCACTTCAAAACACAGTCCTCACATGGTCCATATGTCCATGATGTGCAGATTTAGAAATTTTAGCCAGGGTTCACGCTTGAGTGAAGGTACACCATAATCATCTTTTATTCATGTGGAAGTTCCAAAGCACAGACGTACATAAATACGTTCTGGTAAACATGTAGATGGGCTTAACAGGCAGTAGGCTTTCTGGATACAAAGCATGTTGGAAAATGAAGATTGGATCAAGAGCTGTCGGACATATTCATGCAGTGTTTTCCTATTCCAGGATCTTGGTTAAAATATGCCCAACTGAAATTTGGGGAAATTATTTTTTGTTTTTTTCTAAAACTTTTTTTTTTATTATGCCTTTATTTAATTAATCCTCCTGTAATTGCTTTAAGCCATCTGAACAGATAATTGAGAATTACCTACATTGTTTATAACTGCTTTATTACGGGCTAAACAGAAGCATCTTTCTTTACTGTGGACAGCAAAGCACAATTGTCTGAATCAAAAGTCGTATATTTTCAGAAAACAAACGTGATTGTGGGAAAATTGTTCTACTGTTTCTTGGAAAAACTCCATGTATTTATTTATTCTGTTTCTTGGTAGAAAAGCTCATACAAACTCACAGTTCTCAGCATCAATCAAAGAAAAATAGAGTAAATTGAAAGAGAATTCATTTTTGTGAGACACCAGAGAGATGAGCGGTGGGTTGATCAATGGAAATCGATGAAATAATCAGCCCTAATCAGGGATATGGACTAGGTTCAAGTCTTTAAACTTTAGCATCTCTTGTAGCTGGAGGTCTGGAGTCTGTGCAGGTTTCTTTTATGTTTTTCTTCTTAGAAGATGCAATTTGAAATGAAGTTCTGAAGGCCAGATGTCTTGTTCCTCTAGTGATTGATTGCCCTTGCTTTTGGCAGTGCCAGACCGTGGTCTTCTAATAACTATGATTGTCTGCGCAAAGTGCAGCAATTAGTAGCTGTAGATGCAAACAGGACACATTGCATCCTGTCTTCTCAAATTACCCGGTGGGAGGGTAATGTGCAGGAATGAGCACATGGTCAAATGAGATAAGTTACAGCATCATTAACAAGATTTTGGGGTTTGTTTTCTCACCTTTTCTCAGCATTGACTAATTTTTCCAGCTTTTTGTTGCACTTTGAAGCTAGCAGAAGGCAATAAATACACACGAAAGTTTTCCACAATGAAATGTGAGCAAGTGCCCACCTACTTTTAGGCTGAAAAAAATGCTATCTTGATATTTTCAATTTATTTTATTGTTCATTGCCGATTTTTCAGGTCACCTTGTCTTAGATTGTAAACTACATCAGAATCTGTCTGTCTTATAATTCCCAGCATTGTATGCCGAGGCTGTGCTCTGAAAAATAAAGCTGTGTTTTTCCTGCTTCATATATCATCGCTAGCAATAAAGATTTTGGATTTCCAGAATAGTCGGCAATTCGAGCTGATTATACACAAGGCAGAGATGAATGTGGAGCTCTGTTGTACGGTTACGTTGACTTTGCAGTGCTGATGGTTGTACAGGTTGTGCAGAGGAGTGGATTTTTGAGGGTTAGAGGGGTCAGTGCGCCAAAGAGAGATGCCTCTGGTTTACCGGGATAAGCAGTGCTCCAGTCCCACTCTGGGGGCTGTGAAGGGGTGTCTGTAACAGATGTGATTTGTTCTCGCTAATCCAGGAGTTCCTTGAGAGAGTTTGAAGGCAAGATCAACAAGGGGACAATATGTCCTGAGTATTTTGTTTGTTTCAGACTACATAAAGTGTTACTGATATCCAGGTAGTGTGGGTGACTTGTATCTTGAGGAATGCATAGAAATGGATCAGAAGGAATCACTCTTGGGTTTCTCACTGTGGATCCCACAATTGTCCCCTTTCTACGTGCAACCTAAGTGTGAGGAGGAAAGGCACAGTGGGACCATGTATTTCTGCTAAGACTGAGGATGGGTGGTCAGACATAGAACAGACTTTCTGCAAGAGGAAATTCATAGTTTCACAGTTTTTGTCTTATTGCTTGAGGGCAGAACAAGGTGCTCAGCAGTGCGTTTGCTAGGCTATTGTTTCCAGAGCACAGACAGCATCCATATTAATGTAGCATTGTTACACGCGGTAATTTATGCAAGTATTCGTTACACCTGAGACATGTACAAGAGCATGTAAAGACATAAAGTGCTATGAAAACCCTGCAGCAGATTGCTGCCTGACAAGGGCAGCTTTTTAACCAAAGCCACACATTAAGATTTGGATGGTGGTCATGCGTCGGGCAGAAGCAATCCGTGCCAGTAAGGGCTGTAGAATGAGGAGCTGGGGACAGCAGAAAGGATGTGTTGTCAGCAGAGGTGGCCGGAGAAGGCTGCTGAGTTTGAGCTTTTAGTGAAGGCAAATACAACACTGCTGTTTCCATCCAAACTCCTGTTTGTGCAGAACTGCGGGCTCTGAGGTGGATTGAACAAAAGCGTTGGGTTTTATCCCAGCTCTGCGATAAAACACCGCGGTAGATGTGGGTTGTGTTTGAATAGCTCATTTGGCAGAGCGAGCCATACAGCATGCTGGTTTGCTTCACATACGTATCAGAGAGCTGAAATGTTCAAATGACTACATGGTGCCTGTTTGCCATGTGTTTAATAAATACTCAATTTTCAAAATTTACAGTAACGGTGCATGAAAATTTGATGTACGCTTGCATGTACTTTTGACCCAAGGCTTGTCTGCCTATTATAGATCAGGTCATTTAACTGGTATATTCTGTTAGTTCATCAGGCAGTTATGTGGGACCCATCACTCACACGTCTGGTGTGCAAAAACACATTGTCACTCTTAACTTTTCGACGGTTAGAGAAGCAGCTGCATGCAAGTCCATTAGTATGGAATGTTTTAGGCAACTAAAACCGTTGGTGGTATTTTCAGAGAGGAAATGTAAGAAAAATGCTTATTTGTTTTAGTACTTTTTTAAGGGAATGTATGTTTATGTAACTGGGCAAATTACACACCTTGACGTTTTCCAATATTTTTTTCTTTACTTTTTAGGAAACAAAAATCAACTGTGTCCGTCTGGCAACAAAAGGTATGTGAGTCTCCTTTTCCTGCAAAGCACAATGCCAGTAATGTAAAAGCTGCAGTGGTGACACAACTCGATTACAGTTACTATTTGAAGAACAAGCCTCCTCTTTTTTTATTTTTTCTTTTTTTCCTTCTTTTTTTTTCCTCCTTCCTTTTCATTTTTTCTTTTAAGGAAGGTTACAAAGCCAGAACAACTATTTCCAGAACCACTTAACTATATGTGTGGACTCTCTTATTTTTTTTTTAAGACAGAGTATCTCTCTCTGTATCTTCATGGTCCCTTATTCTTCATCTCCCTTATTCTGTTGACAGCTTTCCTGTCCTGAGGACTGTTCTTGCTATTGGCAGAACATCATTGAAAAAGCAACATTAGCTTCCGATTAGCTTTGTTGCCTCTGCAACTGTATAAAGGAGATAAGTAAGAGGAGATCTCACGTAAGCCTACCCTTGAACACAGCAGGGCACAATTCTTCCATCACAGCATTTTCATGGTATAATTGAACAAACTAGTAAAGTACGTTCCTTATTTCCATTGCAGTTAGTTCAAAATAGACCAAACTGATAGGTCAAATAGACCATACGGAGTAAACCCCATACAAATACTGTTAAGATGCAAGGCTCTCATCCCTGTGTAGCTCTTAAGTGACCAAGGACGACAATGTCAGGGTTCCTTCTTTGAGTTTAGAGTTGCTTTTAACACCTCTTCTAAGGACTTCAAAATCACCCGAGGGGTTGCTTGGCCAGCAAAGGTGTCAGAAAACAATTTACTTGTAACACAAACAGAGGAGCAGCTGCAAAGAGATGTCCTCAATGCACACATCTAGTCTCAAAATGAGCTGCAAGGAAATGATAGGATAGTTGCCATTGGCCATGCTACAGGTAGCTCTCCATTTCCAAAATTAGGGTTACATCTTGTGCTCTCATTGCTTTGCTGTAATGTGAATAACTGCATTACTGCCTGTGTGTATTTTGAGTTAAACAAAGCTGGAACCCATGCCTTTGGGGCACCATCCCATTTTTCCTGTTCTTTTCACTCCTTTCTGTCTAGTGGCAGTGGCAGAAATTAATTACTTATAGCTACTTTCTCCTGATTACTTCTGCACCGGCACTTACAGAGGAGTTGGGAGGTCTCAAAGAAGCCCCGGCTAACACTTGTTGGGGAACAGATGAGGTCTTTTGCCATCTTTATACAGAGACTTCCCCCCAGGCTGTTCCAGAAAGCCATGCACTGGGATGGCAGCTGCTGCATGAAGTTCCCACCATGCAGCTGGTTTTTGCTGCTGAGGTGTAATATGCAAACTGGTGGGCTGTAAGCAGTTGTGTCACCACTGAAAGCCAAGGAGGATGAGCCATTTCTCCCCTTTCTCCCTTTCATCTGTGGCTCTCATGCTCCTCATATCCTCTTGTTGCTTTCCTTTTAAAAAGTTTCTTGTAAAAGCTTTATTTACTTCATTTCTCTGGATAACAAACGTTCTATGTGTCTCGGTCACCCTCCCTTCCCCTCGGTTTTTCCAGTTGGTAGTGGTGTGACTGTTTTGGATACCTTATATTGGCTTTCTGGTGGTAGAAAGAGAAAGAGCAGGACCAGGTAAGGCTAGTCTGGGTGAAGTGAGTCTCCCCAGGGTTTTCCCAGAGCATAACTAGAGGTCTGTTCATGAGAGACTGGATTAAATCATTTTTGGAAACCTGTAGTTTCTTCCGTTTGAATCATTCCTGTTTCTGGATTTGGTGGCAGACTGTTGTCATGCTAGCAGGAAAGGTATTTACTCTGTGACTGTACAAAGAAAAATAAAAAAGGACGCAGCTTGAAAAGCCCCATCCTTGCGTGACCTTTTGATTTGCACTGTCTGATTTGGGCACTTCAGAAAAGTGTCATATAAGTGTTTGACCTTGAGTTGACTTCTACAAATGGATTTAATTTTCATTAACCTGTTGGGTCTCCAGGAAGAGTCAATAAGCTACCCTCATTCTGTCATTTATGAATGTTGGCTCTTTTTCAGAAAAGATCTCTTACTAATATTAATTTGATAAGAGATATAAAAGAGATGGGTAGAGCCTGAGGATGCCTAGAGCCACTGGGCTTTGGTGATCTTATTCTTTAGGATTTTTCTTGATTGACCTAAATGGAAAAGGACAAGAGATGATGGTAGTACTAGTGTTTATTCTTGTTGTCTCGGTGGATATTACTTTTGATTTATAGGCAGATTCCTTATTTCTGTACATGGAGTGTGAAAATCTCTGTGGAAATTATTTTTTCTTTTTTTTTTTTTTCCTTTCTTGTCCTCACTCTGTGGATCGCAGTATTGTGTTTCTCAGTGAGGACAGTGGAACGTGCACGGCTGTGGCTAATACTGTGCAGTTTTAGCTTTTCAAAAGTACCGTGTTGGCTGCAGCTCACAAGCAAAGTAGCATCACAAGTGAATTTGCAGTCGTGATAACATACCAGTACCTTCCATTGCTGGCACCCGTGAAGTATGAGCAGCTGAGCAGTGTGGTTCTGTGGTTTGGAGCTTTCCCATAGTTTCAGATTCTGTATGTCGTGAGGCTGAATTCCCACCATACATTAATTCCATACGAAAGGAAGGACTCAGCCACTCCGCATCCCAGCCCCTGAAGAGAGGTTTCATGTCTGCCCTCTCCCTGCTCTGTGGCCACAGACAGACACACGCACGGCACTGTAATTACATTGTGACCTGATCAAAGGCTGATAACTGGGATGTTCTAGCTGACCTGCTGTGTCTGCGCTGTCTTCTGTCTGCTCGTTATATTGATTATCTTTAATCGTGTTGCCCTGTATTCGCCTTTATTTGCATCATTGTCTTTGTGAGGAGAGAATGAGCAAACCTGTAGTCTGCCTTTGAACAAAGTCATCGGAGCTGCTAGCAAAGATACCGCGGTGGTGTCTTGGTTAAGAGTCAGGAAAAAACGCCAAACAAAACACTTTTTGGAGTCGGGGCTGATCTCAGCATTGACAGCTCAAAAGCTCTGCTTTGAGTTGGTACTAGAGAAAAAGCATATTTTGTTCTGACACAAGAAAATAACTACATACTACTGGTGCCAGACTAAACATTCATTTTGGGCTATAGGCCTAATTTTTCCATTCCTAGGCATTTGACACTGCAGTAGCTCCATTAACGTTAGTGAAATTAGTTCCGATTTACACCAGTGACAGGAGGATTAGGATCAAGACACGTTACAGCAAGGCAAGTATTCTCTTGAAGTACTGGATTAACAAGGGCACTAAACATGAGTGTGGGAGTAATTAGGCAATAAAATGTGTTAGGCAGTGTGTTACTGGGGGATTATAACACATCTTGGGTGTTGCTGCAAGGCACCTGTTCAGAAGCTGAGTAGCTTTAATTACTTGAGAGACGCATGAGGCTGTTCCACTGTCGCTACTTCAGCAGCTGGGAGGCAATTTGCTTTGTATGTCCCATTGCCTCAAAACCAAGAAAATAAAAGTAGACAACCCTTTAAAAAAAGTGTTTTAGTCCATTAAAAAACGTTTTGGAGACTTCCCAGTTTTCTCTCCTTCCCTTTCAGCAAGGAACAGACTGTTCAGATTGATCCCTTTTCAGTTCAGTTCAGCTCCATGCCGGAGCTGCTTCCCATCTCTCCTGGTGGAGCACTCTTCTGC
Source organism: Psophia crepitans (assembly GCA_013399095.1). Lineage (NCBI taxonomy): Eukaryota > Metazoa > Chordata > Aves > Gruiformes > Psophiidae > Psophia > Psophia crepitans. The sequence goes on from VWZZ01001246.1 coordinate 1,530,105, forward strand.
ATGGGTTTCTGCGTGCAGCTCCCATTTAGATGAAGTTCATTCTTGTGGTCTCAAGAAAGAAAGTCTCAAACCTTTGTGTATTGACTGAAGTGTCGGAGGGGGTTCAGCATTTCAGAGCGCTAGGTCATGACATCAGTAGTGCATCCTCCAGAGCAGAGCTAGATGCCCACCCGTGCAAGCACATCTGTTGAGCACCTTTCCTTCGATCCAGTGTCTCGGGGTAAGAGTTGGCTGGTGCAGGTGGCAAGGGGCAGAACAGGGACTTGGCAGCAGCCTTTGCTGTGGTGACCTTTGGCAATCCATCAGAAAGCTCTCTGCGTTTGTCCAGTCTGTGTAGCCATTTCCCATTTTGCCAGCATGTTTTAAATCCACAAGCGTTATTAACCTTTTGTATCTACGTATGTATGTATTTTCAGGTTTGTTGGTCCCAGATTTCTTACCGCTTCCAGCCATAAACATCTCTCCTCACATGGGCTACTCCTCTTTTTTAAATTACTGGAGTAATGTCATCTTTCACAGCATTAGTCACTCTGATGCATATCATTAGCATAAAACACTCTTTAAAAATAAATTTCTAATTAAATCCCGATTTACCAGCTCTCTGCCATACAATTTTCATTCAGTCAGTTTATTTATTAGTTTTGCCATTTGGTTTCTGTGATAGCATTCGTTTTAATATGTCCCATTCTTTCTGAATTAACTGACTTGTTCTCCCTGTCTTAAAGCAACATATTTATATTGACACTTTATTAGAGAAAATTGCAACCTCTTACCAAGAGAGAGCGATTAGCTCTTGTATTCTTAAAGTGCATTAAATTAATTTCCCAGTGTAATTGAAACCAAGGCAGAGGGCTCATTAATGGTTCCTTATCTCTTGATATTCATTTCTTCTTTCTTTAAAATGTGAGTTCTTGCAAATGAAAGAATGGAACTTTAATAATCATTATGAGGTACATTTTTATTTTTTTCCTTTTTTTTTTCTTGTGCATGCTGCCTGGGAACGATTTTGCTTGTTCTTAGCAGTAATAGGTAGGCAACAGGTGACCACGCGAAACCCGCCCAGCCTCTTGAGCACAGGTGATTATCAGTCCAGGAACAGGAAAACTGCTCAGGCTTCCTTAAGTCTGAGCAGCTTCATGACTTCTTGTTTCATATTTACCTTGCATGGGAAAATACTTTTTCAATTATTCTAACTGCAGCATAACGGGGGCACTCCTTACGTGGCACTCCTTGAAGTGAATGGCAATTAATGGTTGGACTTGATGATCTTAAAGGTCTTTTCCAACCAAAATGATTCCATGGTTCTATGAATATATGCCTGTGCAGAGGGTCATCTGGAGGTCCAAACACCACTTTAAATCTGCACGGAGATGCTCGAGCATGACTGAAGAGCCCCGTGGATCCCTTGCTGGCCCTCTGCAAAGGCTGAGTATCACTCTGAGCATGCATGGAGATGACCTTGCATTTTTGAATGAAAGTAGGTACAGCATTTTCTGGGGCTGATTATTACACTTATTCTTAGACAGCTGAGTCCTGCTGTTGAAGAAGTGATGACAGGAAAGTGAAAACTTGATTCTGTAAGATCTCTGTATGAAATCAGAGACTTTGCAGAATTGAGCCTCAGTAGCACCATGTAGTCATCCACAGCTCACTAGTGAGGAGGTTCAGAACTTCTCAAGGATTTTGCAGTTTCTATCAGAATGAACTTGGAGGTCTGTGTGTCATAAACTTGCCTTGTAGTACGTAACACTGGGACTAGTCCCATCATTTTACTCCAGAAAATTTAAATATGTTTAATTTAATCCCATCAGATTGTGGAAATAATTGTTTCCGCTTTAGCCTGATGTGGATGGAATGACTTATTGGGATGTAACAGAGTTACCTGCGATTGATACAAAAGGGAGAGGAAAGGAGGGTTGGTTTTTCACTTTTGGTATGGATTAAATTTTTGTAGGAGTGTTCCTCTCCCAGTTATTCCTACATAGCAATGACTTCCTCACCCAACAGTTACTTCAAGTACACATCAGGGCAGCTGTAATGATACAGGGGCAAAAAGGTACTGGGATTACTGTGAGGTTCAACTGCTTTTAAGATTGTGAGAAATGGTCCTGGCGTTTTGTAGTGCATCAGCACTGGGAAAAGGGAATTTCCTGGGACATGAGTGCATAACGACCTTCAGACCTCAGAAATGAACCCGGGTCTGAAAGGTAAGCAGTGAAATCATGGGGAGGGAAAAAAAAACGACTGCCAAAAAAAAAAAAAAAGCAAAATCGGGAGAAAAAGAATCCTTCTATGCACACACAGTTTTGCTGCATATGAAAACTGTTCATTTAACAGCTTTTGCTCCCTCAAATTCATTTGAGGGCTCTGTTGTTTTCTGAAATATATTCCAGTTTTGTAGGCAGATAATGTATTTTTTAAACAAATCTAATCCTGCTTCAAATCTGTTTGTTATTGCATTTTGTCTTCTGATACACTGGAATGTTATTTCTTTGACAGGTTTATTCTGTTTTGTGCTATTTATTTCGAAGGGGTTTATCACAGTTTTTAACTTGACTGCATGATTTTTTTTCCCTCTGAACAAATCTCTGCCTTCTAAAAATTCTTTTTTGGCTCAAGTTTGTGTAACATCGTAATTAATTGTTAATAACAGACATGCTTATGTTGCTTTTACTGAAAAATATTCCCCCCTGGGAAGACAGACTTCTTGGCATGTGGATCTCACTGAACCCAGTGAACATCTTTATTTCCATCGAATTTAGTACCAAAACTTACTTAGACAAATTTGAAATGTCAGCTTTAAGGGCTTCCTTAACCCAGGGACATCAAGAACCAACTTGGAATTAGTGAAGAACCTGGTGCAGAACTAAGGCCACAAGTGAACTGAGTTTGATAACCTCAACCCAGTTTTTAGAGGACACTGTCTACTCCAGAGCTCTGCTGCACCCTTGGTCCCTCATCCTGGGCTTTGCAGTTCAGAGCAGCAGTTGGAGGGGGAAGGCTGGAGGAGGCACAGTGTTTAAGGTAGAATCTGGACTAGATTACCAACAGTAGGCTGTGAAAATATCACCTCTGTAATTCAAAGCATCCTCTGCTGGGATGCACTGGGTTGCTTCAGAAAAGAAAGGATCTTTAGAAAAAGCAGAATACAACTGAGTATTGCTTTGTGGGCCAAGTCCTCCTGCAATTAAAGCCGGCAAGGATTTACCCGGAGTGCTATGGAGGCTGCTGTCCCCCTACAACACCCATCTGGTGTGAAAGGATGCTGTTGGCTGTGTTGTGGCTGGCAGGTGGTACAATCACCTTTGTTTGCAGGTGACCTGGTAGCCAGGCAAAGGAGGGAAACAATCAACAGGCAGCAGTTGGGCATCAAAACCAGAAGTGAAAGTCAAATCAGAAAGGATTTCTTTGTTTTTTGGTTTTTTTTTTTGGTGGAGGTTTTTTGTTTTGTTTTGTTTGTTTGTTTGTTTAGTTTTAACGCAAGGAGCGATGCATGATGACTTGCTTGTGAAATTCAGAGTTGGTCTGTCCGTGTCACCCCCCCTGCTTGAAAGTTTGCAGGAAGAACTGTCTGAATGTCCCCTGAAGACTTCTGCACAGGCAGAGAGATGGGGCTGGGGGGTGGCAGCCACACGTGGAGAGGCAGGAGGAAGGCTGTTACGTTTTAGAGGACAGCAGTGCGGCATGTTCTGCTGGTCAGATACTGTGGATCACAGAAAAATTTTTTCATGAACAGATTATCATTGTCAGTGTCCTTATATACAACTTTCAAAGGCATGGCAGACCTAAGGCTATTACAAATGCATTATGTCTCTGTTTCCTCACAGAAGTTTTTCAGCGAGCCATTGTTCAGGAACAGGGTTATTATTAATGCATTAGCTTCTCAGTTTCTTCTGGGAACTGGACATTTAAAAAACTATACGGTAGCATTAGGATATGTGACAATGTCTCAAGAGAGGTAGGTGTGAAAGAGTTTTGTGATACCACTCTAGAGGAAAAGAAAAATCTTCATTCATGACATGCCTGAAAGCACTCCCTCAACTTGGCAAAGTGCAGAAAGTTTCCCCCTATTTTATGGAGCACATGAACAGTGTCTATACACAGACTTGCTGATGCATTGGCCGTATGACGCCCTTTTGACTGTAAAATGGTGAGTATCCACCTTTGCATGCTGCTCAGCCAGCCTGAGGGTGAAGTCCTATCGGCCATGGTTTTTGTAGGCCACCGTGGTACTTAAAGCACCTTTGCCCAGCCAGGCTCAAAAGGTGGCTGGATTTCAGAATTCATTTTGTACCTCCCCTCTGGGCTTCGCTCACTGGTTTTGTCGTTTCTGCAGCTGGTCTGGCTGTGGATTTTTAATGATAACCGTGATGAGAGCAGAGCAACTGCTTCGAGGGGACTGGCTGGTGCAAAGGTTAATTAGTTTTTGTTCACAGGGCGTGATGTGTCTATTATACGTTCGTAGCACTGTCATGCACTGTAAAGTTTTTGCTTTTATCAGTCAAAAGATTGATCTCCCTGCGTCTGTTTAAGACCATACAGAAATTAAGTCACGTCTGTAAATTTGAACTTGTGATAATGGGAATTTTACTTGTTTTCCATTTTTATAATTTCAAGCTAGTTTCTAAATAGCTACACAAAAGTGGATAGTTGAGATGGAAACATGCTATCACCCTCTGAACCATCGCATCACTTGTAGGCATCACAACAGCTGCTTTTTATCCGAGCTTTTTCAAGTAAATGTTAATAACCTTTCTCATTCTTGTGGGCCATATATCTGCCTTTAGCACAAATTAAGTGCTTCTGTTCTGAAGAGAGAGGAAGAAAAACAGGAGGAGAAAAGAAAAGCCTTTGTGATGGATTTACCTGGAATCTCCAGAATCAATTATTCTCTTACCGCTATTTTTTAATTCTCATTCAGTTTTGTAATGCTAATCTTGATTCCTTGCTGTGTGTTTACCCTCATCCTCCTACAGATTCAACCTGTATGCGTGATAATCCCTCATAGAAATTCTGGTCTGTCTTTCTCTCCAGGACCACTTTGTTTTGCTGCACTCTCTGCTTAGAATATGGTTGAAAGCTTTTGACTCTCATTATTCTTCTCGTTCCTCTTGAGCTTTTTTAAAGAAATGAGAAGGTCTCATTGCAGTCATAAGTCTGTGCTGTTTGCAGTCTTCAATAACCGACGGTGGAAAATTGGTGTAGTGACGTGACGTGTAGTGATACTGTTGGTGGCGTTCCCTTCTTTATTCAATTGCAACAAAGGAGTAGCCAAAGTGGAATCTGTCTTTCAGATTTGATGAGCTCTTTCACCTTCTTGGCTTATGAAACACAGGAGCATCGGCATTGTGCGTAGCTTTTTTTAGTCCCGGTGCTCTGGTATACACTGCTGAAGGTTGCAAACTAGTCTGTCTTGCACAACCCACGCATGTGGCCGGCTGGTGCAAAGAGCTGTTGCTGAGTAGTGCTGGATAACAGGTATTCCCAGTCCAGATGGAGAGCAGTGCCCTTCCACCGTTATCTCAACGTTATCATTTGTATGGGTAGCTGCCTGCCCTCATGTTTGAGTATCATAGATATACATAGTCAGGATCTGAAAACAATTCTACCTGCAGAGACGCTTGAATAATTTGTAGGCCACTCACATAGAAAGCACCATAAAAAAAAAGAAGAAAAAGAAAATGAAATCATGTTTACAAGTGATTTGAAAATAACTGTCTTTTGGAAATAAGCCTCTAGGTCTATTAGGAAATTTTACATTCAGCATGCTGCCTGGCCATTATGTGCTACAAAGAAATTACTCTGATTGAGCAGCTCATTTTAACTCATAATGACTTTGAGTCCATTATTTTTCATTAATTTTTCTGGGTTAAATAATGCTTTGAAGTAATTTTTCTGATTGGTTTTTGTTTCAAGAGTAACTTTATATCTGAAGAAGTTATATTCTTAGGTGTTATAAATTTGAAACCAAACCTAGTCTTTGCCAGACTGACTTGTTCCCTTGCTGAATTGTTCCTGTCCTCGGGCCGTGGCTGAACCCCCGTTACTTGTTGGCCACTCTCATGTTGTCCATCCCTCATGTACACTTGCACTGTCCTTTCTTTTTTTTTAACCCTGAGTATTTGACCTGACTGTCCTTATCACCATTTTCTTTGCTTTCTCTTCTCCTCCTGTTGTGGTGTCGGATGCTTCTCTCTGCGGTGCTGTGACATGGCTACTGGTGGTGGTGGTACCACTTCCACCGCAGGACTTCATTCTTTATGCCTCACCAGTTGGAAATCTCACATAAATACCTCTTTTCCTTTTGCCTATGGCTCTTTAGTATTCTCTTTCCTGTCAGTTACATTTTTTAATGAAATATTGTGATTGCTGCTTTAAATACAGACTGTTTCAAATTACAGTTTGTGAAATAGACTTTATAGAAGAAACTTGTATTATCACTCCTGCTTAGCTACGTGCACTCAGTAATCATTCTTTCTTGGATGTTCTTCAGTGTACCACCTCCATGGAGAAGGTCACTTTATTTCTCATGGCTTATTGTTTTCAAATAACATGTCTGTGCATAAATTGCTGGGTGAAGATTGCCCTGGCATCTTTCAGTTAGCTGCCATTGCTATTTCTCCCTCTGTTTCCTCCTGTGCCCCCCTTCTGTGTGAGGTTGCGTGGTGTGATGGAATTGCCAGAGGGTGTCAGTCCAGAAAAGTCAGTCCTTAGCTGTGCTGTTAGTTGCCTGAGGTGCCGAAGGCATATCCTTAATCTTTCCAGATCTCTAAAGTAAATAACATAATTTATTACTTACCTTGCATGAGCATTGAGAGGATTTAAAGTACATACAAATATCGCTCTAGGAGCGTATAGTGCTACATATGAACACTTGCTGGTAAGTGGATGATTTTTCACTTAGCATTTTGAGAATATTCACATCTTTACTTACAACAGCCAAAAATTTTAGTTTAGGCTGTTGGAATCACTTGCAAACCATCTTCCAGCTCCAAGTAGCTAAACACATAATTTCTTCCTTGTGGACAGAAACATGTTCAGCTGAAGAAATCTCCTCAGAGGTTTAACTCTGGAATACAAATGACAACACTCTATACTGAAACAAATTTTGGATTTCAAAATTCTTGTCCTTAAGTTATCTGCCACTGCAGGGCCAGCTTTAAGCATGATCTGAAGCAAGGGGAAATTTAAAAGGTTCAAAGCTGCAAGGAGCTGGCACAATAAGAAACCATGTGCCCAGTAGTTGCATATTACTGATCTGTTGTGGGATTTAGGTATCTGTGAATCCACAGCAGGATGGCTGGATTAGACCTTAACCAGAACCTAAATTAAACCATCAGTGCTTGATGATCCATAAACCCAACTTCTTATGGGCTGATAAGGTGGACTACTCTGGGAAAGAACCCATTTGCCCCTGCTCTGCTCTCTTTGCATCTCTGCAGCATCAACCAAAACAGTATCTCCTGTGAACGTGCTGCTTGTAATGTTGAAATAATTCTGTCTGAGAATTTTTGAAAGGACTTGAGAAAACAAAGTAAATTAGGTTGGTGGCAAAGGATTAAAATCTTCAAATAGCTATGAATGTAAAATGGAGTTCTGGGTGAATGCTGATGCCTGTGAAAGTCAGGTTCATGCCACCGGTCAAGCTTCTGGGAGAGTGTGTTTTGTACAGTACATAAATATATATCTCTGAAAGCAGTAGCATGGTCTAGTAGATAATACACAGAGAGGGAGTCAAGGGACCTATGGTCTTTGCTTCTCTGGCACTGTCTTCTATCATTTGCCTTTCTTATTAAAAAAAGTAAGCTTAGGGCAGAAAATTGTCCTACTTCATGTTAGTACGGTGTAATGGGGTCCTGGCCTTAGTGGGGCTCTGGGTCCCGCTGAAATACACACAGTAATAAGCAGCCACCTGTTCTATATGCTGTTATTCCAGTACTCAGCTTAAGTTACAAGGAACAATTTATCCCAGGACATGTGGTGGAAGTAACCACCATAAAATATGGTTCTAGTTTATTTTCTTTCCCTTTTAATGCCAGCAGTATATAAACATTGTTTTTGGAAAGAAAAGGGTGGCCCTTCAAGTGCAGTAGCGTGCAGAGCTTTCCCAGTGTATTTGAAGACGTTTGAGACGGCCATCTGGGCAGTTTTTATGGGCTTTGGTGCTCAGAGGATTTCAGATTGGTTTGCATGCAGGTAAAGGAGAGAAGCAAAACTAATTCTGCAGAAGTGTTACTCTTGGGAGCAGCAGAAGTCATCTTCTGCAGATAGAGTAACAGCTCCCAGACCTTCTGCCAGAGCAGAAACGTTCTCCTTACCTGCAGCTGGTGGTGGCGCATGTGGGAATACTGCCAGCTTTATTAGGTTTAGGCATCTACAAGGAAAATACGCCAGAACAGCAGAAAAAAAAAAGGGACTTATGTAGTAATATTTTATTGAAAAGCTTTAAGAACCCAAGACCCAGGGATTTACTGATGCTGTCATATTATCAATTCCTAGGTGCTATTAGCTAAGACAACTTACAAATGGTTGGACTAGTAGCCTAAAGGAATTGTTGGCCTTTGCCAGGATGGATAGAAAGAGTTACACAGAAGAGTCGAGTGAATCAGTCACCACAGTGTGTAGGTGTCAGGATGGATAATAAGCCTTTATTCTCTTTCTAGAACTGCAGTGGTCTACAATGGGACAAGAAATACCAAATAAAAATACATTGACCATTCGTTGCCTGTAGTAACAAGCAACAACCTGGCAAAATCAAGCGACTCTAGTGGATTAGAGGATGGAGTAGACAGCACATTCGTTTGTTGTTTTTTTTTTAACATGGCTCACAATTCCTGAAGGCATTCAGATGGTACAAAAATGGAGGGGGTGTGATTGTGCTGTTTGTAGTAGAAAACCATTCTCCAACACCTATTATTTAAGGTCGTAGGAGTAACTGCAACTCAAGTGAGGGGTAATTTGGAGTACTTCTGAGTTTCACTTCAAACGAATAGAGTTTTAGGCATTTTCAGGGAAAAATTGTACTTTTATCATTTACTTTGTTGCATGATAGTGTCGGGATTGCCTGTATGATGGCATATAGCTCACCTCTTGGGGAGATTGGGTCCATGATTGTAAGAGATGTTGTCGAATAAAGATGGTAATATGCAACTGATACGTTATTTTATTTTCACGCTCAGGAGTCCCATTTATGCATTTCAGGCGTGTGCAAAGAAGTTACTAGTGAACTCTTAACTGAATGGGAAAATTGGTGGATGCAGCAGAGCGGTAGAGTTGTCAGGGGCAAAAAGCTGAAAATTACACGTGTGTTTCCAACAGCCAGCATTTTTGCTTGGTTTTGCTGTGGCAAACTAGATTAACATCTTAGCTGTAGGAAAAGTGAAATCGTACTTTTATCACTGCATGTGGTGAGTATTCTTGTTTTGCGTTCATTGTGTCGTTCTACATGTACTCTTCAAGATATAATGAGGGGAAAACATAGCACTTTATTCAAGATCAGATCCTCATCCCTGGAAGTCCATCAGCTAAGGTCCTGTTCAGAACATATTGAAGGCCCTATATTCAGTTCTGTGATTTGATCACTGTAACCTTTGGGACTCATCCTTGCAGACAGAGACCTTTTAAAGCATATGCAGTTTAACGTGTGGCAAGTTGGCAAAAGAATAAACCCCGTGAGGCTTTCTACTGTCTCACTGACATATGGACATGATTAAATATTACCTCCCCAAGCAACTAACTTCATGAAGAGAAGTGATTCAGCTTTTCCTGAAGGTCAGAAATGCAAATTTGTTAAAAAACCAAAACGTTGTGGTCTTCTGATGACAGCACTCTGTTTTCACCTTTGATTCCCTTTTCCTACTGTGTTTAAGCTGTAGAGAAAGACTCGACTGGCTCCAACAGCAAAGGTGAAGCCCAAGATAAGATTTGTGATCTCATGTAACATGAAGTTGTTTAACTTCATCAAATGCAATGGTGATATTTTTAGGGGTAGTTAAGTATATCAGGAATATAATAAAGATAGGCTTATTTAGTCTTTAGAACAGCCACAACTCAAATCTTGTGGGGTTTTCTAAACCAACTCAGTGATTTAGGCTATATCTGGAAAAAATCTGTGCAGCAAGTAGTGAAGTCAGCAGCACTGTAGAAGTAGTCCCAGCAGCAGGGGAGAGAGGAGCATTCTGCAAGGTCCTCAGTTATTGCAGGGACAGATCATGACAAGGAAGTAAAGGAAGAAATTCTTGCAAATAATGTTCCTAAATATGTTTTATTTTTAGGTGTGTAGGCTTAATTCTTAAAAAAAAAATTCCCAAAATTCCACTAGAAATCACATTATCTTGCCTGGGCCATGGAAGAACTTGTGCATGGAATACATCAGATGTTGTGGAGGGTGCTCTGTGCATTGGATTAATGCTTGTTACATGTGTAATGGTAACCACATGTTTACAAAAGCCAGGCCTTCAGTGTGCTGAGAAATACAATTGTGTTCTGATTTTAGAAGAAAATAAGTTTCTTCAAGTAGTATTACGGGATACGTTACTGGAAAATTTATACATTCATTATTTCGATGAGTACAGATTGCATCTCCACTTAAGCTATTTGAGCTGAAAATCATAACTGCTGTTAATTCTCCTGCATCTGGGTGTATGCTGAGTGCACTAGAAGAGTAAATTCCCCAGTACAGTATAATATGGTAAAATATCAGTCCGTTGCATTACACCGGAATTTTGCACCCTATTGCTGCTCTGTATTATCTGTCGTTAACTTTTATTAAAGGCAGATTTGGTTAGATGGATAACTGTCTATTGCAATTGGATTGCAAATATGTTGTTAGGCTTTCAAATGAATATTTAAAGTGGATCATTGCATGATTTCTCTACAAATTCTCTTTTTATCTCCTCCTTCCTCTCCTTGCATCTTTTAAGGAGCTTCCACCCAGAATTCCAATGCAGTGGAACCAGAAAAACAAGTTGACAGCACCGTGAAAATGGCCGGAGTTATAGCTGGTCTTCTCATGTTTGTTATTATCCTCTTGGGAGCAATGCTCACCATCAAGAGAAGGTAAGTTTCTGCTTTGCTTCCATCTGCCTCGCATGTTGTTACTTCAAAAAAATTTTTTTGGTAGAGAGAAAACATTCCGCTGGCATTACGGGGGCAACGGTTAGTACATATTTACGTAATGCTACTGCTGAGAAGTTGTAGTCTGAGAAGAGATGCCTGTTCTGGCAGGTAACGTATATACAACAAAAGAATGGTTGCTACTGCAAAGAGTTAATGATAATTAATTAATAATTAATAGCTCCTGAAGAAGTATGGAGAAGTGCAAAGTGATAATGAGGCAATGGAAGTGAGCCTGTGCAGGCAGCACAATAGAAGACAACAATTCTTTCTTAACAGTCAAGTAAAATAATGTCTTAAAAGAATGTGATCAAGGGTCTTGTTCCCAAGTGAGTCTTGATGAGACATATTTTCACACAAAATTTCTTTGCATCCAGTGTGTTCAGCTGGAATATTGCATCTTGCTGCGGGTTAGAATCTTTCCAAGAGTTAGCTTTAGTTTATAGGGGAATGAAACTTGGAAAAATCATGTATGGTAATTAGATTTGTTCAAAACAGTTCATGTGTGTCTGATTGTCTTTGGGCCATTTGCACTTACACTTTGAAGTAGACCATTATAGTTGCTACTATTCGAAGAGCTCCATATTTACAGAGTAATATGCTGCTTCAGAAAACCAACGAAAGGATACATTTTGTATGTGTTTTTACCAGTCACATTTCTGAAGTGAACCCTGCTTTTCAACAGTAATTTGATTCTAAATGAAGCAGGAACAGCCCCTTGTCTAAGCTCCAGGTAGTATTACATGTGAGAGCCTGTTTTTTACTCAGACTGTTGCAGAGAGTGCAGCTTTTCAAAGCAAAGCTCTGTTCCTTTGAGATCTCTTATCTCTATGACAAAGTCACACATTTCCTGAAAATAAGAGCAGCAGTTAAATCTAGATATGACCACCTCTATCTTAATTCAGAGCACATATGCAAATGGAATAAGTCTATGCTGGAGTGCAGGGCTGCTATTTGGAAGGACCTTGAGAGGCTGGGACAATGGGCTGGTGGGAACCTCATGAGGATCATCTCATGAGGGGATGGAGTAACCTCATGCAACACTGCAGGCAGGTTTGCAGAAAAAGACCTGGAGGTCTTGGTGGATAGGTCAAACACAAGTCAGCAATGTGCCTTTGCATCCTGAGTCGTGTTAACAAAAGCATAGCCAGCAGGTTGAGGCAAGTGATCATTCCCTTCTGTTTGCTGTTGGTGAGATCGTTCTGGGCTTACTGTGTCCAGTCTGGGCATCCTCAGCAGGAGAAAAGCAGTGATATATTAGAGCAAGTCCAGAGGAGGTTACCAAGGTGGTTTGGAGGTGGAGAAATCTCCATCCTTGAAGTAATTAAAAACTTGACTTGCACAAGATGCTGAGGGACTTGCTGCAAGTGAAACTGGTATAAGCAGGAGATTGGACTAGATGTTCTGTGAGTAGCCTTTCCAAATTATCTCATTCTGCAAAACTGATTGCATATGTACTGACTACTATGAATTCCTGTTGAATTAACTGAAGATCTGGGCAATGTAGGCTTTTTTTTCAATTTTTTTCTGTGTGCAAAAATTTCAGATTTTTCTGGACAAATGTCTGTGTGTTTTGTAGTCACATCTGGAGCCCTTTTGTTCAATGTTAAATCCAAGCAGTATAGATGTCACTGATTCCAGTCTTCTGGGAGCTTTTCGGTTCATAAGAAGAAAAAAATCAGATGCTTCCAAAGAAAAACAGAAAAAGAGGTTCAGGAAAAATTGAGCTGGGTTTCTGGGTTGTTTAATGCCCAGCCTTTGTCCATTCCTGTTACCTTCCTGAAAGCTCTTTAGGGAAAAGCTTTTCTTTTCAACTTGAAAGGTAAAACTTGTAAGGAATACTGTCAGAGTACTGACATCTGAACATCCTGATGTATTTCACAAGCTATTAAAAGCTAATAGCATTTCTGTCCCACAATGTACTATTATTATTATAAATAATGTATATTGCTGGGCAGAAAACTAACAATGATTTTTCGTGATGACCAGGAATTCCTTGTTTGAGGACAGTTTTTCTGTGGTGTAGCCCACCAATAACTAAGTCAGAGAGGTAAGGATACTCTTATGAGGCAATATACTTTAAATACTAAGGAGGGGGTAATACTCATCATATCTGTATTTTCTCAAGTTTTCAGATTTCCCTTCAAACTCGTATTTCCAGTCTACCACGTCTTTTGCAATGAAATTGTGGGACTCTTGCTGTTAAACACTATGATTGCTGCCAAATCACAAATCATATTTTTTGTATGAATTTGAAGACAGTTTGGAAATTTCTCAGAGGTAGAATTATGGGCAAGTACTTTTTTTTTTTTTTTCCCAAACACTGTGGAAGAAATCTTCGTCATTCTCATTTTGATGAATGCGTTGATATGGAGACATCTTGATACACATCAATGATTCAATGTCTTTGCTTAATCTTCTGTCTTCCAATGGAAACTGGAAAACTGGCAAAAGGCCAGGCTATCAATACGTAGGAATCCTTTAAAAAAAGTGCAAAGAATTATGTCTGATCCAGATTATCAGAATTTTTGCCTTTTTTTTTTAATAGACTCTACATATTTTCTTCATAATATAACTATAATTAGCAGTTGGCAGGAAACTTAGAGACTGTATTATATAGTTTAGTGGGTATATAAAATCACTGGATTTTTAGCATTAGTTTTTTTCTGATGCATGTTTAACTTGGACAAGTAAATAATGGGAAGATGTATCAAGATCCAACTTTTTCCAACATTTGATTCTTAGGATGTTTTGATTCTCACGACTGCTGCGATATAAGTTGATATCTCATAGGGAAGCACAGGCAAATACAGAATTAAAATTACTCACAGTGCGGAGAAAGTTCTAGAGGCTGGAGTCTGAGGATCTTGATATCAAAATTCCCAAGCTAGTGCTGACCTGAGCTGGCCCCAACGCGGTGAATGTGTTCTCCTGTGGAACCAGTCTTGTCCCAAAAGGGCAACGTTTAGTGAATTTGGGTGTGATGGCCCTTGAACAGGACTCTGCTATACCTGGCTTTGCCATAGGCTCTGTTTTCCTGGGCATCTTCAAAACTAAAATTAGAAAGGAGGCTAGTGGGAGTACTAGAAATATAAATTCTCCCCTTTTTCTTTCTTGAGATGGAAAACTACTCTGTGCCGTTCTCCTCCCTGTGCAAACAGGCAAAAATCACTGCAGTCTGTATCTCTTTGCCTATTTGCTGTCATTTGCAAGGCTACCCACTGGAATGCATCCTATTATCAGAAATAAACTGGCTCATCAACTTTAAAACCTTTTCCCATTTAGAAACTATAACAGAGCAGAAGGAGGGTTTGGAGGCTTGCCCTCTCTAGGTCTGTGTAGCACACCTCCAGCATCTCTGACAAACCTGCTGATTGCATCGGTTCTGGGTCTCCCTTGAATGGGCACCACCAGTCACGTCCAATTGAGGCTTGGAGCTGTGTATGGCCAAGTGTTCCCTGAAGATGGACTTAAGCCTGCTAGGCTCATTTCATTTGCAGACTAATGTGGATTGGGACCAGCCTATTATAAAAGGAAAGGCTTTTTTGGACCACAGATTGATTTGAACTTCTGGAGGAGCACAGCTGAAAACTTGCACTTGTCTGAGAGAACAGTTTAACAACAAAGTTCTCTATTTTACAAACAGGAACATTAGGTGCTTAAGCTCTTGTGTTCGATTTTTGCATTAACCTTCCTTTAAAAAGAGTTCCCCTTTTGAGTTCACTAAGGCTAATGCCTCAGTGTACAAGACAGTGTAGTCTGGCAAGGCAACAATGCAGAAAAATAATTTAATTAGACAAACTTGAGGCATTTTCTTCAAACGGTGCTGGAAAGTCTCACAGTGACGTTTGCTCGTGGTCCAGGGCATCATAGTTCATTGGTAATAGGCACAGTGGTGGATTTACTGAATGAAGGGTTTTGTTAACCAGTGGAAAGAACAAAGGAAGGAGAGAGGTTAGAGGAGATGGAAACACTAAGAAGAGGCAGACACTGCCCTGAGATTAGGATTAAGCAGATCTCAGAAGCTGCTTTTTGTTTCTGAGACACACCAAATCAGTGAACTTTTTTGGACTCATATGCAGGACATGAGTGAGTGTTGCCCAGTTGCTCATAGTTTTGATAGACCATATTGCAAAACCTCACATATTTCTGGGGGCTGCCAATGTTTTACAGGGTTTAGTTAGATATGTGAAGCTAAATTACGCCATCCAGGATGTTTATGCAATGGAAAATTTGAGTTTCACTTAACATTAGTTGCCTAAAGTTGTAGTTGAACCCTGAGATCGCCTAAAGTCTGCTAAAGCTTCTGCGTGTGTATATCACTGTAAAAATTGTGTGTGTGTATACATATAAATTTCTGTTTTAAATATGGCTGTCTGACAGTATATAAAATCAAAACCATTATCAAAATTTGTTTTCTTGGTTTTGGGAACCCAGTAGCTACATGAGTTGCATGTTTGCAGCTCCAATATCATCATACATGTATGGATGCACAAATTAATGCAACATCGTTTAGCCTGTTAATTTACAGCTGGTGATCAGTGCCCACTTGGGTGTATTTGCCCACATAAGGCAGTACAGTTTTCTTTCATTAATAGATATGTACCTTGAAATACCTCATTTTTATTGTATTGAAACATTGCTAATTCTTTAAGGAGCTCGTTTGTTTGTCTTTAATATTAGTTAAAAGTTTTTGTCTAACAGAGAATACAGGACCGGTTAGTAAAACCAAGCTGAAGCAAGAAAAACAAGACATTTGTAAACTTCTTTTCTGGAGAAAATACCCTTTGACTTTGCCCCCCAAGAGGATTAGATTTTGGTCAGTTCTGATTTCACCCGGACAGTTTAACTCCGGTGTAATCGTGACTCGCATTTCCCTGGAGTGAGGAATGTGACACTTTTCAGGCTTCTGTGTTTGAGCGGACAAAGCCTCTACTGACCCCTTTAAGTATAAGACTGAATAAATAGGATCAGACAGCCTGTCATGGGTGTGCTGTAAATAAGTTCTTTAAACTGCTGTTGGTAGCAGAAGAGAAGATTTGGGGCTATGTAGGGTCTAGGATTAGTTCCTTCTATGAAAATTCAACTCCTCCTTCTGGATTAGGATTTAGGTTGTTACCTTAAACTAATTAAATAAAACCCAAAAGCCTCTTAAGCAGGACATACCCAAGCTATAGGATAGAATTAACAAAGGGATGTTTGCACATGCAGTGACCCGTGTCCCTTCTGTGTCCATATTTACGGTGGATGGCAGGCAGGGTTTTCAGGTTGTGCGATATGTTCTATGATCAGGTCATGTTTTCAGTGATCCGTAACTGAGCAGTTTTTACAGTTGCTTTTGAAACATTCCTTAGGAAGTCCTTATTTTAGGTTGCATATGTTGGGAGAATTGGAGCCAAAATGGCCTGTCCAGTTCCAAAATATAATTCTCCTTCTGTTTGTCTTTATTTTCTGTACTTATGGAATAAATCTTTCTGGGCTTTCCTCTGCAGCCTTGAGGGATACACAGATTTTTAATGAGAACTAAGAGTCTCGTGTGATTGTGTATGTCTGCTGGCCGAGGTGAGAAAAAAAAAGTGCAGCAAGATTTTCAATGGAATAATTATGGTTGATAGTGCTGTGTGAACCGTGGCACTGGCCTGTCTGAGGGGTTGGTTTAATGGAGTAATTTTGGGTATGTTGGGGGTTCAGCTGTGTGGGTTCTCATTTTCCACTTCCTGGTGTTTCCACTTCCTCTGTTTAAAGGTTTGGAGGAACTTGGAATTTCACAGTGAAGCTCAGTGGCGATCGCTGCACCTTAACTGGTGCCTCACTATGACATGTAGAATTTCTGGTTTTCATGAGATAATAGCATCATGTTAAAAATACATTTAGGTGTACTTCGGAATTGGTGCTATTCAAACAACTTGGCATAGATCGGGAATCTGGCCAGAATTTCAGGTTTATAGCAAGGGCCACCACCAGGCAAAACATGTCATCCCAGAGTAGTCGTGTACGTCTGTATGTCATGGTCCTTGGCCCAGCGGGTGCGTAGCAAAGAGGGCGATTGTGCACGGAGAGTAACTCTGCTGAACCTGCTTTCCATGTGTGCCTGTGAAAGTTGTGTTCAGAGCAACCGTAAAAGTGAACACTCGAACCCTGCGTTTGTACTTGTAAGCGCTTCCAGGTATTTGCAGTGCCTTAACGGGTGGGACTTTAAAGCTGCGCATCAGGTTTAAGCTTGTGTTTCGTTGTTTTTCCCTGTCCTGACCACAGCTGCTGCTTTTGCTCCCTTGTGCCTTGCTGTTAATCTGTAATAACATGTACCAGATCGGCTGTGAAACAGCCTTCTCAGATCAGCCCTTTTCCAGTTATAAAAGGGAAGACGTCACCTCTTAAGTTATAACTGATTGCCAAGGCTCGTCTTGTGGCGCTGCTTGAAACAGCAAAATGTTCTGAAGTGTATTGTTGAAAAACTGTAATAGAAAATGCTTAATCACAGTGACGCAGAAAGCTAATGCATACCCCCAGTGATAGTCTATAAATATGTAGTGATGCTTGAATTGTTAATGAACTATTTGCAATTTAGGCTTTGATGAAGCTTGATTTATCATTACACAATTTGTTCATTGTCTAAATATTCCAAAATTGTGGTGGTCTGACATTGGCACTTTCCTATTTATTCTTATTTATATTAATAGCTCTTACATATTTCTTTCAATTCGAAAAACATCAAAGCACTTTGCAGGCAAAGGTAAGTCTCATTACCCGTGTTGACACGGCGCAGTTAAGGAAGAAAGAGCTGAGGGGATTTGTTCATGGTGACACAAGTCAGCAGCAGAAGTGGAAGCCCAACCTGTGTTTCCTGTCTCCAGCGCAGTGTCCACGCCTCACGGACAAATACCTACTGAAAAGAGTGTAGGAGACAAGTAGCTCAGTACAAGAGGCAGCACAAACACTTTGTCTATTGAAAAACATCCTAGAGTTCATATAAATCTAATTATGTGGTTTTTCCTTTTTTTCCTCCTTTTGGATATTTTGTTCATCTGACTGGCCATCAACATTTAGAAGAAATGCGTATTCCTACTCCTATTACTTGTAAGTACTGGGCTGGGGATGACGTTTCTTGAGCGTGCTCACCCCGCGGTAATTTTGTGCTTCGTTGTATTCTTTTCTTTTACCACTTTTTTTTTTTTCTTTAACCGTTCCATTTATCCTTGTCTTTCCAGCAGCTTGTGTTTTAGTTTCTCACTTTCACACTGTTATGTTTTCCCTGTTTTGCCATTGCATCTATAACTGTGCCTGCAAACACCTAAATGTCCACAGATACATCAGTTATGGTTTGCAGTTCTTCAAATGCTAATGGACAAATACAGAGTGCCCCAACTGCGCCTTTTTAAACTGTATTTAGCCAGACTGCAGGGAAATTCACACCTGAAAGTTATTGTTGGGAATTTCTCAGCCGCAGCTATAAGCTTTTTTAAAAATGTAAGGTTCCTGACAACTAGGACATGACATTATCTCCGCAAACATCCCTGTTCCCGGAGCTGCCAGGTTCTGAGTGTCAGTTTAGACCGCTGGATGATGAAGCGGTTCAGAGACTCAGATCTAAATCACCTGTCCAGACCTAATGACAATACTGCATAATTAAGGCAGTTGTTAAGGCACGTGGAAATGCTCCACACGTCAGTACTTCCAGAGCCATCTGTTGTCTAAAGATTGAGGGGCTGGAAAGTAATCAGGGCCAAGCTGTTTCTGTCATGATAATAGTTGTCTGAGGATCAGGAGGAGGAGAGGACTGGATCAATGATCTGAGGAAGGAGTCCTGGAGAATTGAGTTGGATGCCTTTGCTGCCACCAGAGAGCTGGGAGGGATGGAGAAGGCAACTGCTACTGCCAAGAGAAACAGGTCTCCCCTCTCTGTCTCTCAGAAGCAGCAGCCTTATCACTGACCTAAACCTTTTCCCCAAAAGCAGCAACCTGCCAGACTTTCCGTGGCTCTGACATCTACAAAGCTGTCGAAAGGGCCACGTCTGCTCTGCCAGCCCCTCCTAGTCTGCTATTCCTGGCTACTTCCTCCTTTGTTCCTACAGTTCATCTTTGTCTTGATCTTGTGACTTTGTCCTGTGAGCACATCTGGGAGGTGTTCAGCAGGTCAGCAAAGTGAGGGTATTTATATTCTGCCCTTTTAGTGGAAGTTCGCTTCTTTTCCACATGAGTTGATTTACCAGGGCACAGGAATTTAAGTATGAGGAATCCTGTGCACCACCTGTTGGAATGATTTTGCTTCTTGATGACCTATCAGAAAGTAATTGAAAGAGGAACCTTCCCCACTTGTGAAAAGTGTGAGGAGCATAAAGACACCATCATGAGCCTTCGCTTTGCCCATTTATGGAATTGTAAATGCAGAGTAACTCCATTTCCTCTAGACTTCACACTGGTTCACCAAGAATTGAATTCAACCTTAAGTAGTCAGATTTCAAGAGAAGTTTAAGAGTTAAGGAATGGACGGTTTAACACATAGGTGCTACTAGCTAGTTGCTTTTCTTGCTACAACCTTTCCTCTTGAACTTCAGAAAAGTGCCCTCTGCACTGTTGTACTGTTTTGCTTTCCTTACAACCAGTAAGGAAAAATTCAGTCCCCCATTTTCCATTTTAATTTTGTCTTCTTCCAGCAGGCAGTATGTGGTCAGAATGTTCCCTGCTTTATTTTATTTTGAGATTTGGGTATTTAAGAAGATGAATCAACTTCTGAGCCCTATGTGACCCTTTTTATAAATGCACAACAACATTGCTTTAAGCAGTCAGCTGAGGATTACTCTGATACAGGCAAAATAAGGGTGCCATTAAGCGGTCTCCTTGCTGTCTTGGAATGGCTTCTATGGATCAATATATTAGAATTTTTTTCTCAGGGAACAGGAGAGTGATTCAGGAAAAGTGAAGAGACAAATCTCTGGAGGTCACCCAAGCCTGAGGTTGCAATGAGCTTCAACAGTAGCAGAAGCAAGTCCTTTAATAAGATTTAATAAGGCAGATGTGCACCATGCAGCATATCACAATAGAGCGAAGCCAGAGGTATCGTCAGGCAACACATCATTATGTGTTCATAGCAGCCCACTGGAGCACTCGATGGAGATTTGAGCTCAGGATGCAGAAATCACATAACTACATCTCCCTAGTGCTGCACCCTACGTTTTTTGCAGAAAGCTCATTCTTACCTCTGTGTGTGTGGTGTCCCAGGTACCCCATCAAGCGTGAGCTCTTCTAGCTGGAGCATCACTGTGGTAGATGTAACACATAAATAGTGATCACAGAGTGAATAATTACATCATCAGGCTGTGCATGGCAGCATTGGTTTGGTTTCAGATTGACATTTGACTTGTTCCCTGATCTGGCAAAACCAAGCTGTGGGTTTTGTGGGTTTTGTTTTCATTTGGTTTTTTGTTTGTTTTTTTTTCCCCTCCCCCTGAACAATATTCAGGGTACAAGGGATGTTCCAGTAGTGAGGGAAGAAAGCAAGAGAATCTGTGAAGGAGCATATGATGAAGTTTTATTGAGTTTCAAGTTGCACAGGAAATAGGATGCTTCATTATGATTACAGATTAAAATCTTAAATTGCTAAGGACTGTGTAATTCTTAGCCAAAGCTGATAGAAATTGCTACAGCCTCTTAACAAGCAGAGAGGTTTGGTTTAAGCTTATTTGAAATGTTGTGAAAAGAAGAGCAGGAATATGTGTGTGAGAATATATACATTTAAATAGAATTGGTTTCCATGCTAGGGCCTCTTATGAATGTTTCAGTCCTGAAGCAGAATTCAGGTGAGTGAGTTACCAGTATTGAAAATCAGATTCTCAAATAGATCTGCTGGCAGACCTTTAAACATGACAACACACACTACATCGCTTTGTTTTTAATTCAGTTCCTGGACTTCAAAGTTGTGTTTCTTAGAGTAATTCTCATCTGCTTTCAGATAATTCCTCTCAACCCTTTACCATCTGCTCTACTGCCATTTCTTCTTGTTAGGGACCAAAATCTCCAACCCTAACTCTTCTAAAAAATTCTTAATGATAAGTCTATTAAAGACACAGAGACTTATATCATGAGTAACTGTTTTTTAACGAGATGGGCCATACGCATTGTGGTAATCTCTACAGCGGAGTTCTGCTTTCAGCCTGTCTTGTGTTCTGCTGCAATCCAGAACTGTAAGTTCTGATTGCGTAAGACAGTTCAGTACCTGGAGCTTCGGTGAAACCACTCAAGAATACTCATTTATAAGAGCAGCTCTTTTAGCTATTTCATGCATATATAGTTCTGGGTAAATACTTATCAGGATTTTTCTATAGCAACACTTCATTAAAAACTTCCTGCCATGTACAGGAAAGGATATTATTGTGGCTGAAAGAGAAGGACATAAAGATCGTTAACTCACTTTAAGTGGAAATATAAATCCAGGAGGCCCTTATTCCTAACTTGCTAAGTCATCGTGCAGGACTGACATCATTGTGCATACTTCAGTTTACCCCTAGTTTAAAGTGAGTGGCTTACGATGCAAGATCTTTGGACAGAACTTGGTTTTGTGATGGGAACAGAGGGATACAGAGTTAGGAGTTCCTGTCCCGGTGCACTCACTGCCTCACTGTCACCAGGGTCACACGAATCTTTTCAGAGGAGTTACTCTGTATTTACACCAATACAAACGTTGTCTGAGGTTTGTACAGAATTGCTAGCTTTGTCACATTGCACTTAAGGTTAATGCATTGTAAGATACGACGTGGAATGTAAGGTAGCAACCCATCCACATCGGAAAGGGTTTGTTTCTCTTCCTAGCTGAAGCTGTAGAACACAGAGAGCAGTTCATCTGGTTTGAAGGAGGATTGGCATTTAATGACTGGCACCTCTTTTCCAACAGTATTTTCAACTGCAGCAACCCATATCACGGCTGTATTATGTCCTCACCAGGAAAAAAAAAAGGAAATGTTTCGGGGGGGGGCGGGGGGTTGGGGTTTTTTGTTTTGTTTTGTTTTGTTCCGGTTCTTTCTCCTGGGCTAGTTAATGGTTGCAGAATGAAATTTGATGGAAAGTCATAGCAGACCAGAGAAGTATTTCTGGAAGTACATATATTCATGTAGGTGCTATAAGAACTCAGTTCAGTGTTATTTATAAGAAAAGGACACTCATGCCCAACATGTTGTTTTCCTTTTCCCCTAAACTGGCCGGAGCACTGAGAACGTGGCTGCAGTGTAGGAAGCCCCTTCGCTCCCATTGTAGTTTCATACCAATTGTAATTGTTGTGGTGGTTTCAGCCAGGAGTTTCTTTTCATGGGAGACATTATGTCAAAGGTATAAAGCTGAATTTGTAATTGCATTTTCTGAAGTACACAGAGTTAGTGCTGAATTTATTTCCACCATCTGTGGGACATTTGCAAAGAAATAAAATATTATTTTATTTATAGGCATACCTCTGTATAACCATATACGTACATAAATATCTCCATCTATTTCCACGGATGGTGGGATCTGCCTGCACAGGTCAGCTTGCTACATCAGAATTTTCAGAAACTGTTTTTTTTATTAGATGCTGGAAAAACAGGATCATGAATCAGTGGTTATGCCAGTCTAATGAAAGAAATTTTCAAAAATAAAATTAAAATCCAGAAAGTAAGTGAGATTTTTATTTAGAACATGTCTGTGTGGTGATTGCAAGGCTAAACTTTGCAGAGGGCAGTGTTTCCTGGCTGGCTATACCAGGATATATACTTATACTGTACGGCTCTTATACACACCTGTCTTGTCTAACATTTATAAGGCTGTAAATAAATGTCTTCCACAAATAGTGATTAATCTGATCAAGTAAAGCCTAGAGTGCAGCCCTACGTTTTTCAAGACACTGCGTTTGTGTACACACAGTGCAAAACATTCAGAGCCTCTTTTGACTTGTACCGCTGTTACATCACTTTGCCATGCCGGGGGATGTTTGCTTGGTGAGTAAAAGTGGGGCGGCTGCTCCTCGCTCTTCACCCTTACTCTGGTGGATTCCCTCCGCTCCTGCAATAACCTGCGCTGAGTTTGGCTTCCCCATGGCGGGGGCTGAGAAAGTAGAAGTGAAAATGTCTCTGCGCTTGCCTGTAAGTGGAGGATTTGCCCTTATAGCAGCTATAAGGAGGAGTAAGCTGCCTCTGCGCGTAGCCTGGACAATGTTTCTCAGCTCTGCTGAGGTTATGCGCAGGGCGATGTGGTGAAGTGAGGTTTTAAGTAGGATGGTTGGGGCACGGGGAGGAGATGCCCCAGCTCCTGGAGGCTGTGCTGCTTTTAACTCTTGCCCTCTGTTTAAGGACCTAGTGACCAGGATCGCACAGCCTACCTGCCCGGGCAGCCTGGGAGATTGATCGGCAGTCTCTACTGCATGTAGTTTTCCCAAAGTTTAAAACGAGCTGCCCCACCTATAGCTTTGCCCCATTTCTTTATTCCCAGCCCCTGTAGGCAGGGGGAACAGTTTCTGTGTGGTGTCTCTTCATATGTTAGAAGAACGATCAGCCCTATTTGATTTTCTTTTCTCTACATTAAAGATCTGTATTTCCTTTGGCCATCGCTTGTAGGTCATGTTTCCTTCTTGCGCTGCGTTTGTGCGTGTCCCTCTGGCACACCTCTCAGCGAAGCGCAGTATTGAGCAGATCCTCAGTCACAGCAAAAGGCTCACCCGTGTCTTGCAGACCACAGAGCCACGTACAATCCCGCCCTTATTTTCAGGCCAGCATGAACCTGTTCTTTCAAATTGAGTTTGTGATCTACTACAGGTTTAGGGGACAGAGATCCTTTTCAACAGAACCACTGTTTAACCAGCGCTCCCACTTGGCTATTTGCATGGCTGATTGCTGCCTGCCTTAAATTTGTGCAGATTTCATCATTCATAATATGTGTACTCCTAGCGGGCTGCTGCACAGATATGTCTGAAAGGAATTGTATTTTGTAGCTTTCTTAAATTGCTTATTGAAAACGAGGGCAATATGCAATTCTTGTCTGTAGGAGGAAATTTCATGTTTAACTTACGTGATCTATACCTAATGTCTAAATTACCAGTGCATGCAAATCTACATTATAGTGTATATAATCCATCCTTGTGAAGCATCTAAAATTAAATCTGTCAACGTACATGTGCAAGAGCTTTTTAGGAGTGGCAGTTACAGATTTAACATTCGTGCATGTAAAATTGATATAAAAAGTTTGAGAAGAGTTTGAAGCTGCTTTAAAAAAAAAATCCCTGAAGTTTATCCAAACCTCTGCAAAACAGGAATCTGATCCTGCCGATGCTTCTGACTGAAAATACTGCTTGAGCTTTCTGATTAATGCCCACAGCAGTAAATGCTTTGTACTTGATCCTAAGTTTGTGTTCCTTGACTGTTAAACTGGATCTCTTGCAATTTTAATATAGTGCTTCAGCATTTAGTATCTATTCTCTGATAGGAATAGAAGTTTCAAAAATAGCTGAATGAAATCTCCATAATTTTTCTTTTTTTTCCCCAAATTCACGCTTAGTTGAGGTTCACTGCCAATAGCTTTTATCCTTGCTTTAGTTGGGTCAGCTTCAACTGCCTGATTATACAGCTGGTCTCATTTTTTATTCTGCTTTGAGCATCTTTCTGTCTCATCCCTCCTCTGTGTGCATAGTGCCTGTAAACATCATCTCTTCATTTACAAACCCTCTTGAACTGAAAAGGTCAACCCAGTAAACCCCATCTGTGGACTCCTGTTTTCTTCTTGGCGCATTTTCCTTACACTTAAACGTAAAACGACCATTAATATCACCTTACTCACATTTTGACATTTCAATCTCTTCACCCTGTGTTGATTGTATCAGACTCTTCTTCCAAATACCTGCCCGGTCTTTTATTTCTTCCCCTTTTCAGCTGCATAATGCATGAGACTGAAAGTGTCTTCTCAGTGCCTGGTGTCAGACCGTGGTGGGTACGCGCTGGTGGCAGCCGGCAGCCGGCCGTGATTGACACTAATGCACTGATAGCAGTTTCATCGGGGTGTTGCAGTAGTTGTGTTTAGGGGAGGCTGGTCAGTGAGGAGAGCGGGAGCCGTGTCACTGATGCAGCTTGTCAGTGATTCACTGAGATCTCTTGAAGTGCCCTATTTTTGGAAACCACATTTCCAGATAAATGCTTTTCCAATTCCAAAGGCATTTTGACATGCTGGGAAATAAACCTCTACCTAGCTGTGGGTTTAAGTCACATCCCTAACATTCTAGAAAGTGCTAGTCATTTGATTTTATAATCCTTTCTATGAATTATAATGATGGCAAGGACCAAATAGGCTTAGTCCTGTGCTGCCACTCTATCCAGACACATAACGGAGGCAGAAAAGGCACATTTAGAAACCGAGAGCCCCTTGATGTGTCTGGCAAGCTTAGCTCTGAAATCCTCAAAAGAGATCTGTCTTCCTTTTCCCTCTAAATTTAGATGGAGAATTTTTACATTCTTGGAATGGAGAGGGAGAAAGGTGGAAACTGATAACACGCTGTTGAAAGAAAATTGTCGCGTTTTCAGATGCAGAACAATTTTCTGTGTGGCTTCTCTCTGAACTTGCGTTAAGCGTTAGCTGGTCCACCTGCGAGCAGCCTGGTTTATGTGTGCGAGCTCGATTGAGAACTTTAAACTCATGTCACCTTTTCTTTTTAGGCATTCAAGCCAATGTTTTAGGGGCCTCTCTGTCTTCTACAGGACCAGGTAGAACTGCTTTGCATAGGGCTTTTGTAAGCAGGCCTTTGGGGAATAACGGGCTTGGGTTTGGGGATATTTTTTCGTGCCTAGCACATGCAGAAATGTTATTGCTCATTCACTGAAAGAGAAAACGAGTTTGCCAGTTCCAGCTCTTTGTAGCTTGTTGGCATCTCTGAAAAGATACCAGGCAATGGGACTTAGAGACAATTATTGCCACAAATAATTTAATCTGGTTTTAATAAGGAAGTCACCCTTTTTGACTCACCATTTTTAAACATCAGTAGTGCTCGTCTGTAATGGCTCACCCCAGCAGTTCAGAGTGCTTGTTATTAAGGACTTCTGCATTTTGGATTAGTGTTTCCCACTGAGAAATTTTAATTCCTTTTCCCAGAGAATTCACATAGGCATGTATGATTAGCAAATCTAAAGGATTAAAATAACCACCTCGCAGGGTTAATACACTTCGAGGCTATTGTGGTTACCTCAGGTAGCACAGCACAAAGAAAGGGGACTCCCATGTCTGCACCTCATAGTTAACAACTCTGACTGTGCTAACATTGCTGAACGCTGGAAGCAAAGCTTTTAACATCATTAAATGCCAGCTTTTTGCTTCATCACTCAAGGACGGTTTCCCTGTTTTCATCTTCATCTGCAGAAGTGGGTACACCATGGAGATTTTGTGAGATCTAAATATGCACTCTGTAATTCCGTACCCAATCTGAACAGCTACGGGTTTGAATTGAAACCACTAACTGTAAAAGGCTGCCTCTCCGCTGGCTGAGCAGGTGAAACAGATGTCTCTGTTCAAAAGTTAGCAGCAAACACTGGACATCTCGCCGTACATTTGCGCTCTCCTGGTCTGGATTATCAGCTGGCTTTAAAGCAGTCATTTCCCACAGACACAGGCAAAGGTTTTAGTTCTCTTTGACCCTTCCTTGCAAATGGGTGTAACTGGCCTAGCTACCCATCGCGTGAAGGGCTGGGGCTCCTCTCCGTGCCTGCACTTGCTTGTAAATGCCACCCTGACACGATCTGTGAATAAAGCCCGCTGGAATATGTTGCAAGGAATACCTTTTTAAGAATCTAATGACGTTTAACAGATGGGTAGTACTTAACCATAAGCATGTCATTTTAGTGAAGAAAAACCTCTTTGCAAAATGATTTAGCTGTTAGGATTTTTTTTCTTTGAGCTGGAGGAAAAAATAAAACTAAAACTCCTTCTTACAGTAATCTGTTTTTCTCCGTTTTATTTTGTTTTATTTTCTTACCTATGGAAGCCGTGTAAGCAAAGTTCTTTGCCGGTGCTAGGGATTTCTGTGATATTTTTTCAAGGTGCGGATTGTAGAATGTCACACATTCATTTTTAAACAGTTTTGGTCTCTGATATGAGTGAAGCACAGGGCAGTCAAATGTCAATGAAAGCTTAGCAGCTCACTTCTCCTGCTTCTCTCCATTTTCTTATTATTAGCTGTGTTTGCAAAAGAGGAGCCTCTTATGTTCTTGGCTTTGTTAGTGTTTTCAGAGCAGGCAGTGTTTCTGCTTTTGTCAATGTCTTTGACAACTCCTGAGAATAAGAAAAGACCCATTTTCCCAGAACAGAGTCATATTTGGACATTTCCAAAATAACTTCAACTTTTAATTTGCCTCGCCCTTCACTGGCTGCCAGTCCTCAGTACACACAAACGTGTGTCAAAATTCAGTAGAGGCAACTGTCCTCACTGCTTGGGGACAGGGCAAAGCTCCTGCCTCAGCCCTCAGGTTGCCCAGGGTCAGGTCACACTCTCCACCGGAGCCCTCAGAATCCCCTGTGGGATGGATGCAGACATCCCATTTACCTCCCAGTGAGTGGTTCTGATCGCTGCTTTCATCCCACGCCCTCTGCTCTTCCTGGAGCGGCTGACACCCGCTCCAGGGGCTTTACCTATGCCAGCCTCTTCAAGGATGACGTAGCACTCCTACTGCTGGGGTGATGCAGGTTTGTGCAAGATAAGTTACCGGGAGGAACAGCTAAGCTCAAAGACTGGTATCACTGTATTTATGGTGCTCCACAACAGTTACATTAAAAAGTTGTGGGGTTTCCTCTCATGCGGCTTGTCATGTGCCCTGCATGTCTGACCAAGTGGGATAATGGTGATTTTCAAAATATTTTCTCATTGCTGTGTTTTTAATGAGGGAAAACTGACCTTGATTTCTCCCCTCTTCAAAATACCCTAAAGGAAGCTAGCCAAGAAGCAGAAGGAGACTCAGACCAGCACGCAGAGGGAGATGGGTCCCGTGGCTACTTCCGACAAGACCTCTACCAAACTCAGTGCTGTTCACAATGAAGAAGCTTTTTCTTCCAGCTGCCAAGATGTTAATGGATTCAGTAAGTCTAACTTGCTTGCAATGGATATGTCCCCCTTGGAGAGCTCTGGGTTCTTGAAAGGACCTATTCCTATGGGCACAATATTGAGGAGCTAGGAATGACAGTGATAGAGGTCATTGAAAGCTCGCTAGAAATCAGTTGTCTGAAATGTCTCTGACACTGCCCCTATTTTACCTGTCAGATAGGTGGAGAGCATTCCTTCTGACTCTGAACCTACTGAGAATAATTTGTAAAGTCTATTCTAATAATTACATCAGACATCAAGAAGGCACATGTTTGTTCTTCAAAAATATTTTTTTCTTTTGTGAGCAGAAGAGTTGAACCAAATCACTTAGCTGACTCGTAGGATGAAATAACATTTTCAGTATGAAATTGTTATGAAAGAAAGCATGATCTCCTGGTTAGAGAACTGGAATGGAAAGAAAGCATTTCTTCTTTTGTCTGTGTCCTCGGTTTATTCTTCATACGAGTTGAGTAAAACTAATCTTAGTTAGTTAATACTTGTAAACCTCTCAGACCTCTGTAGCTGGAAGAGTTTTGTGGGCGAAGCAGCACAAAGTCCTACTTGAGCCTTGCTAGATGCAGATTGAGTGCATGGTGGATTGCATGGTGGATTTGTAAACTTTTTCGTATTAAATAAATTTAAACTCAGACACTCTGGGAATGTCACTCCTTCTTTTGACACTTAGCCTGCTAGTTTGAGCAGGGAACAGCTCTGAAACACACGTATGTGCTAAAACTCTTTTGTCTTTCTTAAACATCTTTAGTGAAGTGGTTTGCCCCCTAATTACTAACACAGGGGTCTTGTGGTACAAAATGTGGTTTTGTCTTTGAAACCTTTGTAATCTCAGATTGAGTTGGACAGCATGAGTGAATTCTTTTCCTGCTATCTGTAGATCATGTCAAATTCCATCTGCATGCGTTGCTGCTGCCTCTCAGTGTAACATACCTGTGAGATGGATAAATAGATGTTTGGGACCGTCAAGGCTAGCAGTGAACACTTCTCTCTGATACTAAATTGACTTGAGTCAAGATCTAATTTTCTCAGGTGCTGAGCAGCTATATCTCCTAAAGAAGACAGCAAGAGTTGTCAGTGGTTCATATCTTTGAAAGACAGGATAGCAGAGGACAGCATTGTAACAGACAGCCTAGAAAGAGCAAAGCTGGCTTGTTTAAAATGTATGGGCAAAATGAGGTTTTTAACACTTTCTTCAGAGTCTGGATTTTTAAAAGTTTTGGGAATTTTTTCCAAACAGAAAATAAGAGAGGAGCTTGAAATGTGACCTCATTTTTTCCCCCCTTGGTATTTTGAGAGACTAATTAAAACAGCTGAGTCATTTACTTGAAATGGCATCTATAGAAAATAAGTTGTATCTAATTTGGTAAAAAAACATCCCTCCAGGTTTTCTGGATTTTTTTTAATCAGTTAGTCCTTTGCTGCTCTGACGTCACTGCAGATTTTATGATTTTTATCACTACCTCCCTCTGTACCACAGCCTGAGTCAAGTTGTGGGCCGATTTTTCTCTTTTTTTCCTCTTTATATCCATGAGAAACAATTACCAGTAAGCGTTCATGATTTCTCCAGATTTTTTTATTGCCAGATCCAGGATGCTGAGGTGTTGGAGGTAAGTTGTCTTCTGTGCAGTAGCGTGCACATGCTAATACAGGAATTTTATGGGTAAAACACTTTCTTTTTTAAAAATTGTCCCTCTTAGCTTCGTAAATCAGCTTTTTAAGACAACAGTCCAATTCCTTCTTAAATTTTCCTTTTGCCTCCCAACAGAAAGTAGCATTTGCAGATATCTCATGCTAGATAGTCATCCTCTCCATCTTGACTCTCACTTAGGGGAGCCCAAGTTGGCTGTAGCAGTGACATGGAAATACCCCTCTCCTTTTTGAAGAAGTCCACCAAAAGAAGCTAAGTATTTTCAATCCAAGATCACCTCACTAGCTCACAAAAGCAATAAAATAGAACAACTTGTTAGAGTAGGAAACCTCACAATTATTGAATGACTTGCAAACAAGTTTATCTCCAGATGGCAGTGTCCTTACAGGGCACGTGTCCTACTCTTCAGTTTTTCCTTCCTGCCCCAATAATTTTAATGACTTTTCAGACAGAACAAATTCCATGAGTCCCTACAGAAGCTTTTTTCTTCCCCTACTCACTCCAGCCTGGCCACTGGTGGTTTCCTGCTGCAGGAGAACTTTTGCTGTTCTTGGGTGATCCCTGTCCACCCTCCTGCCGTAGCCTCCCAGTTTGCTGCCTGTCTCACACCATCACCCTTGCAGGCAGCTCCTGCTGACAGGTCCAGCTGCTAGAAAGGAAGAAGCGATGTCCCCATCATCATAGTGGGTGCTGCCTGGCACTCTGCATCATGAAAGACACCAAAAGCGAGCGGCTGCCTTTCTGCTTATCAAGCCCCTCCTTTTCTGAGGAGACATAGACCTGGGTGCTTCTACATGCAACTCCAAAAATAACGATGGTTCTGTCACCATTAAGAGTTACCATCCTCCTGTCTCTGCTGTTAGTAAAAATGCAGATTTCTTCACCTACTCCATCTCAGTGCTTTAGGAGGAAGTACTTGTATTTTCAATATAAACTCCTGCAAATGGCATCATCCATAAAATCGCGCTGTTTATGTGCAGCAGAGCCCTTTCTAGAGGCCAGGGCAGTGCAGAGGAGCACCCAGTGCTGTCGGTCATTTGTAAGACTGAATTTTATCGTTTGGCAAAGGTGTCCATTATCAAATGTAATTACATTCTGAAAGATCTGTAGGCTCTGTCCTGGAACAGGGAGACCTCAGGTCTTGCTAAGTGGAAGAGAAATTTATCTTTCCTGGCCCAAAGCAAAGCCCCTCATCCCTCTTTCCATCCTACACTGTTATTCCTTATTCAGACAGAATTTTTGCTGCAGTTTAAACTGAAGGGATTTTATGGACTCAGCTTCTGTCTCTGACAGCATATGGAATCAGAATAGGTATTTGCTGAAAGATAAATTAGTCCGCAGCTATTCCAGCTTGTCTGGTTTTACCTAGGGATTATGTGGAGGTGAAGCGGGCTCTTTGTAGTTGTTCATTTTCTCAAACATCATCTTTTTTTAAAAACTAAAAATATATCCTAAATCCATTAAAGGTAGATGAGGTACTTGCAGCGTTTGAGCCTGCTCCTCAGTTTGCAGGAGCGTTTGGAAAGCAGCGGTGTTTTCCTCGAGGGGCACAGCACAGGCAGGGGTAGGCATTGACTCGATGCAGGGTTGTTACGAAGCGAGATGACAAATTGAAGACAAGGTGGACCTAAAATAACCCGCTAGCATCTGCGCACTGACCAGCAGGGTGAGCAAGGTGGTGTTATTGCACATAAATTGTGTGCAGTTTGGCAGCCCAGCCGTGTGATGGGAGAAGCGGTAGTATGTCATCTCGGCAGTGATGCACTGATGGTATGTCCTGCACAAACAACTGCACTTCTGGCTTTGCAGTGCTAAAATGCCATGGCTAGGTCTGGTCCAGGAGAATACCGTGTCACCAGCATAGCCATCTTGGGAGACTTCTGGCAGGAACTGTTCGATTCTGCTGATTTAATCACTTAAAATGCAGCCAGTTTTGCTAGAGACTGATTTATTAGGGTGTACTTAGCTTTTGTGACATCTCAGTTTGGGAGGAGGTTGCTTTCCAGACAGCCTTCAGGAGTGAGACTGATACAGATTAGGTAGGTGGCTTTAATGTTTCAGGCAGAAGCACGGTTTGAAGACAGCGTTTTGGAAGCTGTAGGGAGCCGAGTATTGCGTTAGTGAGCACTACTGTACAGGCAGCGTGCTTTTACCAGCCAGAACAAGCTGATGAGAGGAAGCTGTAGTAAGTGGCATGCAGGATGTTAAAGGATCATTTTTAACCAGGAAACATCTAAATTCACCCTTTTCCATATCCTGCATGTTTTTGCGATGAATGAAATGCAACATTTTTCAGATTTGCTGTAAGTCACGACAAACAATTACGTCAAGATCTAGTTCTTATTCCTACCCCATCGGTAATTTTCACTCTTGGTTAGGTTACCTGCTAAATGCAGTCCAAGGACTTGTAGGATCATGACCATGAGATGTCTTCTTTAGTGAAAAATTCTAAAATGAATTAAAAAATAAATCCAAATTTCATCAAAGGCATAAAAGTTTTAAAAAAAAATAAAACCAACATCAAAATCCCTTTTACTGGTTTTCATGCTGATTTGGGACTTTTGTGGGGTTTGTTAGTTTAGAAAATCCTACAAAAATGAAGGAAAAATCATTTTCAGAGTAGGAAGGGAGCCTCCACCATTCTGTACGACTAGAGGGATCAGTGTGGCCTCACGTGCCACTCCAGGGCACACAGAGAGAATTTTTAATGAAGTCTTAATCTCCACCCTGACATGAAATCCTCTGGTTAGGAAACAGCACTGTGTACACAGCTCATTATACAAGCCGCTACCTGACTGATTTTGGGAATGAGCTCTCCAAAGTTTTGGGAAAGTCGTTTTTTGGTGGTTGGGATTGGTGGGTTTTTTGTTTGTTTGTTTTTTCCTTTTTTCTTCTGAGTCTAGAAATCACTTCCCTGTCTCATGAAGTTCATTTCATAAACTTCAGTTGGTAACATTTTTAGTCAAACTCACTGAAGTGAGGTGTATATCTTCAGCTGCCTAAGTAATCTATTGTTTGCAATTCCTGGAAAGGCAGTACAGACCAGTGAGCTCTTTTATACTCCCAGATTTCAGAAAATCCAAGTCCTGCTCCTAGCTTTGACCGCTGACTTGCTCTATGAGCCCGGACAAACCTTATTTTATGTATCTACGGAAGCTGTCGTGTTCCAAGTACAGTAAGAGAAGGGTCTGATTTAGGCTGACAAACACGGGGAGAAAGTATAAGAGGCCCCAAATGCAAGATGCTTTATGGCTTGACGGCAGCTGGGGCAGAACTCCAGCAGACTAAGCGATGAGAAATTTGATTATTTTAATGTGTTTTCAAGTGGTGTAAGTCTGAAAATATAGCAGGAGAATGAAGAACGAGAGCAAGTTCATTTACTAGATGATTATAAACTGCTTAGGAGGTAATTCTGCAGCCTTCATGAAACTCCCTAGGCTAGCGACTTCTTTGGTTCAGCCCATAGAATAACTTGAAATTTTAAAGTGGTATTTGCTCTAGAGATACCAGAATTGCTTCTGAAATTGCTTTGATGTACACTGAATTTTATCTACTTCTATTAGATTATGGAGTAGTTTTTCATGTGTTATCTATTGTCATCTTTCTGATGTACTGAGATTTGTATTAGCTTGTTTCCCAACATTTTGAGGAGATAAATAAATGCCTCTAACTCTAAGAGTGAATGAGGAATGATAACAAAAGAATATACCTTCAGAAATGATGGATTACCGTAAGAATGTACATGTATGCTATTGTAGATATAAACCAGCCTCACAGATTTACTATCAAGAATCTACTGTGAAGGTGTTGAGCCCTGCCTCCTTTCCATAAATATTTGATTAATATGGAAATAATTGGTGGATTCTTGTCCAGAGAAAGCTAATGCTTTAACAGGAAAAAAACAGGGATGCTTGTCCTGCTGAAAAAAAAACAGCTCAGAGGGGAAAGGATTATAGGATTTGCTATGAACAGTCCTGGGTTGAAGAACAAGTCCCTTGTTATCTTGTATTGTTTTAACAAACAAACAAACAAAAGTTATACCCTACCAGTGTATTTTTGTGGTACTACTCTACGCTGTGTTTGAACAGGCTTATTCTGCTGTTAATAGTGCATTTGATTCTCTGTAGTTTGTATTTTGGGGGTCATTTTTCAGGATCTTTCTCCTAGAGACAAAAATAGAGGTTTGTTCCTTTGGTTAAAAAAAAAGGATGTCCAGACTATAGTCCTATGGTCCTATATGTGTATCCTGTGTAGGAACACATTGATTTACAGTAACTATAATACTATATTTGGGGTCTGGAGAGCTTATATTAAAGAAAATCCATCATGATGACAATGTAATAAATGTAATATGCATGTCAAGATGAAAAATATAATTCATTTTGATAAGCCTTATATATCCTATATTATTGTGTTCTTTGAGGAACATTCTCCCTGTTCTCTTTCTCTCTCTTAATATATGTCTAAAGTCTTTTCCTTATGTCTTTCCTACCTAGCATCACCCTCTCCTTGTTCATTTTCTGTCCAAAGCAAAACCCTTCAGAGCAAATCTTTGTTGAATTCCTACTACTCAGGTACTAGTGCCAGACTTTTCTTTCATTTCTAAATT
The DNA here is from genome assembly GCA_013399095.1 of Psophia crepitans. Lineage (NCBI taxonomy): Eukaryota > Metazoa > Chordata > Aves > Gruiformes > Psophiidae > Psophia > Psophia crepitans. The sequence continues at coordinate 1,564,563 of VWZZ01001246.1, forward strand.
TTCTTTGCTTTTGTACGTTTCCCAATATGACCTATAGACTGAATCTTCTGCGTGTGAGATACAGCTAACCTTGTTTTCATTTTTTGTAACTTTTTTTCCTACTGATCTTCTGTTGATTTCCATTGATCCGTGTCGTGTGGGTGAACGGAATTCCATCTCAAAGTATCATCAGACACTGTTCCATCGACCACGCTGTTAGGTAAGAAGACAGGTATGGTGTGCTGCGCTGGAGAGCAAACGCGCTCATTGCGTCTTGAAAATAACTCGGAGAGCACTGTTAAGTGGCTGGGCTCCAAAATAATAATTAATCCTGTGGTCATGGGTTGGGTTAATTGAAATGCCTTTTGTTTTACTCATGCTTTATTATTGCTATTAATTGATTTAATTTTTTTTTTAAAGGAAAGGACAGTTCAAAAATTAAGGTTTAGGAGTTCTATCCAGTATTTGTGGTTTCTTTTTCTGAATGGGATTTGCCACTCTGGGCCAAACTCCCACGTGCCACCTTGCCTTGGGCTCAGCTTCGGCTGGTGTAGGTGGTCGTGGCTGTGCAGCTGGCGTGGCCGAGTCCGGGGACCGAGGCTCAGCTCCCTCTGCCTCCAGGCCTGGCAATATGTGAGGAATTTGCATGTCCATAAGAGGCAGGAGCTTAAGGTTGCAAGTAGAAAGATTATTCAGAGAAATCGGAGGCTGGGTTTGAGCAGACGGCCCACTCCACCTCATTCGCTGTGTGCTGAGAGTTCAATGCTAAATACTGCAGCGGTTTGGTATGAGAGTGAGAGGATAACAGAAAGGCAGGTTCTGAGAGGCGGAGGCTGTGCTCTGGCTGCTGGTAACTTTAGAGGGAGGTGTTGGTGTTCAACATCTCTGAAAAGCTTTTCTTGTTCAGGTGATAAATAAAGCATCCAGTGTGCAGCTCTTAGCTTTTGGATTTTTAAAAATAATACATTTTTACAGTAAGTTAACGGAGACAGCAAAATTGGCAGAAACTGTTAGCTTATAAAAGAAGTTATCCAGAAACTTACTGGAGGTATATACTCTTGAAAGTGAGTAATAACAGCCTACAACTTCAGGCTGTCCCTGGAGGATGCTGCCTGCGTGTGGAATTTGAAGAAGGCAATTCCTCCGCTATGAATCAGAAAGATGATGTGCGGTTGATCAGAATCTAACCAGTGGTATTTATCAGACCTGTCATTTTGGATTATCTACAGTAAATGCTTACTTCCAGACACAGTAATCTACTGTGGCTGCTTTAAACATTACTCTGAGCGTGTTGAAGGCCCACAGTTAGACCAGGAAGAAATTACAACCGATCGTTTAAGTGCCTTGGCTTAAAACTAGCAGCCAGGGCACAGAGGTTTGGAGGGACTGCCACGGCACACACATTTATCCTATTATCTATCAAAATGCTGATGGCAATGAATGAGCTCCCTCCTAACGAGGTGAGGAAGGAAAGGAGTCCTTTTTCCAGAAGGTTTCTTCTCGTTTCCCAGAGACTCAGTGTTGTCAATAAAGAAGTCTAAAAGGTAGGTTTATCTTTTGGCAATGCCAAAAATGTAGTTTGAACCACAGGCTTTGTAATCTGAAGCTCAAGGAGCGATAGACAGAGTCAATCTGTACTTCTCATGGGAAAGCAAAAGCCAGAAAAGCCCCCAAAACTTTCAAACCCCTGAATTTTAGAGAGGAAAGAGAAGAAATAGGAATTAAACTGGGCTTGTTTAATTTCAAACGTAACTTCTACTAACCACTATATCTGAATAAGGATTAATATCCTTGTTTTACACATGGGAAGTTAAGTACAGAGCACTTTTAAGATGTGATTTACACAGACTGGTCACCTCCCCAGTTCCATCTGAATTTAGGAGCCACAGGTGCTGCAAAACAGCCCTTGGCATTGAAGAAATTTCTATCTTGTGACTTGAAGACAAATTAAAACCTTGGCGTTCTGGCTTCTTGGACAGATTCACCAGACATTAGATGTTGCTGTATGAGTGAAATAAGTTTAATTTTTGATGTTTATTAATATTCATTGCTGGGAAAGAAAAAGAGTCTTAGAAAGGGCATCAGTCATCCTGCTACTGAGATCCATCTTTGGGCACTACCTGTAGTTTAGTGCTATTTGTTTCCATCTGTTATGCCTTCTGCTAATAAATGTTCTTTATCTGCAATAGTGGATGAATCCCTAGGCTTGGCTGTGACATGATTTGTTGGTAGAAAGATATAGGAGGTTTTGGTTTTGCCTCTACCCTCTCCCATGCCTGATTAATACTGTTTTATGTAGTGCATGGTTTTAGCTACGTAATTTTCTCTTCCAGTTGTAGACAACTCTGGATTTAAATGTTCTGTGCAAGCCTCTTCACTAGAGGAGTGAATATTTAATACTAACAAGTAAAGAAAGTAGCTTTCCCCATTTTTAATACTTCAGTAAGGCCTATCTAGTACCAGTACTCTAAGGCCCGAAGAATAAGAACAACCTTAGAGGTTGTTTTTGGAGAAAATGTACATGGCTAGTAGCTCTCAAAGATGTTCAGCAGATGTCATCAGGGCAGTCTCTTCAGAGGACCCAGCATGTCCATCCCTTGCGTCCATCAACGTCTCCCAGCAGTATGTAAGGACATTTACCCTTGTTGTCATTTCAACTACCCAAGAGGATCCTAACAACAAGAATTGCTGCCCTCCAGAGTGGATGAGGACTATAGTGCCTTGAAGTTCCTTGCAGATGGGTGGCACAAGCAGAGAAAGCTCGCTGTCGTGAATTCTCACACAAAAACTGGCTTGTGCCTAGAAAGACATAGAGATTTGCCCTAATTTCACTCTTCTGTAGCTTGGATGGGCTTTTGCCCATGCCTGATCAATCTACTGCAGGTATATCTGCAACCTCATGTTTGAAGAACTGAAAAGATATGAAGATGGTGTTGCTGCGTTAGTGTCACGATTACTGGCTTTTTAAATTGCGGATGAGTTATCTTTGTGCCATGGAAGTTTGAAAATCAATGGCTTGATCTGTTCTGTTATACCTGTAGCTTCCCAGGCCATGTCAGCCTCTGGGGAGCTGTGGGAGAGACTTTCTCATCAGTTCGCTTGTGCCAACATTGGCCTGCAGTAGAATAGAATAGAATAGAATCATTAAGGTTGGAAGTGACCTCAAGGATCATCTAGTCCAACCATCCCCCCACCACCTATTACCCACTAAACCACGTCCCTAAGTACCATATCTAACCTTTCCTTAAACACCCTCAGGGATGGTGACTCCACCACCTCCCTGGGCAACCCGTTCCAATGCCCGACCACCCTTTCAGAGAAGAATTTTCTCCTCATCTCCAACCTGAACCTTCCCTGGCACAACTTGCAGCCATTTCCCCTTGTCCTGTCACTAGTTATCTGCGAGAAGAGGCCAACCCCCAGCTCACCACAACTCCCTTTCAGGTAGTTGTAGAGGGCAATAAGGTCTGCCCTGAGCCTCCTCTTCTCCAGACTAAACAAGCCCAGTTCCCAGTAGAATGGGCAACAGGCCTTTGTAGGCCGTTACTTGAGCTGGATTTCTCTTACATCTCTTTCTGCCTGCAGATCATCAGGTAGCTTGGAAAACTCTCACTTTCAGTCTTTAGTGGCTTCTAGTTTTGTGTGCTGTTTTGAAGTTGCCAACGGTTTTTCAGCTGTAACTAATGAATTGTGAGGGAAGTAGATCTGACAGCCTCTTCTCACCAAGGAGGCAAAGAGAGACTGGGCTTGGTGTGAGGTCCAGGCATTTGAAGAGCTGCACTCTTAGTGCCAAGCCTTAACCCACCTCATCAAAGCATCTTCCTTGCATCGTTAAGGGCATTTTCTTCTATGGTAGCTGATAAAAAAAAAAAAAGCATACAATACTTTTTATAAAATCAGAATACACTTGTGTAAGGTGTTTCCCAAGTGATTCTTAAAAATATTTTTAGAATCTAGAGAAAATTACTTTCTCCAGCTTTTTTTTCTATTATTATTATGCACATGTGGCTTCTTCGTAGCCTTTGAAATGAAAGATGCATCCTCTGTTCTCTGTCATACCTGGTGTCAGAAGGCTTTTTGTTAAGGAATGTGCCTTTTTATAACTCAGTTGATATCATTAGATAAATGATATTTTGACTTTGGTTTGCCATACCACTGTTTGTATTGTATAAAGCATATTATAGCTGGATATATATCATATAATAAAGCCTTGATGCACACAAAAGGCAAATTAATTTTACCAGCTTGCATCACATCCCTAGTGTAAGGGGAAGAGATATTAGCCATGCTGTAGTCATCCTTGGAAGATGTCAAATAATTGACAACCCTTACTCTAGTGTAGAGAGACTGGGTATGTGTGTAATTAAATCCATCACAAACACCACTCAAAATATAATTTGTTTTGTGCAAAGGATGTCTTACCGTCTTACACGCTTGCCAAGGCTAAGAGAATAAAAATATAAACAGCAGTGATAGACCTGTCATTTCAGACACAGAAGGAATTTGTGGATATTAAAGCAAAAGTTTTGAAAGAAACTTCTCTGCATACACAAGATGAGCCAGAGCAGCGTGCCTTTTAGCAGTTTGAGGCGTAGGTTAGTTTTCCGGTCAGAAGGCAACATCATTCAGATATCTGTCTCTCAGGCTAACAAAACTGTGTTTGTGAAAGAAGATGACATCTGTAAAAGGATCTAAAGTTTCAATCCCCAAAGCTGCTCTGGATGAGCAGGTCCCCACCCAGCAGCCTTACTGGGACGTTACACGGGGGTGTGATCACACAGAGCCACTTCCAGGCTGGGAATCTAATTTCTCAGCTGCACTTCATCTTATCTGTGACATCTGTGGAGAAGTTTATCAGTTTTTCTGGGGAGGAAGACATATTTATTTCACTTGTCTGGGTAGCAGCAAAAGTACCTAATACAAGGTGTTGTAGCAGCAGGCAAGCAATAATATCTCACCCTCAGGGTTCCTCATCAAATGGGAAAGGTGCCACCTAGCTGGCCTCTGCTTCAGCTTTTCTCTGCACGCTGGACACCGTTGTCTTTCCCTCGGCAGAGTGAGACCTCAGAGTTTGCTTCAGCAAGTTCATGATTATTTCTCCAGCAAAGAAGAGAGTTGCAGAAGCACCATTTCACAAGCAGAGAGAGTTTGTGAATATTGAAAGTGGAGTCAACGTTGTTAAACTCCATTATCTGTAATTACACCCTAAACAGATAAGCTGAGTTGCCTGAAGAGTTTCCCAGTCGGGCCGGTTACGTGAGAGCCAGCGCATCATTGATGTAACCCCCGATACAAAATTTCTGGGTATTCTGTGAACTCTTAGGCTACTTCCAGAAATCAAAATATCTGCATTGGCAACAGACATCTGTTGTATGGGGAGCGAGGGTGTTGCATTGAAAAGGGTTAGCAAACAAGCTGACAACACATTTTGCTATCGCAGCTGCTAATACTAGAAACGATCCCCTTATAAACAGCATGTTTCCAGCAACATGCAGAATACCTGTTTTATTTACAGCTGCACAGAAAGAACTGTGGAAAATTGGAAATGGTTCTAGGGAGGAACCAGAGCCCTGAACAGCCTGCCCTAATGAGACTTCAGAAGCTCTCAATTGGTTTACTTTATCAAAGAGAAACTGAAGAAGTGATTTGATCAGTGCCTGCATGGGTCAAGATTTCAAATGCTCCGAGGGCTCTTTAATCTAACAGAAGGTATAATAAGATTCTCTGCCTGTAAGTCGAAGCTGAGCAAAATCAAACTGCAATTAAGAGATGTTTAGACAGCAAGGGTAATTAACCGTTGCCACATTTTTTTGGGGTTGTAAAGGAATCACCATCTCTTGAACTGTTTTAATTTGGGTTGTTTCTTGGAACCATATTCCATCTTTCGTATGCAAGGAAAATACAGTGATTCTATGCGGCCCCATCAACAAAATGAGAACATATGACTGGAAATAAGATGTGCATATCCAGGATAATCCTAAAAAAACCTGATGCACAATTCTGTATGTGTAGTAGTTTCTGAATATTAGAGTGAATTATTTCAAGCACCTTCCAAAAAAAATCTGATTTGCTGTTCTTACTGAAAGATATGTTTGTGAGGACGAGATGGAGAGAAGGGACGATGGAAAACTNACTCACAAAAGGCACACGTGCTTTCGCGGCACTGCCGAAACTTCAGTGAAAGTCTTGGCCCATTTGTCCTACAAACCCCCTTTCTCATTTGCAAGGGAATAAGGGCATGTTTGTGAGGACGAGACGGAGAGAAGGGACGATGGAAAACTGCTGTGACTTGCCTTTAGTGCAACAAGTATAGCAGAACTCGGACTTTGCTGAGGGGCTGGTACTTTTATTGTCTTTTCCAGTAACAACGGTGCCGAAAGGAATGAGGTGTGGTTCATAGCAACCCACAGGAAAAGCAGAGCTTGTTTGCAAGCCTTCCAAAGACTCTTTTTGTTGATTGTCCTAGCGAGAGCTCAGTTTGTTGCTACCTAAACAGCACATCTTGAGAGAAGGTGGAGTGCCTTGCTTGAGCGCCTCATTAACCGTGCTTAGGTTCAGGCTCATGGTGTGATTAGGCGGAGAAGGAACAATATGTTTCTTGTATCAAGCTTTATTAGCAGAACATATGAACGCTAAGCTTGTCTCGTACATAGCAATTTCTATCCAGAAAAAAACCTCCACTCTTTCCTTGGCCCAGATAAAATGCTGGTGGGAATAACTGACAGCCATCCTGAGCTGGTGCGGATGATGGGCTTGGGTGTTCTTCCAGTAGTGCAGAGGCCATTCAAGATGCGTTGTCACAGGCGTCCAGAGGAGGTGATCTGCCTGGTCTCAGCTCTGGGCGTCACTGGGTTGCGAGTAGGATGGCCCAGATTGTGTGACCCTTTTCTTTAAGCAGAAACACTTGGGTGAGGGGCATGCAAATGGTGTGATGCCACCGACTGTGTTACAAGAGCTGTTACTGCAGTCAGTGATTTTTGTACTGGTTTTCCCCTGTCTGACCAAAGAGAGCAGAAGCACAGTTGTCACTATAAACTGAAAGGCCAGAGTCATTCTTTGGTGCTGAGCAGCTGCTTCCAGTTCCAGACTCATAATGGGGGCACCTACTTTGAGGGAAGTTACTCTGGAAAGGAGGGAGCACCACTTTTCTGCCTTTCCCCTCTCCCTATGATACTTCTTTCTGAAACGAGAGCCAAGTATACCAGGATTAAAGGATCTGATGAAGAGCAAAATTAATAATTGCCTGCAAAGGAGCTGAATGATCTGAGCTACATTTTACAAGTAGCCTGTGCTCTGCAGGTGCCCTTACTGTATTAGCACTAGAACCGCACATTAGTTTTAAGGCTCCCTCTCGAATAGGGATATTGTAATGTTTTTTAATTGGGGCTGATAAAAATGTGGCATTACTTGTAGGTTCCTCAGAGAAGCCAGTTGTGAAATTGGGTTTGTATTAAACTTAATGATGGAAAATTAAGCATAGTACGTCTGTCGGAAATGGTCCGCAATAAAAATCTTCTCCTCTCCATTACAGGAGGTTAATAGGGAATAGGGGAGGAAAGATGCACTGGGAAAGCGAATCCAACTAGGGGAATTAATAAGCCTTGAAATTCCCTCTGTTCAGAGTTCTCACACTGTCATTAGTCGGAGCATTAGGGATGATTATACAAATGCTTTGGATGTTACTCTTCCTTAAATCCCAAATTTATTCACATTTTGTATGGGAGGGCTGCTTCGCTAGGCCATAGCTCTGTAAATCTCTGAGCGTCCTGGGAACAGAACTATGTTTATGAGAACCTGGGATTCAGAAATCCTTAAATTCAGTAGCCTAATCATCAGAGTGGATGATCACTTTGTGCTAATTTATTTCAGAAGAAGCAGGATGCGTTCGGCATCTCTGACTTATTTATCTCACGCTAGAGATCAGCTTGCCCTGCCGCAGGGTCCACTGCTGTCATTTCTTTCTCCTCCTCGTAGTCCTGCAACTTCAAAGCACAGCATATGCCTGTCTTGATATCTTTCCCCTAATATAACAGTAAAACATTATTTGTCATGTTTTGCCATGTCGTCGTGTCGCCAGCTGCCTGGAAGGCGACGTAATGTCCTCGTCTGTCTGCTCCCACCCAACTTTGCGGTGAGGGACACGGCAGAGATCCGGACTGCTTCTGATCAAAACTCCATGGCAATTTCTCAAGGATATGAATGTTTGCAATAGCTCTCTGGCCGTATTTCTGCCGCACAAAAATCACCCTGAAATTGCAATTTGATTTATTTATTCTTTATCCCTTCAAAAACACGACTGTAGTATTGCTGACAAGGGATGCTGTTCAGGCTCTTTGTCAGTAAGCTTTCTGTAAGAAACAAGCCTTGTGTATGCAATCGTACGGGTTTTTATATGAACAAGCTGAAGGAGATAAAGTTTCTGTTTGCTAATAGGTTGATTTAGGACCCTAAATCAGGGTAGACCAGAGAGAATTGATGCAGGCTGTTAAGGCCTGTGTGTGCCAAAGAACCCAAGCATCTCAGCTGCCTGTAATTGTAGCTAAAAACAATGGTTTGTTTGACCAACTATTTACATTTGGTCAACTCTGGTATATAAGAAACTAAATCAGAGTTTCTGTTGTTAAAAATAACTCTTGCAGCAGTTCATTGTTTGGTTATTTAAGATCTTTTCTATTAGTGCACCAGGGATATTTTTTTGTGCATATAGAGTTTTGCTGAGGATGTAAGAGGTTACAATTCCACCTGTGTAGCGATAGAGATTAATTTAATCCATTTCTTTCAAAAAGAAACTTTTTCTCTGAAGTTTACATATCTGAAATTTACGTTTCTGCACGTAAGATAACGTATTTTTATGCTGGTTTATTATTTCTGATAATAATACATCTTTGTAATTGTCATATAAATTTTAGGTCCGAACTGGCAATGCAGTTTAATTTGCCTCTTACATCCTGTGTAACTTATTTGAAATGCTAATAATTTGTTTGCTGTTAACTTGGGCCCCTTTTGGTTATCTCATACTGCACACCCCAAATCCTGCTTGAATATCTGACTTGCCTGTATGCATTTTTCAGTCCCGTTCTTTGCAGGTTTCTGAAGCAAGGTATGTAATTCCATTGGAGTCGATGCAGAGCTCACCCTTACAAAATGTGCTGTATCCTCGTTAGCCTGACAGGCCATTTACTGTTTCCCATCTCTTGGGGTTTGTCTCCTTGACACAAAAAATATTCAAATGTGATTTAGTCGTTCTGGGCAGCTGTAGGCAAGCATGTGTTTCCTATTTATTTCTTTTCTTTCTTTTGCCTGCACCAACCTGTGGGATGGGGGCAATCAAATAAGCAAACGGAGCAAGGACGAGTGAAATACCAGATAGGTGAATGCTTGTTTTCCCTCCCTGTCTTTAAAACAGACAGTAGCCATGGAGAGATGACCCAGCCAACCCTGACTATCCAGACCCACCCGTACCGGAGCTGCGAGCCGGTGGAAATGTCCTACCCCCGGGGACAGTTCCAGCCAGCCATCCGAGTGGCCGACCTGCTGCAGCACATCACGCAGATGAAACGAGGACAGGGCTATGGATTTAAAGAGGAGTATGAGGTGAGAGGAACCTTCACTCACATTAATAAGTGGAGAGGTTGCAGTCACAAAGGATAGATGCTTGGGAGGGGAGGATAACTGTTTTTAAGAGCTTTTTGTTCCTTAATTCACTTACCGTCTTAATCTTTTCCTTTCTCCCTCTTACTTCTGTTACGAGGGTAGGATTGTACAGCACTAGCAATCTTTGGTGGCCCTCTGGTCCAAAGAAAAGGAGTTTACTACAGCAGTAAGAAAATTGCAATCGTCCGTTAGCACGTGCCCTCTCTCCTGTAGAGAGCAGGTAGTGAATATTTAGCAGGTGCTGGACTCAGAAGGACTTGGGATCCCATAGTCCCTTTACTTATCGATGTGCTTTTGTTGACAATAATGCAAGCCAGGCATTGAGAAAAGGAAGGGCTTGAGCTTTTGGGGAGCTCCAAATACTCTGTAACAATTGATTAAATTAAATCACCTCATAATGACCTGAATGCACAACTGTAAAGCGAGAATCTCATGTAGCTTAAATGAAGGTGGAATTTTCCAGTATGCTCAAACCTCTGGCTCAGCGTATGTTCAACTGATGTACCCTTCCAGCTCCATGTGAGGAGAGAAGGAAGGAGTAAGTTGCAAAATTGAAAGCAGTCCTCCTCTGCCCCCCCGCCCCCAAGCTGAAATGACCAGGAATGTAATCCAAATGATAAAAGGAACATGGCTTTGGGGAGAAGTTGGAAGAGGAATATCCATTTAGAGGAGAGAGAACAGAAGAGGGAAATGGCATCAAACATGTGAGACTTTGCCCTAGCAAGCGATAATTATAATGGGTGTAGTAAGCTTGTGGGAAGGCAATAAGCCATTAATATGCATAGTGTCATTAAAACTACTTAAAAATAACATAACAGCTGTGAAAAATAAGTTACTTAATGAAAACAGCTCGCTTTTCCACCCTGCAAGTGAGAGTCCATGGAGTTTGTATCATTGATGCTGGGTTTTACTGTAATTGAGAGGCAATCTTTTCCTGGTTCTCACCAGGGAGTACTTTTTCGATCAGATGGCATCAAAAACTGTCATAACAAATGTTTCTGGTAACTGTATGTTAACCAGGTCTAGTCACTCATGCCCCACAATCAAGCACGCTAATTAAACTATCAATATAAAGAGCTCTGTTTAATATTGAAAAAGGGTAATAATTCTCTTAGGAGATTTACTTACTCCCCCCCTTGGCCTCCATTTCCATTAATAGTACCCAAAACTACATTCAGCTCAATTACAGAAGCCCTAAGATCTAGTTCTTGATGTTCAAGAAGAAAACAGGTGCTGGCATATATGTAATTTTCTGGCACTGGCATTGGTAATTATCAAAATAACACATTAGCATGAAAAATGTCAGTGCAACTTTCAGCTCCACGAGTTCTGCCTTTCCCGGAAAGTGCTATCTACATACGTATATAATGACGATGACATTATATAGATTTGCATAATTCTTTTCTTTACAAGAAATAGCCTGGAGAATGCCACAAGCTCTCAAATCACATGTGCCATTCTACCCTTCAGTGGGAGGTAATTGCCCGAAGTAGCAGGCGTTTTCAGAGCACGGGGCGCAGGCAGCTCCAAAGCGCTTTCAGCCACCAACAACACCACCACAAATGTGAGGGTGCTGAGGCCCTGGCACAGGGTGCCCCAAGAAGCTGTGGCTCCCCCTGGATCTCTGGCAGTGCCCAAGGCCAGGTTGGATGGGGCTTTGGGCAGCCTGGGCTGGTGGGGGGTGTCCCTGCCCATGGCAGGGGGTTGGAACTAGATGATCCTTGTGGTCCTGTCCAACTCAAACCAGTCTGTGATTCCATGAAATGCCAGGAGGATGTTGAGGGGTGTTGTAACTCCCGGAGGCAGGAGGTTTCAGTTGGCTCAGACTGGAATCTGGAGGAACACAAAGCTGCAAAACTGGCTTTGCAAAATATTTTGCAAAATCGTTGAGAAAATCTTGAAAAAGAAAAGGCCTGCAACTGTATTTGATGTCTCTTTTAAGATGTGTTTTCCTACACTAATATCAGTGTCACCTCCAAATATGTTTTTTCTTCGAAGGAGATGATTTTCTACTTACTTTGCAAATTGATAGCATAAATTACAGCCTATTTAGTGACATGTTACCAAATAATTTTACTCTCAGGAAAAATCACTTTGAATAGAGTGTATCAGTCACACATGACAATCTCTTATCTCTGTAAATTCTCATCTCCGATGAGTAACCTGGAAATTGCATTTGATATTTGTGTAAAGTACACCTTCACCTACAGACCGTTAGAACATGTCTTACCAAGAGCACCTAGAAAAATATTTCTGGTGCTTGTATCTTGCACCTAACCCCCCACGGACATGAAAACCAGGATGCGATTGTGTAAGCAGTGTCACCGCTAGTGTGAAACGGATGATAACTGCGTGTGCAACCGTGGGAGTGTGTCAGCACTTGCCACGTGTGTGATATTTTGGGTCTGCCTGCTGCACCTGAGGCCGAAGTGGGACTTGGGCCTTTTTGGCTGCTGCTTCTGTTTAGCAACAGAATGTGTGGACTGCAAGAGAGAAATCTGTCGCTGGTTGGGATTAGGCATAGCCGTAAACATTTAAACAGGACACGTTTAAACGTCACCTGTTCCTCTTTCAGGACATATCAGCCCTGATTTGTTGTGAGCTGTGGGACCAGTCCCCTAGACTTACTGCGAGCACCAATTACTGGCTATGGAGATAATAAGCTTAAGTATCCAAACTCATTTCCCACTATGATTTAGGATGTCGCTGAAGTACATTCTCCTGCTGCATTACTGAGACCGTTTAGTTATTTTGGATTTTGTTGCTGCTTCCTCGAGCATGAGCAGCATCTCCTCATCGAGTATGAGAGTCTTCAGCTTATTGAAGTCACCTCTGGGTTTTAACCCTTTAGTTTCTGCCTGGCTGCACGTTTTTTATGTGGTGGGAATACTGGATCCTGCGGTTCAGGCTCTGATGTGACATTGTGAAATGTTTGGCAGCAGGTAGTTACTGTAGATGTTGTTGCTGGACGTTGCTGGCTTAAGACTTTACTACAAACTGGAATGGGGACCTGAACTGGCTGAAATATTTCTGTTCAGGTTTTTGGTTTTTTTTTATTTTAATCCAAAGGAGCTTTTAACCCTGGATCACAGCAGAGTTGTGGGACCAGTTCTGCCACCCCCGTGGCTGCAGGGAGAGGGCCAGGACTCTGTGGCAGGCTTTGAGATGAGCAGCACAGCTTTTAATTGATGTTGTTGCCTTTGGCAGCAATACTGCAGCATTGGGGTAGATCAGCGCAGATGAATGATTCAAGTTTTCATATTTAAATTAAAAACAAACAGCGAACTAACTAAATGCATCCATTGGGAATTTAAATTGGCTCGCAATAAGCCTCAATTTAATGTGAACCCTTTAGTTATGTTTGGGCCATGGTGCTTAGAAAGCTTGATTGAGATGAAGCTGACTTGTAGAGATCTATCCTTGTAATTTCAGATAAAAATTAGATCAATTTAGCTTAAAAAGCATCGTTGTACCATAAATTCCACTACTGGGAAGATATTTCAGTACAAATTTTGCGAAACTTCTCTAAAAGAAGAACAGTAAGAAAAGCCTAAAAATCAAGTCCATATTTTTGAACACTGAAATTCTGCTGTTAACAAATCCAAGAAAGAAGGGGAAGCATTTCCCGTGAAATACAGATCAAATACCAATGCCTGAGCGATCTATCCTGATTAACATTGCTGATAATGTAGAGAGAAATAGAAATATTAACCCTTTTTGCTACTATAGAGATACTTACCGCACAAACAAAATCTGAAGGAATGGAACATTAGGTCTGCTCCTTTTTTTCTGGATGCAACCGAATTAATTATAATTGATATTTTTGCCTCTATTTCTAATGCAGTATCAATTCTTAGTGCTGCATTTTCAGTGATCTCACAGAGAAAAGATTTTTGCTGTCCTACCCATGTACATGCAGTTACTCCAATTTATTCATCCGGTGCGTATAGAAGTAGGGGATATAAGGTACACCTCTGCAAAGGCAGTTTGTGTTCCTCACCGATCAGAGCTGTGCTTCCTCACTTCAGAGATGGATAGTTCAGTGAAAAGCAGAGATTCCTTTGGTATTGAATGAGATGAAAAATCCTGGACTCTTAAATCTTTGGAGGCTATATCAGGCAAATATAAAAACATCAATTTCAATGGAGAATTTCATGTTCAAATCACATGAAAGGATAGGGTTTGTTGAAAAGGAAATTATTGGACCTGAATGTATTTTCTTTGGCCAAGCTAGCTTCTCCCACGTGAAAGTCATCAGAAAAGATATTCTTTTTTTTTTCTTTTCAGGTGGCTATAAATAGATGTCTAATGACTGTTGCCATTCTCTGGTCAATCTGCTGTAATTTGATAATAGTGGAAAAATAAGACACCTTTTTCCTTGGTCTTTGAAAATGAACCTTCCTCACCTCTTTTCTTTTACTTGGGGATATTTTTTGTTTGTTGTGTGGGGGTTTGTCACTTGGTTGGGTTTGTTGTTTTGTTTGGGTTTTTTTGCTCAGGAGATGAGCTGCTATTTTTGAAACAGCTGTCTGTAAAGGAAATATATGTGTGATCAAAGCCCTCACCAATTACAGGCTTATTACTCTTTCTCCGGGGCTTTTGAAGAGGAACTCACTGTCCCTGTCTTTTGTCAGCAATGCTCCTGGCAGTGCTGCAGTGCCTGACATTTTCTGTCCTGGAACCCCTTCGGGAGAAATTCACAGCGATCTGGTCTGCCAGGGGTTTGCTCATGATAAGTTTAATTGTAATGTCAGTGTAGTAGATCCTAATAATTGTGTGTCTCTGCTATTGCATTCAGGCACTGTAATAGACCTGGATGTCTTGTGAAGATGAATATAAATTCATTTTCTAGCACAGCTGTCTCAAACCTACCCGCTGCTAGCGAAGGCTGATACAATTCTACAATGATTGCGGTATAAACCCCCCATAATTCCCTAGGGACCATAAATAACCCAATTTATAATGTTGCTGTTGTTTTTAGTCATGTAGGATCATGTTAGAGAGTAGATCTTGGAGGAGGCAGACCTAGTGAGGAAATCCAGCGGGAGCCGTTGTTCTCAGCTGTGTTTTCGGCACACGCGAAGGCTGGGCTGGCTGCGGCTGACGGCAGATCCTGGCTCGCCATCCAGTTGAGGTGCCGCCGATACCCAGGGAGCCAGTGCCGTTGCTGCTCCAGCAGAAAGTGCTGCTGCTTTAATCTGCCCATGCTGGTGTCCCCGACTGTCCTGAGACAGGGAGAGGGATCATCCTGCTTACGGGCAGCCCAGGCCATCTTCCAAAGAAGGCAAGACCACCCTCCACCAGATCCTGTGACAACTGCCCTTTTCCTGCCTCTGCCTTGAAAATCCTTCCTGGACGTGTCCCAAGGGGAAAGTGGCTCATTTGTTCAGGATAGTTGTAGGACCAAGCTGTAGGGTAAGATAGTTCTGTATGCTGCTGGTTTCCTCTACCCCATCCTTTCTCAACTAAAAGAGCAGATTTCAAGAAAAGTCTATTTATTTTCATACTTTTTGAGCATGTTTTACCTCCTTTTGCCTCTCTTCCTTAAGCAGGATCTAAACCTCTGAGCTTTTTTATTTTTCCCCCAAAGAAAACCAACTAATGGTTTGTATTGCACCACCCCATTATTAATATAGAAATAGGCGAAATCACTGTATCTGTTTTCAACTTAAATACGAAAGACTGAGCACCGTGTTTCATCCATCTGGGTTTTCTTAGAAGTGTATGTATGCGAAATCTCCACAAACCCTGTTCTGCTGGGGAAATGAGGTTAACCTGTAACTGTGCAGCCAGAAACAAAATTCCCTGATCCTTTTAGATCTGAAGTAGCAGGAGGAAAATGCTTCTTTGCCAGCAGAAGCCAAGAGATGCAAATGGTGTGCACCAGGCTCTGCTTTTGCATTGGTGGATGTGCCCTTTCCTCAAGAACAGCTGTTTGCTTGGTTGACTACTGAATTATGCAGCACCTTTATTTTTACCCTGTTCAGTCATCTTAATCCACCTGAAGGCATTGGCCAGATTTTTATAAACGCTCTGCTATTGTTTATTTTGTAGGCACTACCCGAGGGCCAGACGGCTTCCTGGGATACAGCCAAGGAAGATGAAAACCGCAATAAGAACAGATATGGGAACATAATCTCCTGTAGGTGTAAATTCACATTAAACTGAGCTTTCCGTAAGGTTTTGTACGCAGCCTGTGGAAAAGGGTGTGTTTGAGAATCTCGCTAAAAGCTGGTTTACGGTGCTGAGCGTCCTGTAGTTCATTCGGTTTGTTACAGGCTATGTTTCTGTGGTGGGTTTTTTTTTTTTTTAATTTTATGGGGTTTTTTCATTGTTTTACATAAAGTCATTCCATGAATTTATCTCTCTGTTACACATTTTCTACCTACCTTGCTGTGTGCTTACTATTTGTAATTTAAGGGCTAAATCATTTTGTCAGATTTTTGCAGTGGGTGATGATGTCCATTTTCTGTCCATTTTTACTACATAACTCAGAGCTTTTAGTGCCACAAAAGGGAGCACAAATGGAGATGCAGATGTATCGTATGTTTAGATATGGGTCAGAGATCAGCCTTTCTCCTTCCTTGTGGTCAGTAACCAGTGGGGCTTGTCCCCAGAGAGCTGGTTTGATGTGTGGGACAAGCTTGGCTTCTGCCTCAGAATCACAATAAGGCAATTGAAAATGCACTAAAGCTTCTTAGTTTTACTTCTCTCAGTAACTGATTACTGTTGATGTTAGAGGAATATTGATAACTGCAGACCTGCAGGGCAGTGGAGGACTCCATAAAACCATTTAGGTCAGCTTTATTCTCCCAAGTCAAGACTAGATTCACCTCTGTCATTTTTATCAGATATTTGTGAAGTCTCTTCCTAACGATCGCCAAAGCTGAGCTTTCCACAAGCTCTCCAGGCGGCTTACCCCAGTTTTCATTATTCCTTATAATGACTGGGGAGAGGAGGTGTGAAAAGTAATTCTTTTGTAGGGGTTGTTGAGCAGCATCAAGTTGGAGAAGTCAGGCCTGAGACGATCAGAATTAAGAATATAAATGAATGTGCCATGGATTTTTATGACTGGATAAATCTCTAGAATGCTATAAGAGCAAAATTAAGTCATGCTGAGTGATATATTTAGTACTGTATTCTTTCTCAGGTTAAATATGTATTTCCTGTAGAATAAACAGACTTTACTAAAGAATAAAAAAAACCAAAACAACAAACCCCACACCTTGCCCACAAAGAAAAGTCATCCCATACATAACTACTCATCTTTCTTTTGGGACTTGAAAGAAATAGTTCGTGCTTAGGGACATGGTTTAGTGGTGGACTAGGCAGTGCTGGGTTAACAGTTGGACTTGATGACCTCAAAAGCCTTTTTTGAACCTAAATGGTTCTGTGATTCTATGGAACAGTTTTGGAACAGATTCTATAGAACAGCTCAGTTCAGGGACCCTGTGGTAAAGATGAAGAAATCTGGAAATGAAGATCAGAAGTTTGTGAGCCCCAATCTGATCTGGCTTCTGCTGCTGGCTTTCTGTGTTGGCCTTGAGCAGGTCACCAGTTCCATCAGTCTTTATTTCTCCAAGTGGAAAATGGAAGTGATAACACTGGAGTATTACAGTTAGTGTGAAAATAGTCTCCCTTAACTTCAGCTGCCTAAAAGTTCCACCTCGCTGCGTTCCCAGTGGCAAAGAGAGATACCTCCAGACAGAGGTTCAATTTACAGGTGTATACAATTAGCTTAGATTAAATTAGTCTAAGACAGATGAATCATCCAGCCATACCAGCTACACACTGGATTGAACATGGAAGTGTCATAGTATGGTATAAAGAAAGAAACATGAAAGGCTCTCAGTTTCCCTGCAGAATTTTGAGGAAGCAATTGACGTCATGTAAATGCGGTGGTGAAAAGAGGCAAGACTGCAACAGCCACCGCCTAATTTGTGCTGAAGGTGGTCACAAAGGAAACGTTGAAGTCCAAGTGAAATGTGAGAAATTAAGGAAACAAAATCAAGGAAGATAAATGGGGTATTATCTAAAGGGAAGGTGTTCACAAAGATGAATTGCTGTCTAACGAAGTGTGACGTTAGCCTTTTAGCTATAAATACAATTACAGTAGCCATACAGATAGGAGGTCATGTACTTGAATAAGAGAATGCAAAATGTAATGAAAGCTAAAGAAGTAGTATCTGCATGGTATAAAACATCAGAAAAGCAGCTCGGTTTTGAGGGCTGTTGGGAACGATTTCGGAATGGAGTCGAGAGGGTGGCAAGGCACAGATAAAGCAAGCAAGGTAGTGAAAGAGAGGAAGGATGCAAGAGAGTTGAATGTTAATAACAAAGTTGAGTGGGTTCGCTTCACTTCAGATATATATCAGAGCAAAGAGTTTGAGGAGGAAACAACAGCTCTTCTAAAAGACACCAAGGAGAATTTAGTAATGTGCAATAGCGATAAAACAGAGAGAAATCCTTGCTTCGCTTTGAAGAGGCTAGGGCGAAGGAAGGGGGGATGCCTAAGGAAGGGGCATATCATTCATCGGACGTTTTGTAAAACCATTGGGAAATTATCAGTGGTGTCACTGGCTAAGCCTTGAGCCAGACCCTGCAGATGGGTGACTTTGGGCAACTTCCTTGAGTAAAGGCAACAACGGGATCCAGAATAGAGAATTGATAGCAGAGCTGAGAATAGCAGGACAGCAGTTCCCTCTGGGCAGATCATGAAAATGAATTGTGCTCGGTGAGTACAAACTGTGCAAATGCTTGAGCAGGGGAGGGGAGCTGGAAACTGATTGCACCCTTAGCTGCGTTGTTCTACTGGAATCGTAACTCCTGGTAAAATGTGGAGTATGCACTGCTTGCTCCTACCAGTTTATTTGGTAAAGGCTGCAGATGGCAATTAACATTATTTATTTAACTGCAGTTGTAATTTCATCACTCCTGGAACAAGATACCCCATGCCTTTTGGGGAGTGAATTGGAAAGTCAGGTTTTGATCTAACTTTCGCAACTGCTTCAGAGACTTCTGTTAAAATGTGGGTTTGTAAGCTCCTGCAATAAGTAGCATTGCTCAGTGAATCACAGCAGATTAGCTCTTGTCTTTATGGCCTTCTGGGTAATAGTACACTTACAGGACCGTTTTACTCGGCTCACTGCTTTCCCAGGGCTGTATTAACATCGTGCCTCTCCATGAAAACCTAGATCTTGCTGCCAGCCCCAACATCTGCTGTTCTTACATTTGCAAACCAAAACTGCAGATGAGGCTAATCTGTTCATGGAGAGGAGGTGCAAGAGAGCTCTAAGCTCTCCCATGCTTTAAACCCCAGCTTTTCAGGGCTCCCTTCAATCTGCAACACTGACATGTTTTGGGGTTTGTTTTCTTTTGGAGAAAAGGAAAAGCTGAGGAACGCATTTGGGGTCTGTATGACCACATAAATCCACTGTTGATGGTGGAAAGATGCACTGTAATTGCACAATTTGCTACGCTGTAGGAAGCTGCCCTAGTCGAACTTTTTATTTTAGTGGCAGAGTCTGTGAGCTGTGTTCCTGTGCTTTGGGTATAAAAGCTGTAAACACAAGGATAGTTGTGGAAACACAAGATTTTTCTTTAGGGGGCAAGGGTAGTGTATCCATTTGTGTGATGAAGCAAAATTACTTTAATTTGCTTTAGGGCTTAGATATTGAGTTCTTCAAAGCGCATCAGCAAGTGGTTGTTAGAGGAAGGGTGTTGAGCTTTTGTGGGCTGAGCAAGACCACAGAGCAGAGAAAACATCCAGAAGCTCTACAGGACCTTTGGTTCTATTCTTCCCATCTTGTCCAGATTTAGAGCCAGTACGTTAGAAGAGAGTAAGAACTCTCAGATGAGAGCTGAGGACATAAAGACATAGATTGTGTTTTGCTTTGACTTACAGGAGAACGCTTTCCCTTTCTTTTCTCCCTTTACTGAGCATAAGATTACAAGAGGAGGTCAGCTCTCACATACTCTCATCTGCAATGGAGCACCCTCCCACTTGTCTTGTGATGGTCCATTAAAAACTATTGTGTTTATGACAGAAGACATTAGAGAAATTTGCTTCATTTCCATCATGCTCTGACTACCGTATGCTTTGGGTTGGAAGACCGTGAGTTAATCAGAGAATTTCCTGGTGGAAGAGATGAACAACAGAGAGCGCCTGACAGAGCTGTCAGGTAGAGTGCACTTCTTGGCCACGGACAGGGAGAATGCATAAGATTTAAAAAAACCCACATCAGTATTGGATTTAGAATAGAAATCTTTTGTCTACCAAGCATTTTCATTCCCTGGTTTCTTCTGTAGTGGCTAAACTCTTGCTTGTCTGTGCAGCATCCATGGTATGCGATCACGTCAGGGTGGGATATATCACACCTCACTATGACCCACTTCTCAAGGCGCAGTCCAGGATGAGTGGGGAGAGAAAGGGGAGGACAGTGTGCCTTGGGAGGGCAAATCATCCTTTCGTACCAGACCTGGGTTGAATAATTTCAAAAAATGTCTGTATTTCTTCATTGACCATGTGGGGAACCTTGACAGCCAGTTTAGACGAGCTATGTAATATTTAGATGGCGAAAGTTGTGAGAGATTAATCCAGTGCTGGTGTCAAAATGAGATGTGGAAGAATTGCACTGATATTTCAAATGATCACTAATGGGAATTTTGACAGAAGTTTGAAACAATAACGTTTTTGTGCTAAAATGGGAGCACAATGCTTTTCAGTGAAATTCTTGTCATTATTTAAATCTGTTTTAAGACCAATTTTCAGTCAAAGTACACTTCATACAAATTTCGAGTTCTGCTAACTTGCATACAGACTATAGTAAACAGGGAGAAATAAAATAGTTTATACATTTGTTAAAGTGTATTTCCGTTTTTTGCAGTCTTAAATGTTACATGCAATTTTTCTTTTCTTTCTTCCTCCACTTCTAAAGTTTCTTATAGTCCGTTTGTAACACACAGTGATATGATGTCTGATAAATTTACAGAATACTTGAGCGACACTTGCATTTCAGTGTGCCAAATCTGTAATCTCTTTGGCTAGTGTAGTCCAGTGGAAGGGGTGCAGAATCAGGAATACATTCTGACCATTGGGAGGAGATAGAGTGAAGACATTTGCTGTTCTTTAAAAAGTCCTTTAAAATCTACAGATGAAAATCCTAAGTACAAGATCATTACTGCCAGAAGAATAATAAGTTGTATTGGGTTTTGCCCCTTTCCATTAAAAAAACAAACAAATGGAAAAAAACCCCAACCCCCCCAATAAATCCCAAAGTTTGTGGTGAGAAAAGGGATTTACAAGGTAAGTTATTTCATGAACTTGTATTCAGACTGTGCTCCTAAACTGATGAACGAGATTACAGGCACCATTAAGACATCATTATTATTTTATGTGCTTACCATATAGAGATTTTTTTTTCTGCCGCGCTGTTCGCATTCATACAAGAAATAAAAGAAATAAATCTCTCAGATATTAATTTCATTTTTGTAAACTATGCAATGAAATATTATGAATTCTGTACTCCTGAAGCAAAGTTCAACTGAAAGTATTTTTCGTTTGGTCCCAAAATATAATTGGACCTAAACCTTGAATGTCTCCTTTTTTAAAAACATCATTAATTTCCAGTGGTCGTTTCTTCATCCCATACCGTTCTTCACAGAGAGAATAACCATATTTGGCTTAAAGGGAAAACAACACCACTTTTTACAGCTACAGAGCATCTTTTCTTTATCCATAATTGTCCTAAATGCATAGACCTCTTCTGCAGTCTCCTTCTCACGCCTTTCACGTGTAGCTCCCTCAGGAGGTCCTCATCCTGTCTGTTTTAAGGTTTTACTGAAAGAGTGGCTCAGAGAGCTGAAACTTAATTTTGGGGTTTGGTTCTATTAAACAAAGAGAGGCAGGTTCTTCCTTGAAGACTATTCAGAGCGCTTCAGCTGCACACTGTGCATAGACAGTCTCTTTGTCCCACTTAGAAAATCAACCTGAGATTCTTTTCACCTGCCGTTAGGGTCGGTTTTGGTCTCATCACTTTTTAGTTCTATTGTTGCAATAAGTTAAGACTTTCATAACATTATTATATCATGGCATCACAAGAGGAGATGGTAAATGTTCCCTTCCCAACCATTATCTGTAGGGGGTTTTGTCTTTGCTTTTGTTCTGTGTGATTCTTAACTGGCTTAGTTTCCTGCCTTGAGTTGCAAGTGTGAAATTGTCTGTGGGAGATTTTGTGTATTTCATCTAGATGTCCGGTTTAATCAGCTCTTTGTCTGTCTTTGTGAATTGCTCTAAGTATAAATTCTTTTGATGTCTGTCTAAGCACATGATTTACTGCAACTCCTTGTGCAGTTGCCTTGAGTGCAGGTAATTGTCTGGAGTTGGGAACAACGTCAGCACTATACCTACTCCCGCTGCGTCTACAAAGGTTATATTTATTAATACAAATATAACAGAGCGGTTGATGGATTCACCTGCGTGACCTTTTTCAAATGCTGCTACGGGATTTGATAAATACAGCAATGGGCTTGTATTTTTTTGGGTGCAAAAATCTTACCCAAAGAATGAAGAGGATGAGAATCGTTGCTTTCCTTAAGCAAATAAGTATTAATATACATCCAAATCTCGGGTTTCAGAAGTGCGTGCACATCTATCTTCACGATTATTACCTGATTCTACATTTAATCAAGTTATGATTAAAACCATTTTGACTCAGTTACTGTAGAATCACACTGCGTATTTTTACGTTTCATCGCTGTGATTCCTTTTAATTGAATGTAAATCATGCATAGGCCCATGTTTTGCAAAGTGCCTCTAAACATTAATGCTTTACTGACTGAGAGCTACAGTCTACATAGCTGGAAGAGAGGAAATAAAGTTAATGGACTTGATATTACGTTTCTTTTAAAATTCCTTCAAAAAATGTGCCCAGCATGCCCGGCAGTGACCTCCATAATGCAGTACACCTTCCTAAGCAACCGGCCCTTAGATAGCAGTACTGCAATTAGTTGTCAGACCAAACCAGCTCCAGAGCCCAGCTCGTGGAGTATCTCCTGTGACCAAGCCCAGCACCAGCTGTTCCAGAGAAAGATCAAAATATTCCCTTGATGGAAAATCAGGACATAATCTGCCCGCTGAGGTAGTTCTTTCTGTGTCTGAACTGTAGAATATCCTGGGAGTTGAAAAGATTGATAGCTGTTATTTCATTGCCTTATCTATAGAAGCTTTGAATGTCTTCAAAAACATGAACTCTTTTTTTGAACAGTGCTTAGCATTTTGTATTGATGCAGATTTGCTGCCGTGAGGTCTGTGGGTTGTATAAAGGACCATTGCTCTCATTTCCTTTAATATTCCTTTCAGTTTTCTGGGCTGTCCCATTTGTTATTTGTAGGATTTCATTTGCCATTTTACCCTCCTCCATCTTTTATACCTCTGTCGTGACCTATTTATTTTTATCCTGATCTTGACAGTTTTAGCTCTTACCTCAGTTTCCGTAGATCAGATGAAGCCAGGGAGGCTGTCACTCCCAAGCGTGAAGATGGTTTTTGTAACGCAGAAACATCCTGCAAGGAGCTGTCCCAAGACCCTCAAACCAAGCAACATCTGTGGTCTAAAAGCTCTGACAGGCTTATGGTGAGAGCAGCGAGTTTAATGAACACAGAGTATGAATGAACAGCAATCTAAGGATCTAAACATTACATCTTAAACACAAAAGGAAGGGCTTGTAAGAAGGGGAATACCTGTGACATTCTTTCATATTTTATTGGGAGTATTCAATTACACACCTGCAGGGATCAGCAGATAAAGTAAAACACTTAGAAACACCTCTTTATCGTTACTGTCACTTTTTTTTCTCTCCTTCTTTCAGATGATCATTCAAGAGTGAGATTGCAGCTGCTGGACGGGGACCCTCACTCTGACTACATAAACGCCAATTACATAGACGTAAGGCCCCTGAACACTCCCGCTAAGACAAACACCCCTGCTGACAAGTCTGCTTATGAATTTGGTGCATCTTACATGGGGACAGACTGTTGATCTGATATGAATGACAGCTGAAGATTACACAAACATCATGTTGTGACAGGGAGAAGGTTCTCGGTCTCCAGTTTATTCTGTCTGACCAATCTGGACAGATGGAGATTCCCTGTCTTTGACAGATCCCCCGACATAAGTGGGACGTGGGCTAAATGACGTACGCAGAACTCAGTATTGGCCCCTCGCAATAGCATTAGTAGATATCTGAGACTTACCAACTTCTTACAAAGCTGCAGTGCAGAAGGCGTGTGAATAGATTGATTCTTTTCTTTTTAGTGTTATAAAATAACACTCAAAAAGCAGCCTCCCTTGCACACACAGAATGAGGAAATGAACATGCATTTCTTGTAAGAAACTGCTAATTCTTGGGAATGTGACAACGTTTAGAAGATTTTTCTTTAAGGGATGAAAAATGCACCTAACAAAGTTACGCAGCATTTTCACACAGAGGCAAATGCACCTTCTCTTTCTTTTCAAACAAGAAGGTGCAACCATTTGCCTACTAGTTTTCAGAGTTGCCCACAGGTTAGTCACAGGACTTCTGTTTCTTCAAGGAAATAGTGAAAACTGCCCCATTCCATTCTCTTTGGCATCATGAGATCTTATTATTCAGCCTGAGCGAGATACCATCACTTAAAATCTCATAGGACAACCTAGTTGCTGATCTTCACTCATTCGATAACCAGTGTTAGTACAGTGTTAGGAGCGCAGCAGCTGTGGGTACCCAGAAAGCACTAAATACATGTGGTTGTGATTTGTCTGAACTGTGATCTCGCAGACTCTCACTTTTTTTTCCTCCCCCCCGCAGGGGTACCACCGGCCTCGTCATTACATTGCAACTCAAGGCAAGTTCATTCCTGTATGTCTAAATATTTGTAAAACCACCGCTGTTTTAAACTGCTGTAAGAGCTAGTTATAGGGTGGCACCTTCTCTTTTGGAGAACATCTCAAAATTTGGTATATGGGCACAAAAGGGAAGGATATAGAAGGTTCCAAGATCTTTAAGGTAGTCAAACACAAAACCTCAGCCACAAGAATAAAAAATGCTACAGACTTAGAGGTGGCAGTACGATCTATAATGTGTCCTTTGTGCATGAAGTACGAGATAAGAACTAAAAGGGACTTTATGGATCTTGGGTTTTCCTTCTGGAATGAAATTGCTCGAGGACGGCAGTATGAATGAGCCTGTACCTGATGAACTTTTGGTTACTGGGAACTTGTAGGAAATACATTTGAACACCACCTTCTGTAAGTTAGTTGATGAGTTTCCTATGCCTTTAGCGGGGGGCGGGGCGGCAGAGAGAAGAAAGAAGAAAAAAAAACCCAACGGAATTCAATGCTGAGGACTCTCCATGTTAAGCGACAAACCTCTCCCTACTCCTGCTCTTTTCAACAGGGGGCTGTTTTCCTGCATCACTGGCCAAACACTTATGCCATGACTATTCCTCTACCATTATTTGTCCTCATTTTTGCGCATTCCTTTACCTGCAAATGTGATGTTCCTAGAAATTACTCTAGTCTATAATTCTGCTTTATGACTTCATTGCTGGCCTATCCCTATTGAAAGAGTTAAAAAAAAAATCATATTAGAATAAAACTGGCATTTGAGGATGTACAGGTATGGGGAATGCAGAGAACATGGAGTGTGGGCAGAGTGGGTGAAAGGAGTCCGTGGGAGGATTTTCTCTACAGTGTAGAATAGAGGAAGGAAACAAGGTCAGAGAACGGCTCAGCTGTTTGGCTGCTGGCACCTGAAATTTTTCTCTCTTGGGGAACTTCAGAAAAGGGCTAATTTCTGCGTGTTTCCTTCCTCCGTTGTAATTAATAAATATTATAGTGTGAAATGGAGGAATTTTAGTGCTGCATCAGGTAGAAATTTCAGTACAGCCTTAATTACAGAGTCATTATTGGGTACATCCATGTCCCGTCACTTATACATGACTGCCTCCTGGAGCCACCCCAATATTCACAACACAGCCATCACCGCTGGTTCCAGCATGCTAGAACCTCAAATACCCCCTGCGAGGAAGGATCTCGTCTCTTAAAGAGCTCCAGGCTGTTCATGTCTGTAACCCTGAATCACAGAAGGATGCTCTGGTAGGGAGAGTAGGAACCTGTGGGAACAGGGCAGTGGCTGGGGAGTATCTGAAAAGAGTTTTTGGCCTTCGATACACTCTCTTAAGATGTCCTTTTGACTTTTCCTCTGTCCCAGGGCCGATGCAAGAGACTGTGAAGGATTTCTGGAGAATGATTTGGCAAGAAAACTCTGCAAGTGTTGTCATGGTCACCAACTTGGTGGAAGTGGGCAGGGTAAGGATACCACTTTCCTAACATATAAAGCCAAACCAGTGCTGGGTATAACACTGCGTTGCTGTTCAGGCAAGCTCAGCAAGTGAAAAGCATTTTTGCTTATTGTAGTAAGAGAATGAATTAAGCCACTCTGGGCTTTTCTCTAAAATGGTAGATTTTGTAATACTGGGCTGCCTCCCTTCTAGACTAATAAGGATCATGTTCCTGGTGTAAGCCTCGGCTTTAGCGGAGTTATACAAATTTATGCTAGCTGAGAAGCTGTCTCCTTTTTCAGTACGGAAGGAAAAATGTAGTAATTATTCTGTATCGGTATAATTCACATACTGCTCTACCCACAAAAATCCGGAGGGGCGAGAATGTGCGACTGGTGTTCAAACTATCAAAAGAGCTCTTTAAATGACAGTTCAAAGCTTAGAGTTTCCAATCACTTCGGAAGATCTGTCCCGTGATGGTATAAGATTGTGCACAATTAGATCTTGGGGCAACCCAGCAGCCCTGGCCTCCTCCACGGCCACCGCTTCACTCTTTTGGACCCGGGTGAACCAGAAGTCCCTGTGCCAGCACAAGGAAATTGCCAAAGCTCATGACAGGAGCAAACGTGAATAATTCAAAAGACATAGCCTAGACTTCAGGGAATAAGAAAAAGGTGTGTCTGGGGTGGCTTTCCCCAACATATTCTTCCCACTTCTGGTGGTCTTTGGTTTAGAGACATTCTCAGCTAGACACTTGCAGCTCTTAAAAATTTTGTCCTGGTGTTTGTCACCTTCCATTGCTTTGGTACTAAGAAAAATTTAAGCGGTGGTTTACTCACAGCCATTAGTAATTCAGCTGCTTTGTTTTTGATTTCCTTTAGATCCCATGGTTGAATGCCAGCTGGTTCTGTTAATTTATTGTTATTTATCCTATTTTACCTTCTACTGACACTTCAGTTTGAAATAAATGCCTCTGTGTAAAAAAAAAACAACCCACCCACAAACAACAAACCTACATTAATCATATTTAAAATTTATAAAATCCCTTCCGATTATAACTGGAACATGAAACCTGCTTGGCAGTAGCTAATTGCTTCAGCTTTTAGGTGCTGTTTCACTGTTGCATGCTGGAGCATTTAATAACTTGGTAGTCTTTGTTAGCTCAAATATCCCTCCTAGGACTTCACAGCCTTGGTTTTAATTTCTACTATTAGTTTTGCACATGGCTTCTAGAAGTGGCTAAGCTTGGAATATGTTTACGTGATTGGGAGATTTCTTTCTTGAGCCTCAGCTGAGGCCTGTCACAGCTGGTAAAATGTCAAATTTGTGTCCACATCCGATAAGAAAAGCTTAGAGTCAAACAAATTTGATGTATCAACAAGTATCTCACAATCCCTATGAGCTGAAATTCTTTGGCTAAACAGAGAGAGTTCAGAATTACAGTAGCAATAGCAAGAACATAGATTTTTCTCAAAGGGGAAGGTGGTGGTGACTGCCAGGTGTTCTGTAAACCCGATATATGTTCAGAGCATGTATAGAGATTCAAGGAAGACTGTCTTAAAGAAGAAGAGATAAATGCATCTCTTTCATTTATATTCAAAACAGAGGAAACTGAAAAAAATCCTTCCGGTGGTTTCTATATATGGTAAAGGAATTTTGATCTAATTTATATAGTTAACTTTGAGCAGGTCTGTACATCAGAAGAAAGCCCAGTTTGTGTTATCTTCAGCTTGAAAGCGAAGTAAAATGTAGGTCAGCTCTGACTCAACTTGAGCTAGTTCCTCTCAATATTTTCTCTTTTCCCCCCAGGTAAAGTGTGTTCGATACTGGCCTGATGACACAGAGGTCTATGGAGATATTAAAGTCACATTAATCGAGACAGAACCATTGGCAGAGTATGTCATACGCACATTCACTGTCCAAAAGGTAAGGAAATCAGTCAGCTGAAATTTTGATACAACTCTTAATTTGTGTTCAGAAATGTGAACTCTGGGAAACATATCCACAGTGCTCTTGGAGATGGGAGCTGTTACTGTTTGGACAGGTTTCACTTCCGAAACCTGAATTTTTGACAGAGATTCCAGTTTTGGACAAATGATTTTACAGGAACATCTTGAAGTAGCCACAAAAGTAGAATCCACAGTACATGAATTTTAAACGCATCCAAAAGCCAGCAGATAGCTGATGGTATGCCAGGAATAATAACTGTCGTGTTTCACAGTGGCAACCTGCAGATGAAGAAAGGTATCAGTCTGGATGCCAGGTAGGGTCCTCTTTCAACAGAAATAAAAATATAATAAAGGCAAGAGTATTAAAAACATCCCCAAATTGGCAGGATTTGGAAAATTTTTGTTACGTGCAATTAGAAATTGGAAGTCTTAAGTGTCGAAGTATTCCAGGTCTGTTCAAATTACTCTCCAAACACACAGTAAGTGGTTTTAAAGCTTTTCAATTCCTGCTAAATGAACTTCAGCCACACTGGGAATCTTGTTCCAGTTTTCTAATACATGAGCTCCTTATTTCATTTAATTGTTGACAAACTTGGTAAGAAATTCTAACGCCAAAATCTGACAGGTTCAAGGATCTGCTGCTGGACTCCCCATAAATTTTCCATACAATAACATGTCACAGCTAACTCACACATCTGTGTTATCCTTTTGCAGCTCATATACAAGTTAATTTTCATGTACCAATAACCTGGTCTCACCAGAAATACCAATTTCTGCCCTTTTTACCACCAGGTGTAATCTCAAACTGAGACTTTTTGGCAGGAGGAAGCAGAAATTCTACTCTTGCCTGCGCCATGCCCACTCACTAGGTTTTCATTCCCCAGGCTGTTGCTTCAACACCTCAAAAAGGAGTTTAAGGGTGACTTCTTGGTGGCTTTTGGCAGTAACACCAAAGGAGGCTGGATAACTGCAGCCATGGTTTACTGGGGCTGAAGTCACCCTTTAAAGTTCATAATCAGCTGGATTTGAACTCTTAAGACAGCAAGTTTGAATTGGGAGCTGGCCTGCACCTTCACACTCCTCAGCTGCACGTTTCCCACTTCATTTGTACTTGGAGTTCAGCTTGAAATCTCTCGGAGTGAAAAACAAGGCAGGACACGTTCCTGCGTATGATGAGAGTTAAATGCTTGTTCAGCCCTCTGTGTGAGGGAAAGGAGCAGTGATCAGAATATACTGATTGCAGTCTGATGGAAGAAAAATAGAGGCTGTGTTGTCTCCTCAGAAAGGCTACCATGAGATTCGAGAGATTCGGCAGTTCCACTTCACCAGCTGGCCGGACCATGGGGTTCCTTGCTACGCCACCGGCCTCCTGGGCTTCGTTCGTCAAGTGAAGTTTCTCAACCCCCCAGAAGCAGGACCCATCGTTGTCCATTGCAGGTATGTGAGCTCTTTGTCTGAGCCCTTCTGCCACCAGGTTTTTCAGCTTTTTTTCCTATTTTCTTCTTGTCTGGCAATAACCAACCACATTTTGTTTGTTTAAGAGTGTAATTTGTGTGCCTCATGAGGAAATACAGTGGAATTTGATTTTCTGTTCTGAAGTGTCAGTGCTGGAGCTTAGCTGGCATGAATTGGAGATGATATAAAGTGGGTCAGAGAGGGCCATTTGAACGTAGAAGGCTCTCTGGTGGCCTGTACTCTCTTAGATGCTCATAGCAAAGCTGGGAAAATGGTAAATATCTGGGACAGCCATTCCAGCCGTTATTTACAACAAACCTCAAGTGGCAGGAGGGACGATGCCCACAAAAAGACAGGGCTGCCGAGAGGGAATTTCAAAGCAGCTTCGCTTTCCTTTACCCATGTGCACTGCAGCTGAGCTTTGTACCAGCATTAACAGTCCTATCTGAAACGTCAGTCTGTCTTCCTGGGTCTGGAGGGCAGCTGGTGTGCATCTTGGCCTCCTCAAAGCCCAGGCTTTGGGAACATCAGGCTGAAAAACTGCCCAGTGCCTTCCAGCTAGTAAATAAAAGGGGAATGGCTGATGAAACCTTACTGCTTGGTTTACAGCTGTGAAAATTCAGACTGCTGGATGTTGTGCGTGCTAATACCCCCAGCTGCTGCTGTTCATGGTGTGGGCTCGTTTGCACTGTCGTCTTCCAACTGAGCTTAAGTGCAAGACACTATACGAATATGTAGGAAAGTGTCCCTGCCACGAGGAAGTAACAGTTTGAGGTGTGATCAGGCATACTGCTGGTGCTGGGAGAGCAGAGACGTGGAGACTGGCGTCGGAACCAGGAGGAGAAACCAGGGCTCCTTACTTCGACTCTCATAATAGTTGTCAAGTTTCTCTATCAATTTGCAGTGTGGAAAACATTTTGAGGAGACATTATAGTGGATTGGATTAGTGGATTATATAGTTTATGATGATGAGGGTACATTGTGAATCAGAATGAGATGACAAACCTCAACGAACTTACTGTATTTAGTGAGCGTTGGATGTGGGTAAATGACCTTTCCTCTGCTTTAAACTGAAAAACCCACCGCAGTTAAGTAAATCCTCATTATTATATGACTTCAAATGCAGACACTGCTACAAAAACAGAGTCTGGATTTGTAGAAGCTACTTCTGCAGGGCCACAACTCAGAGCACGTGTTCTGTAAGGGAAACGTGGCTGGAGCCCAGGACTGGAAAACAGGGCTGGCTGTCCCAGCATCTCACCCCTGATCAATCCACAGGTCATTACCTCTAAATGCCATGCTCTGTCATCAGGAAGGGAGAATACATCCCACAACCACTTTAAAAAGGAAACCCAATTAAATCTTACCTTTTCAAAACAGTTTTGTGTTTGGGAAGGGTGTTTTGTTGGGTTTTTTGGGTTTGTTTTTTTTTTTAGCAAGCAATGAATCAAATGCATAAAATATAGCTAAGCCCAAGGAGTTGGCAGAAGGGAATTCATTCAGAACTCGGACCTTGAATTTGCTGCTTTGGTGCCATGACATGGGTCTGGCCCTGGAAGGAGTCTGAACCTGATTCATTGTAACCAAGAAAGCAAGGAGAAATTTTTCATCCTTCACATTTTAATGAATAAATGCCATTTCCTCTCCGTTATTTATCTGCTTTTGAATTTTAATGACTTGCTTTAAGTGGTAATTACCAAATTCTCCCTACCGATGCCTGGCTGGATAATATCACTGTTCGATATTTATGGAGTGCCAGGATCTTCTAAATATAGAAATGTTATAACTATTTGTTAAAATTCTGAAAAGCTGAGAGATAAAGGGAGAGGAAATGCCACTTATTCATTAAAATTCTGCAAATGAAAAATATCTTCTCTCTATTCAGCAGTTGATTAATCTGGTCCATTAATTTATGGTCATTCATATCTCCTTGCTTTCGGCTCTGCTGGAGTTTTCATGCAACTGAAGTTTCCCTGATTTGAGCTGAGTTTTCCTTCTTCCTTCGGAGTAATGTGAAGAGACGTTCTCCTCTCTCTATCCTTCACACCTAAACAGCTTGGATGATTTCCCAGGAGGGAAGGAGGACACAATGACAACACGGTTTGCAGGAGATGGTCCAATTCTCACAAGCAGTGGGGGGCTCTAAACTGAAGGTTTTTGAGTAGCCTCGAGCTCCTTTCTCTATAATTTTACATGCTACAACTTGAAATCACCCTCCTCCGGACCCAAACTCCTCCTGATTGGAAAGGGAAAAGAAATGTTTGAGGCGAAGGACTGAGCCCCTTACATCATGCCCACTTGAGTAAACGTATGCATGCCTTTTAAAGAGTCCCATCAAAGAAAATTTCTGGAATTGTGCCTATCTGCAACATCAACGCATGATGAGAGGTGTGCAGGTGAACTGACCTGTAAAATCATAATGATTATTTTTGTAATTATGCTGTTGATGTTCAAGAACACAAGGGTTTTTTCCTGCTACCTGGGTCTGTTTCCCTTTCAAGAAATGCTATTTCACCTGATTCTCTTAAATCCAAAGCTAATTTAGCTACACACAAAAATCAACCCATTAGGGAGAGGGAAGTAGTTTTCAAGAGACAAGAGAGCTGTGTTTGTGGTGCAGTTATTTTCTCCTCCACAAAGCCCTGCCTCTCCGCTGTCCCTTGATCATGCTGACCCTCATGTTTTTTTCTTTTCTTTTCTTTTTTTTTAGTGCTGGGGCCGGGAGAACAGGGTGCTTTATTGCCATCGACATCATGCTTGACATGGCAGAGAACGAAGGCGTGGTGGATATATTTAACTGTGTGCGAGAGCTGCGATCCCAAAGGGTCAATCTGGTGCAGACAGAGGTAGGTGCCAGCAAATCTTCTCTTCCGGTGCACTGCTTTCCTGTCAGCTTCCCTGCTCAACAGGAGCCCAGCAATTCATTAAGTCAACACTTGGTTGCTCTGTGATATGATTATACAGAACTTTCGGTGGCTAAACATGACCAGATGTGCACTGAATCACGTTCACTGGCAGCTACGCGGGGCCTCCAAGACAGGAGGGCAAACCTTGAAGTTTAGGTCTTAGCATTGCTGATTAATTTTATTCTCACGGTAGAAAAAAGCTGGCTCCTGAATCCTCTCATGATTCATTCATAGGTGTGCTGCAGGCTCAAATAGTACCCAGTTTATATCAGTTGTGAGCTAAGCAAATGACACATCCTTGAATCAAGCTTTGCGTGTTGATTAAACAAGCTGCTCCATCATGTAGTGTCTCGCAGCCGCATCAACTTCTGTGGAACCATTACCCTGCTACACCAGCTTTTCCTATGTGCTCCAATGGCTTCCCCTCCTGAGGGACAGGACAATAGCCTGGAACAGAGAAGAGCTTTTAACTTTGTTAGATTTCTCGTATTTAGTTCAGAGAAAGAACTTTACCCAGAATACCAAGAGTCTAGAGGTTTTGAAGAGACAGACTGTTAGTACAGTTGTTCTCTGGTGTTCTCACGGATCCAAAGCACAATCCATTCCTGACCATTGCCTTGTGATTGTGAACAGAAAAGCTTGACACCCTGATTTCCTCCTCAGCCCACCCCCATCATGTCCCAGTGTTCCTGAGAGTGGTGACTTCCCATTTGACTTGTAAATTTGAAATGAGTACGAGACCTTTCATTCAATGACAGATGAAATATGCTCAAAAAGCTGTCACATAGCACACTGTGTAATTTGTCTCCACGTGAAACAGAGCCAAATATGCATATCAGGCATGATTTAAGAAAAAAAAAGTGTGATATTTCATGATCTGTATTGAAAATATGATTTTAATATCTTATCCCCTCCCCTGTGCAGGAGCAGTACGTATTTGTCCACGATGCCATTTTGGAGGCATGTCTCTGCGGCAACACCGCCATTCCAGTTTGTGAGTTCAGATCCATATATTACAACATCAGCAGACTAGATCCACAGACCAATTCCAGCCAGATAAAAGACGAGTTTCAGGTAATTTCAGATGTCTCAGTCATTGCAGTTGGTGTATTGAAGGTGTTTAATCAATTTCTGTGGTTTATTTTATGATTTCCAGCGAAGCAGAGATGGGAAACAGTGTGCCAAAGTCTGATTTTAGCTGATTTTTGTTATTTTACTACTGGATCAGGCAGAGATTTGGTTTTGAGTACAGACTCTTCAGCCTTGAGCAAGGAAAAAATTTCCCCATTATTTCAGTAGAGCAAGGGTACTAATTTTCACACATAATGTTGTACTCATTTCAACAAATACTCTGTTGTTAATTTTCTTCTGTAATTTATGCAGAAACATTTATGCCTCAAGGTCCCTTATTACCCATTCTTGTGGCTCAGATGCTACTTCTGAGTCTTGACAATCAACTTGTTGACGTCCTTCCATGCCAGGAGAAAGTGTGCTCAGTGAGCATTACTTTATCACTAATTTTCCATGAACTGAATCCCTCAGTTCACTGTGTATGTTTTGCCAAGTACCTGGTGGGGAGAACTGAAATGACATATAGTAAAACTGAAAGTGCTGGAGTAGTGTGGTTTGCCTGGGGCAAGCGATGAAATGGGGTCCCCTCCACCTTTTGCTATCACCACTGCTTCTCCCACCCTAATAAATGGGCTTGGGACTCATGAGCCATGAGCCCTGTGAGGTCGTACCTCTCACAGAGTAGAGAGCTCACCCTGCAGAACACTGAACTAAGTTCTCCAGTCTTATTCCCCAGGTATCTGTAAATCCCTTTGGGATTTTCAGCCAACACTGATGTATGGAAAGAACCCCATAATACT
The DNA here is from genome assembly GCA_013399095.1 of Psophia crepitans. NCBI lineage: Eukaryota > Metazoa > Chordata > Aves > Gruiformes > Psophiidae > Psophia > Psophia crepitans. The sequence continues at coordinate 1,598,697 of VWZZ01001246.1, forward strand.
GTGGGAAGTTTGGGACAAGCTGAGTTTGATGGGAAAGAGAGACCGACCTCTGCTACTTGTTAAGAGGCCATTCTTGTTAGTCAGCAGTAAAAAGGTGGATTCCTTTAATCGTAGGAAATATCCACCCCCTTTTCCAGCACAGTATCTTTTGCATGTCTGGACATGCAATTGGGAGCCCCAGGCTGAGTCAGATGCCTCTTTTTGTCCCTCTCTATGCAAAGGGAGAATGTGTGTTTTTTATCTGAAACCTTACAGGGCATCATCAGGGTTGGTACAGTGAGATAAAGAATGTGGATCCCAACCGATGACAGTTCAATTAAAAAAAATATCTCTTTCTATCAAGTGATATCAGATCTGTAAAAGTGTTTCTGCTTCTGGACGCTTGGCATGAAGGAACCAAAGCCTAACTTCATCAAATGCTGTTAACGCTATTAAAAAAAAACCAACCCAGAAGTCACTGCTTGCTGGGTTTATTTTGTCGATACGAGACGAGATTTGTCACTTGTGTGCTTGTTCTTTTGAGCTGCCAGGGGCTGGCAACTCCTGTGGGGAGGAAAGGCTCCACTGTACTTTGCATAAGACGTTCGTTCTCTGTCTAGTTGTAGAATCTATTTTTACAGGATTTTGGCTCAGAGCGTTCTTCAGCTTTAATTGTCTGGATTTAATGCAAAAGATGTTATCTTTTGCTACAATCTTTATGAACCAGTTGATCTAACTGTAGACCTGTTGGTGCAATTTGTATTATTTAGGCCCCACTGGCCCTCAGGTAAGGCTGTGGATGTATTTCCTATGCACAACATGTTGTCTGGACATGCAAAAGCTCATTCTGAAGGGTTTTTACAATCTGATTAAGTATAAAAACAAGGGAGAGAGGGGAAGGGCATAAAACAGACAGGAGTAAATCACTAACAAGTCACCTGCCTAATTATCTGCACTGTCAGAGATCTGAGATTCCATGTTGCTTTCCATGTCTAGACAAAGGGACTTTTGTGTAGAACCTGCATAATTTACAGCAACTTTATTATTTCAGATTTTATACTTTGACACATTCCTTTATCTTGGATTGTTTGTCCCTCCTATTTTCTCCATTCATATCCTCCCTGTGGCAGAAGTCGAACTCTTTGTAAGACCTTTTCGCCCCTGAATATTTCATGTTCCTTTGATGACTGCAAAGGAGTTCACTGTGACTGCATGGGCTGGGTCAGGAAGAGGGTATGTAACAAGTGAAAGTAGAATGACATCAGATAGCCACTGATCTACCACAACTTAAGCGACAGTGTTAAGATGCGATCACTTTGATTTGCTATTTTTGATCCCTGCTGACCAACCTGAACTGGTTTATGTAGGAGACCTCTGCAATGGATAATGCAAAAAATTAGATTTAAAGAAATGCGGTTTGTCAAGCTGTGGGAAAGGCAGGTGGTGGTAAAAGACTGACAGCAAGACCCCAGAGATAAGATATGACTGTGTAAGTGAAGCATCCTATGTGTCATTCTAAAAAGAAAGTAGCAATCTAAATAATACAGAAAACAAATACAGTTTTCTGTTAAAAATCCCTCAACATTTTCTCTTAGGTTTTTATATGTATTGTTAAGATAAATCCATAGTTTAACTGAGGAATCACCAGAGGATTTGAACCCAGTCTGACCTGCTGGGTGAGCCAGGTTAACACTCAGGGTACTTCTGCACAGGATCCACTTGAAGGAGGAGAAGGATGCGTGCTTCCACCCCAGGGATGGCAGAAACACTACAAGCTTTCACTCCTTCACCAGGTCAAAGCTGCAACTTGTACCTGTGACAGCTATTTCCAACCTCTAGGAAAGAATAGAAATGTTATCTAACTGCTGTGGGGATTTAGAGCTGGAAATTGTTGGAAGGTGTATAGTGCCCTCAATTTTTGCTGAAGCTCAGGGTTTTTGGAAGAGCACCACAGGATGATGTGCAAAATGCAATGTATTACAACAGCAACAAGCTCCTCGGCACTCGCTCTTTCTCATTCTCTGGGATCCCAGATATATGCTAGTCTAAGTACCTTTAAAAGAAATGTATTGTGCAGATGGCATCCTTCTTGGAAATAAATTGAAAGACATTCAGCTTGCTTTTGTCTTTCTTTCCCTTCTTCCCTCTCCCCTTCACAGACTCTCAATATTGTGACACCACGTGTTCGGCCAGAAGACTGCAGCATCGGTCTTTTGCCAAGGAACCATGACAAGAACCGCTGCATGGATGTGTTGCCCTTGGACCGGTGCCTGCCTTTCCTCATCTCTGTGGATGGCGAATCAAGTAACTACATCAATGCTGCACTCATGGATGTAAGCAGCACTGCACTGTCCCCACTGATCCTCGTCTGCACTGATTTTATTTGTTCTCAGGATGCTTTTTTGGGAGAAAGGGATCCAAAGCCAAAAAGCCCCTTTTTTTCCCTGCAGTTTGTGGGGCTGACAACTCCAAACTGAGCAAAGGCACATAGAAACGTGTCGCCTAGACTATGATTATCACAGTACCATTGTAGTTCTGCCTCACGTTGGTGGCAAATTTTTGACAAAAAAGTTTGTGTGCGTGCAGTTTGAAGTTGTATTGTAGAAAGGCAGATGGACAAAGGAGGCGGTGGGACAACTCTTCCCATACTCTGGTTGCCATATAGGTTGGAAGAGAAATGTTTGCCAGAGGCTGCAAGGTCAGCTCTTTGAAAAGAATAGTTTGCAGTGTGAAGCGAGTGATTTATTTGAGCTTATGCCGTTAAGAGTATGGGAGTACAGGGACCAGATGTGTAAAATATTTTAAGGCAGAAAGACATGAGTTAAGCTGATGTGAATCTGTCCGACGGCATTTTCCCTTGCTTTGTTTATAGGCTAGAATCTCACAGCACAGGTCATTTGTATAGGGTGAATTGTCTTGATGGTTTCTTTTTGCTGTGGTGCCTTTGGACAGAGATGTCTTTAAAGGCACTAATTATTGCAGTTGGAGTATGTATAAATACGATCCAGGGTGAAATGTCATCATTTTTTCCCTAGCAATGTTGGGGTCATTTCTTTTTTAATTTTGTCTGTTCTTTCAATCTTTGGGAAAAAAGTGATGCTACTGCATTTAAGAGGTTAAGTCAAATGGCCATAGAAGTAATTTTAGATTTTTTCAGAAAGATTGTGATGTTTTGATTGCAATTCTCCTTAAGGAAACTTTTTTTTCCCTTTAAAGTCTGTTATGTGCTTTGGCAAATCTACAGAAGCACAATTTATTCTTCTCTGGTTTCTTAGGGACTAGGAATGTGTGTGCACTTTTCAGCCTTCATCACCTCAAATCACTTCGCTAACACTTGTATCCTTCCCCACCAAATTTCTGCAAATTAAAATTTTTGGTACAAAGGAATTTTTCACCCATCATTGAAATTCAGCCACTGTGATGTTCTCTGTCTCTCCTATATCCTTCCGTAGAGACATTAGCAGTGTTTGGGGAAAAAAAAAAAAAAAAAAAAAAAATAATCAGAAGGGAACAGCCAAAATCCCACATTTTCATAGCATTCCTCTTGAGAACAGACCTTCCAAATTCTTTGTTCCAGTAGCTTCATGTCTGCAGTCTTGTACTGAGCATGGACTCTTACAAGAGGTCATCCATCCCATATTGCTTTGAACTATCATTAGTTCTTTCACTGTGTGAAGACAGGCACATGCTGGGGAACACTTGACAACACAGTCCCAGTGCTGATCATTTCATTTACAGATTTCTCACATTTTTTTAAACTTCTCCCCAAACCTTATTTGACTTGCACCTTGCTCTGTGTATTACATGAAAGCTATGATGGAAGAAGTACTAGAACAGGAAGGGATGGTGGTGCACCTGGAATGGGTTACAGCCTGGCTTTGGAAGCATGAGTTGTCCCAGGAAGGCAATCTGCTCTGGACTGTGTTCACCAAAATTAACCTTAGACACAGAACCTCTGCAAAATGCTTTGTTAAGAAGAAAGGAGAAATACTGTCCCTCACCTTCCCCTAAAACAATTGAACCCAATCCTTAAGCAAAGAGACCTTAGCTACATCTCTGAGTCAAGCCATGCAGAATTGGTGATAGGTTTGCATTCAGTGCACGGGGCTTGGAGAAAGACGTGAGTCCATGTCGTGTCCCTGTTGCCCCAAGACCCTACACAAGTTCTTTTACATAAGTAATTAATATCTACGTGTCACCTTCCCTTTAAAATAGGACAGTGAACCCGGCTGCTCACCTGTAGCAAAGAAAACAGATGGGGTGGTTTCTTTTTCCTCCTAATAGCAAAGCCCACAAACACATCTTACCTGCAGCCAACAGTTTTGCAATCTGCTGTATTGATGCACAATGAAAAAAACTGCAGAAACATTGTGATGTTTTTAACTCTAATTAAAAAGATAAGATTTTATTTACCACTCTGTTGCCAGCGTTGGTCTGGTACAGCATAGCTTTCGACCCCTACTGTTTGACTCCTATGTTTGAAATACAGAGTAGGAAGAAAGAGGAAAATCCATTCCAGGCTGATCATGTCCCAGTGAATCATTTCCTACCCCTTCTCTCGACTTCATGTCCCATCACCCCCCTCACAAATGTACGCTCAGAGCATTGCGCAGCCGCCCTGCCAGCTGGTGCAGAGCGTACACAGCACCCTCTCCCCCTCCCAGCACCGTCTGCTCAGCACTTCCACCCGCATCGAACTCAGAAGGAGGAGAAAAAGCAACCCCCTCAACAGCCATCTTAATACTTCAGGGGTTTATTTATTTCTTTACTTTAAATCCAAAATCTTCATCTGTTTGCTTTATTTATTTTTTTTTTAGCCCAGAAATACTGTGTATTTTGATTCAACTCTGCTTCACAGATGTACGGCACAAAGGACTGAGCATTTTGTAGGCTCATCTAAGCGCTGCCTGCCGGGGTTGGAAAGCGATAAAGTTTTACGCTTGTACCCTTTCATCTCAAAGTGCCTCGCAAACATTCATTAACACAGCCCCGCAGAGGTTAGGAGCACAGTTCCTCCCCTTCGTGGTTAGGGAGATTGAGGTCAGAGGGCTTTTTTTGAGGTGAAAGAATAGCATCAGAAATTAAATGCCAGTGTCGCAGGCTCTGAACATTGCCCCACAAGCTCTTAAAGGATGGCTGGGATCCAAATTGCCACCTCTGTAGCACTGCATCACCAGGGAGCAAGAGCAGACGGGAGCTAATCCCTTCTGTAGTTCCTTGAGTCCATTGCAGCAAAAAGGATAGCGTTTGCTTCCAGCTGTTTTCTTTCCAATTATTAATATTACTGATAGCAGTAGTAGTAGTAATAGTAGAATTAGTATTATTTGCTGAGTCTCAAAATATAAATAATTGATTTGGGTAATCTCTGCTCTTGTGACACTTCTTTAATGAAATGTCTTCATTGGGAGCAAAAGAATCCCATTATGAGACATTCATTCATTGCAGAGCGATAACAAGGAGAAGGATATGTGATTTGTATAATCTGGTTAAATGGCTCAGATTGCCTAGCCATAGCCTCCCGGGTATAATATTCGTTTGAATAAAAGTTGATTGAATTTTTTTTATTTTTTTTTAACTAATCTTATTCTTTTGTTAGAGCCACAAGCAACCTGCTGCCTTTATTGTAACCCAACACCCTTTGCCCAACACCATAGCAGACTTCTGGAGGCTGGTGTTTGATTACAACTGCTCCTCTGTTGTGATGCTGAATGAGATGGATGCAGCACAGGTAAGTGGTTTTTCATTGTTTCTGGCACGTAACGTTCTTCTCAAATCCAGGTGGTTTTAAGAGCATTTCTGCTGCCATTTTCTTGTGCCCCCCACCCCAACAAATAAATGAAGGGGAACTGTTTCAAAGAAAATTTGGTTGTAGTAATGTAATGTAAAATAAGATTATATAGACATTAAAGAAAGTTATCATATGCCAAGCTGTACTCAGCCTGGAAACTGTGATAAGGTTGTCCTGAGTGTCTAGTAAGGAGAAGTTTATATATCAGACGCCCACTGTGCTATCTCTGAGGTAAAAAAACTGCAAGAAGTGTGGTCTTTGATGGAAACCACCCCCTCAGGTTACTCTTCCTTTCTGTACAGCTAGAACTCATGTATGTGTTTAAAGAAAGGTTGGATGTCGTACTTAAGGACATGGTTTAGAGGGTAACAGGTGGTGGGGGGACGGTTGGACTAGATGATCTTGGAGGTCTCTTCCAACCTTAATGATTCTATGATTCTATGATTCTATGATAATAGGTAAAGTTTTGGAGTATAATGAAAGATAAGTCCAGCTGCATGTTTACAAGGGTAGGGAGTGATAGGACGAGGGGAAATGGGTTTAAACTAAAAAAGGATAGATTTAGATTAGATATTAGGAAGAAATTCTTTGCTGTGAGGGCGGGGGGACCCTGGCACAGGGTGCCCAGAGAAGCTACGGCTGCCCCTGGCTCCCTGGCAGTGCCCAAGGCCAGGTTGGATGGGGCTTTGGGCACCCTGGGCTGGTGGGGGGTGTCCCTGCCTATGGCAGGGGGTGGGAACTAGATGGGCTTTGAGGTCCCTTCCAACCCAAACCGTTCTATGATTCTACGCTCGGCTTTTTGCAGCCAATTCTTCCTGCAATTAACAGGGATCTCTAAATACGCTCTGTTTGTGGGCCTAAATCTTCCTCCCAAACCTGCTTTTTTCCTTGTCATATTTTTTGTCTGTCTTTGGTTCAGAAAAATGTTCGCTACCACAGCCCCGGTATGCTTCATGCTTCCCTCTTCACATGACATTTCCAGAAGAATAAACGCAAGAGAGATGCTGAAATCATTCAAAGAATCTTTTCCCAGAGATTTCCAGTGCAGTTCTGTAATACTGAGAAGTGTGATTTGCACAGTTTCTGGAGAAACACATTGTACTGTGTTGTTTTGGTTTTTTTGGTTTTTGTTTGTGTGGTTTTTTTTGTTTTTTTGTTTTGTTTTTTTTTTGTTTTCTACTGTCATGTCTTTGTTGTTTTTTTGACTACTAAACACACCGTTATTTTCAAGAGTTGAGCTTGCCAGGGGAGGAGTCGTTGCAGTTCCTCCTGTACTAGCATTTCCAGCCACCTTGATGATGAGTGGCAGAAGATAACAGCTTTCAAAAAGGCATAATCATGCAATTTGTGTGAAGAGTACATTTGGCATGGCTAATTCACCCATTACAGCACTTGTTAAACGAGAGGAGAGGAACCCTCAAGTGGCTAGTACTTCATGGATTAATTTTTCATTTGTCTCTTCTTTGTCTTCAAAATCTTACACACTTGAAGGCAGTGAGATGATTGGTCTTTTTTTTTTCTTTTTTGAGGGTAATGGAGAAACCAATCCCTCTATTCGTTGAGGGGATTTCCCTTCAGGGTGAACACTATGGGATTTCATTTCCAGCCTCAGTAGGAGCTCTGCTCAGAAGTGGGCACTCTTGGTGACCCGCAGGGTCCCACCACTGTGAGGAACTGGAGGTCCTGGGTAACTACTGCCTCCTGTTCAATTCACCCTGTCTGATGCTGCGTCTTGGCATTGAATCCAGTGGCAACCTTCATCTTTCCTTTTTTTCTGACACTTTGAAGAAAAACACAGCTTTTTCTGGAAAGAACATACTTTATCACACTTCATTCTTGGAAAACACAAACCTATCAGCCTCAGCTGGTATTATTCTTGTGACTATCTTTCTGCACAAGACATTAAGCCGCTTTGTTTTTTCCTAGCAAAGTTTTGTTTTTATGAGGTATTCTGTAGGCACAGCAAAGGAGATTTGGCAAGGCATAAAGTCACTTTGATGGTTACTCTAGCATGGTGTCACCTAGCTTGAGTCTGCAGCTGGTGCCAAACCACCCAGCTAGCACTGGAAGTTAAGAATGATTTCTAAGTTTCTATCTTATGAGGTTTTAAGGCAAAGCATGATAGTTTTTCATAGAATTATTTTACTTGGAAAAGACCCTTAAGGTCATTGAGTTTAACCATAAACCTTACCCTGCCAGGCCCACCACTAAAGCATGTCCTTAAGCACCACATCTACACAGCTTTTAAATACCTCCAGGGATGGTGACTCCACCACTTCCCTGGGCAGCCTGTTCCAGTGCTTGACAACCCTTTCAGTGAAGAAATGGTTCCTAATATCCAATCTAAACCTCCCCTGGCGCAACTTGAGGCCCTTTCGTCTTGTCCTATCACTTGTTGCTTGGGAGAAGAGACCGATCCCCACCTGGCTACAACCTCCTTTCAGGTAGTTGTAGAGAGTGATCAGGTCTCCCCTGAGCCTCCTCTTCTCCAGTCTAAACACCCCCAGTTCCTTCAGCTGCTCCTCATAAGACCTGTGCTCCAGACCCTTCACCACTTCGTTGCCCTTCTCTGGACGCGCTCCAGCAACTCAATGTCCTTCTTGTAGTGAGGGGCCCAAAACTGGACACAGAACTTGAAGTGTGGCCTAACCAGAGCCAAGTACAGGGGGACAATCACTGTCCGGGTCATGCTGGCTACACTATTCCTGATACCAGCCAGGATGCCGTTGGCCTTCTTGGCCACCTGGGCACACTGCTGGCTCATGTTCAGCCAGCTGTCAACCAGCACCCTCAGGTCCTTTTCCTCTGGGCAGCTTTCCAGCCACTGTGCCCCAAGCCTGTAGTGTTGTCTGGGGCTGGTGTGACCCAAGTGCAGGACACAGCACTTGGCCTTATTGAACCTCATACAGTTGTGTCTGTCCGTGGATCCAGCCTGCTCAGATCTCTCTGCAGAGCCATCCTACCCCCAAGCAGGTCAGTTGTGAAAGTGAGGTTTGTGAAAAGGGACCTTAACGATGTTGTACTTGCACTGTTGTTATACGACACCATTGTAATTATCTATCTGTTCATCATTGCCTAATCCAAGTGCCATACCCTAAGCAGTACGAAACTGTCGGTGTGCATTTGCCTGCAAATACCGTAGTTCTGTGCATGAGCAGAACACAAATACAAAAATTCCTTACATAAAACTGCCTGAACTGTAGAGAGGAGAAGAGTTAAATAGGTAAGTGAGCCTTAAATCCACTATGCAGGAAAAAGGTGCAGATAAAACCGTGTGGAGGTCAGAGGACATAATAGACAATTTTAAGCACTGTATATACATGTACATTTGGGTTTGGGTAGATGGCCAGTCACAGACCTGCTTTATGAAAAGCAGATTTTCAGTATTAAGGAAAGGTTTAATCTTTTTCTTATTTCCAGTGCACCTTGAGGTTGTTTCCTAAAGCATCTGCTCAGCTCAAATCTCCTTGCCTGTTGAACAGATGCTTTGAGAGGAGATCAGTGGGCTGCTTGGAAGTCTGAATGAAGAGTAAAGACAACCTTCAAAGGAGGACTTGCTTATGTGGTCTTGGCTGGCTTGCTTAATCTTGAAAAACTAACAAGGGCAAAGATGCATAAGATTGCATGAATATCCCACCCAATTTCAATCCCATATGATCAAAGGAATAACAGGAATACAGAATGAATGCAGTAGCATGCACACACTTGACGTTATTACTGGCAATCATTGAACTTGAAAAGCTTGAGATCAAGTTCAAATGAGCATCTGGGGTTTTCAAAACTTCTAAAAAATTACACTTGAAAATAAGAAGAAAAAACCAGAAAGAAATACAATCTCAGCAGAAACTGCTAATGAGATCTCATGCAAAATATTTTCTTGCCATGATCTATTTCCAGATGGATTTGAAATACTTAGATTGTAATTTGTTTGGATAGGATTTTTCTTTGTACTTTCAATTCAGTAATATCAATGTAAGAAAAAAGGCTTCCAACCTGCTTTACAGACTTCAGAGTTTCAGTTGTGGTTCCCCCTAAAATCAGAGTTGCTCTTGTTGCTCTCCGAGCAAACTCATTCTCCCTCTCCTGGTAGAGTCAGAAAGCTAAGAAGTTCATCTTACAGAAAACAGGAGTTCCACTTTGCTTCAATGAAGATTAATTTTCTTGTACCGTTTCCTCATTAACACCAAATCTCTGTGGTTTCTATTAAATTTACCTACAGACATTAATCTTTTAATGTTCCTTTTAAATCTATAACACTACAGAAGCTTCATTTGTCAGCCACATTTTCTGCACCTTTACACCCCAAAATTCAATCAGTTATGAATTGTGTTCATACAAAAAAAAAGGGGAGGGGGGGCACAAAAAAGTCAAGCTTCTAAAATATATTTCTTTTTTTCTTCATGTTCATCTTATAAAAAACCTTTTACTGAGCTAGGAGGAGGTCTTCTGTAAGCAAACACATGCAATACAAGATTGGTTATGGATTTTGAGCTGGTTATGAAATTGAAAGGAAAGAAGACTGAACATGCATTTCCTTGTTTAATATTTATGATGTTTTCTGTTTCTTTTGGTGTTTTCTCTAGCTCTGCATGCAGTACTGGCCAGAGAAGACCTCCTGTTGTTATGGCCCAATTCAAGTAGAGTTTGTTTCAGCAGACATTGATGAAGATATCATCAACCGGATATTCCGGATCTGCAACATGGCCAGGGTAAGATCAGTGAAACACCAGATTCCCCGTTTATTCTCAAAAATATATTTTGGCATGAGGAAGAGGCAGAACCAAGACTTGTGGTCTAGAGATGCTGAACCTTTTACCAAGAAATAAAATTCCACTGCAGAATCTAGTAGCTACTTCCTTTAATTAACATTTGATTGCATCAGTCCATATTGGTAAAAGACTCTTGGCTGAAAGTAGAAAGTGGATGATATAAGCTTAAAATCTGTATTTAAATGGAAAGCATTTTTCTGTGTGTATTTGAGAGCAATTAATCACTTAGTAGCCAATATAAAACCATCAGTATTGTTGGAAATAAACTGGGTTAGTGTCAGCAGCTCTCCATCTGTCAACTACAACGCAGTGTCTCTGAAGACAGATGCAGCGTTTACTGGCGAGACTGGGATTCCCGATTGCCACTGTTCTTCCTATAAATAAGCAACTGCCATTTCTGTAAGCAACTCTTCATCTGTATCCCTCCGCCCCAGGACAGCTGAAGTGGTAGAAACAAAGTTTATCTGCACACTGGACCCTGGCAATGCAACTTCAGGGCTGCGGGAGGGGGTTTCAGTAGAGGATTTTTCTCTCTTGGTTGTTTCCCAGATTGATTATGTCTTCTTTTTTGTTCCTTTTTCATTTTTTTATAATCAGAAATGGAAACGGGCTCCAGAAATTACATTTCCATGCTATTTAACACATCAGTCTGACTGCGTGCTCAGAGCCTGTGCAGCAGCTCAGTTGTGGCAGGGCAGGGGGGACTTTGTGGTCCGACTGCACAAATTGATAAATCAGTTGGATATTCGCCTGCCTGTATCCCAGGCCAGCTGCCTCTGAATCAGGGACAACCCTGAAGTCATATAGCTATTAAGACTAAGGCTTAATCCTGTGACTCTCAGGATGATGCTGTAAAATGCGTAGCTGGCGGGGGGGTGCTGTGAGCTCGCAGCTCTCTGCACCCATCTGTGTTCCACACCAATGGCTGCTGCTAAAATCGTTTTGAGGATCCTTTCCTGCCACAGTCCCCAGAGATTTTTTTTTTTAAGGACCACGTTTGCCTTTAGTTCTTATAGCACAACTAATCTCCAGCACAGGCAACCCAGAAAGACACATTTGATCTGTTCATACATTTCGATGAAACTTTATTCTCAACTGCAAATGAAACAAGGGATCCTAAGCACCTAGTCTGTGCCTGGCTCTGTAATAACTGAGGTCATTACTGTGATCCACACTACCAAAAAGTCCCTTTTTCCCAACTCTTATCAGGTATCCAAAGTGGGGGATGTTAACCTCAGGTGTCAGATTCAGAGGGGAAGATGCCGTGTGACCAGTGTCCCCTGCTTTACCCTATCGCTCTGCTTCCTGCCCCGTTCCATGTAGCATCTTGAAAACGTTCTTTGTTTTAGCCCCAGGATGGATATCGCATAGTTCAGCACCTGCAGTACATTGGCTGGCCAGCATACAGGGACACCCCTCCTTCCAAACGCTCCCTCCTGAAGGTGGTCAGAAGGTTGGAGAAGTGGCAGGAGCAGTACGATGGGAGGGACGGACGGACCGTTGTTCACTGCCTGTAAGTAGGACTGCAAAAAGTCTGTAACCTCACAAAATGCTGTTGGAAGAGGACTGATTATGGATCTGGAAATTTGGTTGTTTGCCAAGCTTCAGCTGGGGAAAATGAAGTTAAATTACATTTCTAAGACACTTCAAGTTGAATATTGTGCTACATTATAGCATCCTGGCCCAGAGATTTTGCTGATTGTGGTGAGGAGTAGCTGAAAAAGCACTCTACTTGCTGTTGTGTAGGTAGGTCTCATGACTGGAGCCCAGACAGGACCAAAGCACCACTACCACGTGTCCAGCTCCGACTTCGGGGCTGCTGTGAGCCCTGAGCAGTCGGAGCAGCACTGCGGTCCCTGGGGCTCCCTGCCCGCCACCACCAGGGATCAGCTTAGCCCTTCCATCCCCATCTCCTGCCCTGCAGGTCTCTGCTCTCCCAAACCCTTGAACGTCCCTAACTAGTCCTTACGTTACAGGCCTTTCTCAGCGTGTGTGGTGTGTGAGATGCTGTGCACGCGGAGATGCTGCTCCGTTCCCTCAGCCTAGCCCACCTTCACACTTTGCCTCTTTTCTTCCGTGCCCAGGAACGGTGGGGGACGCAGCGGCACCTTCTGCGCCATCTGCAGCGTGTGTGAAATGATTCAACAGCAAAATATCATTGATGTGTTCCACATAGTGAAAACGTTACGGAATAACAAATCCAACATGGTGGAGTCACTGGTAAGATGTTTTCCTGCTCCTTGCCCTACCCAGCGTACGCAGGGGGAATTTTAGGATGGGTAGAAAAATTCCATGGCTTTGCTCAGTATGAATAAAAACAGTCATAATGTAAAGCCATCAGAATTAAAACCAGTCCTATTTTAGCACATGCAATAAATCCTCTGGTCCCACTGCTTCTCTCTATGAGCAGACAGGGAGCAGCTGCCCTGGCAGCGTGATGAACAATGTCTCCGACACCTAGCTGCCTCCAGGAGGTTAACCCCCAAGTAGTTGTCACCGTGGCTGTGGGGAGGGAGTGGGATTTGTCCTCCTGTGCATGAGTACAGCCCGGTCCTTAATGCTGTGACATGCCTTGAGACCTGGAAGGGAGAACAGTCCAAGCCCCAGGCCTCCCTCCCTGCAGCCGAAGAGATTGAACTGTCCTGAATTCACCATCTCCATCGATCACACTGAATTCTTTCCTCAAAAGCAATGTGTGCAATGAGGGCTGGAAGCAAATAATGAATAGTCCAGACTGTGGCTGTCTCTTTGAGTGTTTTTCTCTTCCATTGACAATACCATCTCTTAGCAATGCTTGTTCAGGATCACATAGAAATTAATGTTTGCCTGGCCCTGCCAAACGGCGTACGAAACGGGAGGAGGCATTTTTGGCAGTTTGTAGAATGAGCTCTGAAGACTTTAGCTGTACCCTAACGCCGCTGCTCTCTGTTCTTTCTTTCAGGAACAGTATAAATTTGTATATGAGGTTGCACTGGAATACTTGAGTTCCTTTTAGCCCTGCGGAGGGAGGGGAGCCTCTGAAATGCCAGACCCCAATTTCTGGCAGACGCTTCTCCCCTCTCCCACAATGGAAGGCAGTACAAATGTGGGAAGGAAAACCTCTCCTTCCCGGAGCAAGAGACTGAGATTGCACAGACCTCGCTGGAAGGAGGAGACGGTGCCTGTGTTTGCTGCTGCCTGCTTTCTATCAGAACATCTACCGCTTCTTAAATAACCTTCTGTAAAAATTAGCAAAATGGGAGACGGGCTGAAAGGCTGGACTTTCTAATCCCCTCTGACTTCTCTCCTTTTTTTTGGATTGTGTTTTTGCTCTCCTTGCAGCAGAGTGGGGAAGGAATGAAACCCTTAGGAAATTCTCTTTTAAATGTCTCCTTTTTAATTATTTTTTTTTCCTCAAATCCCAATCTTTAATTTTTTAATTTCATGCAGCAGTCATTTGGGAAAAATGAGATAGCCGTAGGGGATATGAAATGTTTCATTACAATTTGTCTACCTTATCTGTTTCCTTTTATTTGTTTTTTCAAATGAAAAGGCCAACACAAAAAAAAAATAATAATACTGGAATTCTCTTTCCATATGTAGTCCCTTTTAGCATGAAAATAGATGGTGGAGATGAGAAGCTGTTCATGGATTCACTGCCTCGGCTTCTACACAAATGTCTCCTCCCCGTTCCTGCTAGACTCCCAAGGCTGTGCATGAACCGGTTACATCTCTCTGGTCTGTGTTCGTGTCAGTGCTGGTGAAGCAATACCAATAATGAGTTTCCCAGCCACTTGAACCTTAAGGTTAAATATTTGCATCAAAGAAATTGCATTTGTCTTGCAACTTTGGTAACTTTGTTACCGCGTTTTTCAAGTATTGCAGAACATGCAGTGTGTCTTTGAAAAACAGGGTATAAAGTAGGTATTATTGATCATATACTATGTATTATTATTTTTTATTTATTATTTGTATTGCTGTAGAACTTAGGACCCCTAGTCAAGACAGATACCCTGCTGAACTAGGCACTGTGCAATCGGAGAACAAAGAGGTTCCTGCTCAAGAGCTTAAAATCTGAAGGTAATCTTAAAATTGGGTTTGGTCAAGATTTCCTCACTATTTCCAAACCGTTGTACAGTCAGATGTAGTTGAGTGATTTATTCAGATTTCCAGACCCTACAAGCTTCAAAACGGTAACCCGTCCAAGCTGCAGGAAAGGTGATGTACGTACACAGAAACCTATACTGGCATGTGTTAAGAAAAGCGTTAGACCAGCACAACAACTTTCCTTCTTAAGCAAAACAGCTTTTGTTTTGTTCTGCAAAAATGCCTGTGCAACTGTCCTTCTTTGAAACAAACACCAGATGTGTTTTGCCGTGGTTCTGGATCTCACTCTGACTTCTTAGCAGCTAAGAAATTGCTTTTCTGAAAGAGTATGTTTAAGTAGTTAATCCATTAAAGTCTGCGAGGTAGTCTTGGACAAAAAAATAATTGAAGGAACAAGGTCTTACAATATTCAGTATGTCAATTTAGCCATTTATTTATCTTGAAGGTGCGGGGATACGAGGAGCTCTGTGTGAAAATTAGATTCTGGGCGATGTAGGTTTCTTCAAATACAGACTTGCTAAAAGATAGAAACTTAAGGAAACTCCACTTTCTTACCACCCCGTAGTGTTCCACCCTGATGCAGCTACTCAGAGACTGTGCTGGGAGCTCAGTCCTGTCAGTGCCTGGCACAGAGCATGCCACAAGTTCAAAACATTTTGCTGCTGCTGTAGGTAGATTCAGAAGGCACCTCTGCTTCATGGTCATTCTTTTTTGAACAGTCATACCTTTGCCTTGACAATGAAGGATGAAAATGAAATCTGATAAAAGCATCTCTCAACTCAACCGTACCAGTATCTGACCCAATAGTTATCATCTCTACTAAGACCTGTGACAGTCTAAGGAAGGATTCTTGGAACAGCAATAATCCCCTTCCTGCTAAGCAGAGGAGGGGCTTGCATAGGATGCTGAACTTCCTAGCTCATATTCTTTCCAAGGAATTTTGGCTTCTCGGCTTCAGTATCATGAAGGTCTTAAATGAGCCAGAGCCACATTGTCCCTGATGTAGCCAGTGTGCCATAAAGCATCAGTGAGATCCCCCTCATGGCTGCCTCTGCTCGGTTTCTAGTTGGTCCTTTCTGTTGTCTGCAAGAAGTCACCTTTAGTTCCTGTTGGGGTGTAGGTAGATGTCTGGCATTTCCTGAAACAAACTATTGGGTTGAATTTTATTTTTTTCTTTTGCTGTTAAGCAATACAAACAGTTCTGCAGAAAAACAGAAGGCAAAGAAAAACCATGAGATAAAAACACCAAGTAAGGCATAATATTAGTGTTTTGATTAGAGGTGGCTTGCTGTAACAGTGTAGGTCAGCAGCTGGGAGCCGTTAGCGAAGAAGAGGGGAGAGGGAATCCTGATCCCAGAATGGGATTTTTCAACAACTGCCCAGGTAGGAAGAAATCACAAGCCAGCAAAGTGTTCGAGACTTCACCAACTCCAGAAAGCCAGAGAGAATCGCTCCCTGCGGATGCTATGGAAATATTAATTAGTATGTAGCATTCTGTTAATTTTACATGAAAACTAGCATAGCAATAGGTCCCCCTCATGAGTTAGTGAAGGGCTGGTGCAAGCGCCGAGGGTGACAGCCGGGATAAAAGGAATAGAGAGGTAGAAGAAATGGCAATACGACTGAGATGTGAAGTGTAGGAGGTAATTCAAGGCTTAACAGTAGCATGAAGGAAAGTGGATTAAAAAGCCAGAAGTAAGCCCATAGGAGGGATGTGTGCGTGGAGAGGAGGAGGTGCTGGAAGAGCAGAGCAGAACAGCACTTGCGGGTGAGTTATTCAAGGTCTTGAGGTAGGCTTGAATGTGTTTTATGGTACGAAAAATGCTACAAAAAGGGTCAGGTGCATATATCAGCTGACCCACAGCAACTCACCGTGTGCTTTCAGCCCTCTGCAAATGCAAAGCGGCATTAGCATAAACTGCAGGGGAAGATATTTAAGCTAAATTTTATCTTGTATTTGCAAGGAACAAGTTCAATGCAAATGCTGGTTACCACAGCCTGACTGTTAGTCACAGCTTATTATGAGGCAATTCAGCCATGTGTCGTCTTCTAATCTCCAGCCTACAATCCGTGGGAAGGATGCTCAGCAAACTCTACAGATTATCTTGCCAAACCGTTATATCGTCACGCAGTAACGCTGCATTCGGGGGACTGACCAGCTCCAGTCTGCGTTGGCTCAGGGGTCTTATGCTGTTCCTTACTGCACAACGCATCTATAGAATCCCAGACTGGTTTGGGTTGGAAGGGACCTCAAAGCCCATCTAGTTCCAACCCCTGCCATGGGCAGGGACACCCCCCACCAGCCCAGGCTGCCCAAAGCCCCATCTGAACCTGAATTAATGATGAAGGGAATTGTGTGGAAAGAAAAGCTCACTGTAAATAACCTCATTACCTTGAGGCTGTTTAAACCCTAGAGAAAAGCCTATAGCAAATAGGTAATGCGTTTGAAGCAAGATTATGGGTGATGGGTTTGTTTTCACTGGGAAAGAGAAATTATGAGATGAGATAAAGGAAGCTTTCTCACTCTGAAAGGATTAATAGTCAGGGTGAGCTTTCCAACCTAAGCATCCCCTGCTGTGGATGGAAAGCGATAATAATGTACACTAGAAAAGGTGAATTCCTCAATGACAGAATTTTAGGCTGCAAAAACAGGATATTGACAATGTTTGAATGGTCATAATGAAAATAAACCTGTCCCCATTCAGACATCCTTCAAGGGTGAGGGAGCACTGTTTATTAACAGCATAGTATTGGTCTAAAGTGTATTACCAAATACAGGGAACCTGAAAGAGGTAAAGAAAAGTGGTTCAGGGGTGGCTCTCATACAGGGAGTACGAACATCTTAAATTCCTAAAGGTTCTAACTGAAGCAGAGTATTCCAGAGCTATCTAGGCTGGCTCCTGGAGAAGGAAGACCCTGAGTTGTCTGCAGAAAAGAGATAGACCAAAACCCCTAAAAGGTACAGTGGGTCTTAACAATCTTTTTTTTTTTTTTTTTTCCCCAGTTTTGTGTTCATTTGGTGGTAGTTTGTGGGTTTGTTTGTTGGGTTGTTGGTTTTTTTTAATTAAGATCTCTGTGGGACTTGTGTCCTGTGCTGGCTCTTACCTGTAAGGAAAAAGGCATTTAACCTCCTGAAAATAGACTTGAGGTACTTGTTTATTAATGTAAAGATAAGAGCCTGTGCAAGGGAGTACAGTGAATCAGGACCTCTGGTGGCAAGGAAGCAAATGGGAAGTCGGTGACTTTATTTATGTCTGCAGATTGAAATAATTAGTATTCTCTGATCAGGAAAGTCTCTGGGCTTTGCTGGGTAGGAGACATTTCAATTCGTGATTGAAATTCTTTAGCAGGGTCGCACAGAACTAAGTCTGCCTTTGCCATGCTCAGCTCCAACCAGTTTTATTAATGCACTAAGTGGGTCCCTCTTAATTTATTAACATTTTTGCCACTTATGTGAGCTTGAGTTGTCCATTTTGGTCCACAGGCAACAGGCACTTAGTGTTGAAAGATTTTTACATGCATTGAAAAACTTCTGTAGGTTTACTCCCAAATCAGTTTCGGTACCCCGTGCCTCCTGCTCAGCCTCTGCCCATGTGCACACACATTTGAAGAATGTCCAGGTAACTCCCGTAAGGCAGAGATTCTGGGGGATGCTTGTGACCCCTAAGCAGGGTCTGGTCTGTGGATCTCTGTAGGGTAGAGGAGGGAATCCCAAAGCTTTTGCCTAGAGAAACGCGTATTTGCGTGTCAATAGTTTCCAGCCTGTAAACTCCCTGTAAAAAAATGTCCAGCGGCAAAGTATAGACCCCACAGTAGCAGATTTAACCTGCAGATCGTAGACCTGTTTCTCCATTTACTTTTTACAGGCCATTTAGAAATAGTTTGTGGGATTTCCCCTGGGAATCTCAAGCCAGGGACTGAGGTCATTGCTCTTGATGTGCTGTAGAGTCAGAGAATGGAGAGAGACTCCTGCAGCAGGTGATTCAGAGGGGAGCTAAACCGATTGCCATATGCAAGAGAAGGGAGGGAGAAGAAATTTCCTTTGAGGGGGGGAGAAACCAAACATTGGATGAGAAGGCAGATTAAATGTAGTCCTGAAACAGGTAGGAAACTTGCACCTTGTTCTGTCTCTCATTCTTGCACATCTGCTCTTACATCTTTCTTACTCTGCTGAGTTCATGCCAAGATCATAAAAAACAGGTAATGCCACATTCCATGTTGTGGAGCTCTGTGGAGACAGAGCCGTCAGAGTGTAACAGAGGGAATAAATCCTGAGGGACAAAGATAAAAGGAGATTTGCTTGAGAGAGGAATCTTCAAATATGAGGTGTCTGTATCTGTCACACTTGCAGAATTCCTACAAGTCATCACAGCAACGCGCAGTCCTGACGCGGTCCTGGACGTGCAATGCAGTGGCAATGTTCCACTCGCAAATCTTCATTGTTCTGTAATAAATTTAAGCAATCAACTCCATTACTTTGGTAGCACAGTTAGCTTTTATGGTACCTTCAGCCAGTGCAAAGGGCATCTCAAGAACTTGGTGTGAGCTGCTGCATTTTCATTTGAGATTTTCATTGAGTGTACCAACTTCAGTTAACGTCTAGTTTGTTGGGGATCTGAAGGGCAGCATGTGGCAAAAGTTACTCAACAGAACCCACTGCCTGTGGGTCAAAAGCGTAGTGTGCCTCCTAGGAGACTCTGAAATGGTAGAGCAAAACACTGCATCTTCTCTGCACAAACCTTTTCAGGAGCAGAAACGGGGGAGCCAGCTAATTAAAGTCAGGGATAGAGAAGTGATAAGGATTCTGTTAACCCTTCTGCGTTCCTATTTATTTAGATTGCAGTCTTCTATAGCCATACATACATAATATACAATTGAAATGCAAGTGCTCTTCTGTTCCCTGTTCCCAAAAATATCTACAGCTCTTCTTTCATCAAGGGTGAGCCAACAGCATAGCAAGCAAAGCCCGCTTTCTGCCGTTTTGGCAAGCACCACTAGGAAAATCTATCAGGTATTGCCTGTTCATTGACTTGGAAAAGGTATCAACCATCTTCCTCATGTTTCATACTTAAGGAATATACCATTTGCTGTAACAGTCAAGCAGAATCATACATTTTCATACATCAAGACCAAATCCTGATGGTACAGAGCGTGATGGAAGGAAAAAAGAAAAAAACTTGCTGACTTCCAGTGACCTCTGGTCTAAAATCTTTATTTGCTGTGTTAAAATATTTTTAAAGCCTCCCTTGTAAAGAATAAACTATACTCAGAATATCCTACAGTTTCCTGTTGGACTAGCTTAATTATGAAAACCTGGCAGCCTTTTCAGTTTGTAAAAACATGCGAGATCTAAATTAGCCTTTCCATCCTCGTCCCAGTGCGTGCAACAGATCTTTCACCACTATTCTGTTTTCAACCTGAGCCTTAAAAAAACCAAAATAATGCAGCAGCCTGAATGACAGATGCTGGTGTGCCGATAGTATTTCCTGGTGGAAAGAACGAAAGGAGAAGAGAACAATGTGAATGTTGTTCTTACAGCTCAGTTCTGCACGAACTGTTTCTAAGCGGTATAAACACGGGCCAGTCCACACCAATTTGTCTGGAGCGAGGATTTGCTTGTTGCAAAGTGAAGGTACGCTCTAGGTGTAAGCTTTGGGAGCAGTCCTGCTTTTCTGTATGTGGGTTTCCGACAGCACGGTGGTTACTTTATTGGAGGTGCCCGTTGCAGAATGTCAGTGTTTCGGTGGAGATATTTTCCTTGGGAGATCTGGTGTCCTGAAACACTACTATCTGGGGGACTTTGTGGGATACCTCTAACGTGTTGCACTATGGAGATGCATTTCCCTGTGTGAGTACATCATCTTTCAGTGGGGACCTCCAGGAAATCTGATTTGTGTGAGATTATGGAAAGGAGTGTGGTTTTGGGAGTCAGGAGTGTGGCCAGCACTTTACAAGCTTTTATGAATTTCGATACTCTAACAAGACTCCCCAGTGATGGTCAGTTGTTTGCATTGCTGGAAGTCTAACCAGACTTGATGTGCTGGACCGTCGTGTACCTGGAACAGACCTGGCGTTATCCCCTCATCGCCCCTGTAGCCCTTTCTTAGATCTCCAGCACTTAAACGCTGTACTTCTATGCCAAAAGTTTGAGCTGTATCCTTAACACATCCTTTAATCCATACTCGCTCACCACATGGACAAAATTCACTCCCATGCCGATTTAACCCCCTTCACCTCCATCCCACACCTCCACCCCCATCCCCCCTGCGCCAATCCTGTTGAAATTAAAAGGTACTAGCATCACTTGTTGCCAGGCTTGTCACTACTTCACACAGCAATGCTGTGGCTGCGTCTGGACCGGCAGTATCCTGTTCCAGCTCCCTGGATGCATTTTGCCACCAGGGAGGAGTGCTGCATGAGAGCTAGTCTCTGCTGTTGCAATTCCGCCCCCCCCATCTCCCNAATACAAAAATCTCAACACTGTGCATTCAGTGTCTTTTCTTTCTAGCTTAAAAGAAGGAAGGTAAATAATGTCAAGTCAATGAATATCAGATATATTTTTTGACTGTACATTACAGTGAAGTGTAATCTTTTTTTTACAACTGCGAGTCCATCTTATTTATTCTTGTAAATGTTCCCAGACAATGTTTGTAATATGGGCTGTGTTGCAAATCCATAAAATAAATCTGTGATCTGAGATTAATGTTTTACTAAGAGACTCTTGTACTCGTGCCTTTTCTTTGCACTTAGCGGGGACGGTGCATTGCAAGTAGCACTGCTAGAAGTGATGGGGTGATGGCATGGGAAAAAAACAAGACCAGCTTCTTGTCACAGTGGTGGGCAGCTGGCTTCCCGTCACGGTTGTCGTTCAGGAGGAGCTCAAGAGCAGCAAAGAGAATTCACCGGGCACTTCAGTCTAGCTGCAGATTTTGAGTCAGTCCTCTCAGAAAGCCTGTGGCTGTGAGCTAAGTATTTCTGAAAATTATAGTCTTAACAGCATGGGTTAGAGCAAAGTGCATTGTGTAAGATTTTCTTTCTAACCAATATTAGTATATTGTTCCCTTGGTATTCAAGTCCTGAATAGCGATTGCTAACGTGTTGCTGAGATTTTTCTGGTGTTTTGTATAGGCAGACACACAAGGGGGTTTTTGTGCAGCTGTTGCATTCCAAACCTGAAGGTAGGACACGGGTGTCCGTAGCGAATGTTTTTGCACATTTACCAGCAGGCTCCAACCTTCTGGTCTTTGACCCTCATTTATCAACAGACAGACGTGGCGGTGCTTGCCCTCCAATTCAGTCACTGTAAAGGAGCAGACTGTAGGCAAGAAGGTAGATAAGGCTGCTGTGCTCCGAAGACTGCTTTATTCCCAGAATACAAGCAGGAATGTGTCAAGGTTCACAGCTTAAGAGTGTCAGAACAGGAGAGTCCAGTCGTGCCATGCTCATGCAACCCAACTGGTAAGAACTGCTCTTGTTGGCATTGTTGATTAGCCCTACTAAAAAAAATTAAGGCATCTTAACAAGGATGATACAGCTCCTGTTTTCCTTAAAGCATGGTATATCTCCCTTGGAAGCACACTTTACTCCTCCTTCCTGTATGTATTAACTTTTTTTAATACTTTGTTCTAATTCTTCACTGCTCTGAACAGAACTGTTCCTGCACTAGGTATCAGCGTTTGGCTTGGGTACGGGTGGTTTTTCATTGGCCTGGTGAAGCAAATTCCCCATCTTACTTGTGGTGAACATTCAGATATAACAACTTTTTGTTCAAAGGGTTCATTACAATGAGGTTAAACTGCATAAAGCACCCTTCAATTACACAGAGTTATTGGTATGCCAGGGAGCCTGTTAGAAAGTTGATACCAAAGAAATCTCCTCACCACAGTGTTAAATTGAGAGGAAATTTTACCTGTACAGTCCTGACTGTTTAACACAGTTGTGTATTCATGGTGATTAATTACAGTTCATCTTGGCACTTTATCCAGGTTTATCCAAAATATTTTACTGACGCTTGATATTAACAACAGGTTTGCATTTATAGAAGGTTAACAGCAGAGATGGCTCTGCAATATGCCAGGTGGTCTTATAAAGACACACGTTGAAGTTCCAGCATAGAGAAACAGGCACAAATTCACCTTTCCATCCTCCTTTTTGCCCAGCACGATGACAACATTGGGTTAAAGCTGCTGGGGGAAGACAGATGCAGAAGCCTGAAACCCACTGGGGTTCCAAGTGCTTCACACCCTGTTCGTGTTGCTGTGACTGACACGTGCCGAGGTGTGAATCCAGTAGACATTTTATCCAGGTCAGTCATTGCCTCCAAGCATCAGCTGCTACTTTTCCATCCATCCCCACAATAACCAGTATCATTATACTGATGCTACTGCAAGCTCTGTCAAGTTTGAGAGACGCTCCTTGCCTAAGCTGAAGCTCCCAGTTTCACAAGTTAAACCTTTTAAATATCATATCTCATGCTGAGCAGCTCTTGTTTAACAGCAGACATCAGAACTGGGACTCATTCGGGCATGGCTGTCTACATGAGAGTTGTCCAGCTCTAGAGAGGGAACATGGATGGCTATCTCGACGGTGAGAACAAGGCATCTCCAGAGGGTGAGTCTGCTTGGATAAAGCAGTCTAAGGCAGGTGGGTTGATTGTCCTCTGGATGTGCCTGTTTTGCTCCACTGAGACCCGGTTAGCTGGGTGACCAATACTGACTTGGGCAACTAATTTTGAGATGTCTGCAGTTAGATGAGATGTGTTCCCCCTGTTAGTAGCTATCTGCAAGCAAATGACCGGTGTCATAAATGAAATGGCATAAAGAGAGAAGGAGCAGTTTTAATGTTTCTTGCTTATGCTTGGAAATTCTTCTGAACCGTCTAGCTTGGCTGTTTCAGGTCCTCTCTTTTCTCAACTTCAAACACATTTGAAAAACAATGAAAAATATATTTTTAAAAAATCCTGTTCTGTGTTAATTGTACTTTTGTACACTGAGGTATAGCTTTAATTTACAGGGACTGAACCAAATAAAAAGACTTGTACTGTTTCTTGAAATTATCTTGCATTTTTTGTGAGTTATTTGTCTGTTTGGGAGTATGTCGTATTTCTTACTAAGAGTGTATTTATAAATTGCTTGTAAAAGTTTATCCATAAAGTGTTTATACATCATGAATCAGTGGCTACAAAGCATTTATGCTACAGGTCCATAGGGTCCACAACATTTACTGATGTGTTTATAAACATCGATAATGTGCTCTTTATGCCAAAAGTAATATAATATTTAGTACTCCTTTATTAATACATTGTAAAAGATATACTGTTAAGATAAACTGTAACCAATGGAATTTTCAGCAATCAGGGTGAAATAGCTTTTTTATTGCATATATAAATGGTTCTCTTTAAAACAACCGTGAGAGAAAGCCTGGCTTGCGTAGAAAAATCAGTGGAGTATGCAGAACCTTATTCTGATGATGGATAAAGCCAGAAATTTCCAGTGCTAATCCCCTCAGTACGCTCACATACAGGATCAATGTGAGCCTTGGTCCATGGAGGATCCAGAGGCTGAAAAGTTTGTTCTAAATATCCTTTTATTTGAAATTTCCAAATTTCCTGGCAGTATCCTTTCACTTCTTTCATGACTATGTTGTGAAGGAAGGAGAGGCCACCAGTTACTGCCTGAGCCTGTTATGTAGGAAACATTTAGCTCAGCTCTGAGCTCCATGGACTTAACCAGCTGTTGTTTGGAGCATTACATTGTTGGTACTTTCACTTGGTGAGCTTGTAATGCCCTTCTTGGGTGCAATGCCTGAGTGTGGGATATCACAAATGCAAGGTGATACCTAGATGGATCTTTCTTCCAAGTAATGTGCTAAGTTGTGCTTGAATTGACTTGGACTTTTTCCATCCATGGGATCCATGTAGGGTTTCTAGCCCAACAGCAGAGCCAAGGGCGCCTGCAGCAAGAATGTCCATTCCGGATTGAGAGAGTCTGGTTTTGTGCAAAGGAACCTGTTCCATCAGAGAAGTAGGGAAGCAATTTTGTGTGCAAGTGTGTGCGCAAGTGTGTGTGTGTTCACATTGAATCTTCTGTCACCCCCTCTTCCTAAAAGCTGAGCGCAAATATACCTCTAAAACAAGAGCGACTGGAAGGTTTTATTGGCGATGTTTATACAGCCCAGAGTGCTGACAGTGAAAGAACGGGTTGTCTAGGAAAATGCTGGTGATGTGCAAAGAACCAAAATTATTGTTTATTCTGGTGCCACAGGAACTATCCTGCAAATAAAACAGGCTTTGACAAAGGAGGTAATGAGTAACCCCCGTTCCCTGTGCTTGTGTGTACCCGCAGTTGAGTTATAATCACACCGCACAGCTGAGTGTGCGAATACGCTGCCTGTAAGCAGCCAGTTTCCAGCTCGTTTATACAAAAAGAGGCATTGCAACGTGTGATTCTGGTTCCTGTGTCACTTGGGGTATGAAGGATTAGCTGTGGCCTGAGTCAATAGTAATATCAAAATCCATAATAAGCACTTGGTTTGTTTTGTTTATCCTCTGGATCTGCGTGAATTTGCTTGTTTTTTCAGTTTTACGCGGAAATTATGTTAGTCTTTATAGACCTTGGGTTTTGCTTACTCCCCACCAACGGTGACGTCCTCTCCGTCACTGCAGACAGGAACCTTGCTTAACAAGCGTGCATGGTGCAGGAGAAAGGTTTCTCTGACATTCAGGGAGAGGTTTATTGCGTCCACTCATGGAGGTCCTCCTCACATCCCTTAACCCATCTTTGGCACAAAACTCTGTGACCTGTTGCTCAGGGCTGTTTTGTATCCAGGTGAAGAGAGAGCTAAGTGCCGCTATTCTTTCTTAGTTACGTTTTTACACAGAAGTCTAGATCCTGCAAGCATTTCATAATGAATGGTATCTGTAATACATGTTCACTGCTTGCTGTGTTACTGGTATACGACCCTTTTATTTTCATCTGGCTTACTCCAAGTTTCACTGTCTAACATTGTCCTTGTTTTAGCAGGTGTAGAAATAAACCCTTGCCTCTAGAAATCCAAATCCTAGACCAAATGTGCTGACCCTGCTGTCGGTCAGGACTGAAGTGTGAATCTGTGGCTTGGCCCAAGCTCAGGGGTGGAAAATGAGAAGCAAGTGGGTCTGGGGAGGAGGCTTTTGCCCTGCTCCAGCTCCCTCTGCACCTCTCAAACAAGTCACAACCTCTTGCCATCCTCCCACCCTCAGCTAGTGTGCAGGCTCCAAGGCAAACAGCCCCCTTTCGCCAGCCTCACATCCTTTTTGAAACAGAATAGCTGCAAAAACATTCATTATGCCACGAACAGGTATTAAATCAAAACTAATTTTGGGCTGTAAGCATGCAAATAATTCTCTTTGGCAGAGAATTCTCCTGCTGCTGCTGTCGCTTACGTGAATCAGCTTTGCAAGTTTGGAGACTGATTTTTGCAAATTGCAGCTTGGAAATGATAGGACCAGGCTAAAAGACCTACTAACCCTGCGCAACAGATAGTAGCTTGCTGAAGAGAATGGATCTCTGTGAGTACCAGACATTGTAACAGCTTTTGGTCTGAAAGCGTGTTGAATAATGTCAGAATTTTGTATGCTTTGGTCTGTGGAAAACATTGCCCTGTCTTCAACGCTGCTCCTTTTTTTTTTTTTCCTCTGCTGCTTTTAAAGTAATTTTCCCACTGTGGACCCTGCATGAAACTGCTTGAGCAGTGGCAAACCTCTGCAAACAGGGACCGTGAGGAGATCAGAGAGGAACGTTTATTCCTGGGAATCGTACTGGATTTTTTGGGAGATAAGTCAGGATGCAATTATCTGCAATTTTCTTGCTCTCTCACAGACTTCTTAAAAAAAAAAAAAAGGAGGCTTAGAAGTTATCAGTCCCAAAGCAAGCTCTGAGGGATTGATAAGAACATGCTGCACCCTTTGAACCTGAGGGGCAACCTTAAAATAAAATGTTGCAGATGGATTTAACCTTTTTGGTAAATACAGTCACATGGTGTAGGAAGATGAAAATGAAATGTTTTCCTAACATGTTCCATCCAATTTGAAATGACCTAAGCACTGAAATCACTTGCTAGTGCTTTTTCCTTACCTTGTTTAATGGTCTTCACTGGAAAGCAATTTTCTTTGGTCATCATGTCTTTGTGTGAAGCTGCCCAAGCCTACCCACCTGCCTGCCGAACGGTAAGGTGATAACACAGCAAAGGATGCTCCAGCAGCCTGGGCCTCTGGAGAGGGAGAGTCGTGGTCGTTTGGATTAAATATCATTTTGGTTTTGCTGGCATTTTGCACCTTTGTTTTTGGGCAGTCCAGGTTTACTTTTTTGTACAAGTTGAACTTGTGTAAGGACTGTGTCAGGAGTCTTGCATCATGTTTATGTCCTATACAGAATCATAAAATCATTTAGGTTGGAAAAGACCCTTAAGATCATCAAGTCCAGCCATATATATCTGTACATCCTGTATATGGTATGTAGAATATATAAATACACAACTTGTAATTGCTATTTACATATATTTTTAGGTGTATGTGTGTGTAAATAGCTTTTATGCTACTTCATGTGGGATTATCTAGCAAGGTTGAGGCTCTATCTTGGGAAGATGTTAGCCAGGGAGCCGTGCACTGGAGTGATACGTGGTGGAAGGGGGGGGGATGGAGGGGTGTTTCCTCCATCATCACAAAAGCCACATTTTCATGTCTTGGGAATTTTCTCCCAAACCTTTCCAAACTTTGCTGTTTATTTTGATCGTAACTGCTGTTTCCCTTAGCAAGTGCTGTGAGGCCATGGCTGACCAGGTGACAACGATTTGGTTCTTCTTGCCATCTCACATCTCAGTTCAGTGTGGAAAATCAGAGACACTTAAAACCCCTTTCTATTTCTGCTATACCCACAGCCCAAGCATTTCCTTCAAGCTGAACTGAGTGAGGACTTTACCTTAATTTATATCACTCTTTTTGGAGGAATATTTGTGCGCTAGGAGGGGGCTGTGTGTGTTCATCAGCATGGTAGGAGCTGTGTGCTGAGCAGCACAGAAGGCTACTAGGTGGTAAACAGAAAATGTAAATTTTGAAAGCTCTCTTAAACCTGTTCAAATCTCTGCATTGTGCAGATAAGGCCGAGCTGTTGTATGAGCTGACACAGTAGGAACAAACTTCTGGCATACGTGCAGCAGTTACAGCATTAGAATTGTAAAGCACCTTTTTTCTTTTTTTTTTTTTTTTTTTTTTAATCAAGGTAGGAACAAGTTTGAAAGGATGATTTGTGTTGTGTGTTTTCTGCTACAAACAGAAAAAAATAAAGAGGGGTTGGAAAGGAGGTGAGAAATCTGAGCAAACATGAACAGTCTGATCTAATCAATCTGGTTGCCTCAAATGCCATCACTATTTTACCTCAATTACCTTTTAGTCTCAGGATATCACAGATTTTAGTGTCCTTTAAACGAGCAAATATCCCTCTTCCCTCATGCAATCCTTCCTTCATGGAAGCATTAACCTGAAATCTCTGCATAAACTGACTTTTACCTTTATCTTGGTGATAAAAATGAACAAAGAGCTGGAAGCAAGTGGATTTGTTTTTCTGCTTACAGACTTGTTTGGGTTGATATGAACAGGTAACAGCAGGCAGCCTGGGGTTCTGCCAAACCCCGGCACCCTTTGCTGTAAAGAGTTTGTTTTCTTTGGCTCCACAGCCATGCAGGAATCTAACAGTCTTACAAACTTTGAAGACCCTGACTTTCACCCAAATGAGAACACGAGCATATTTTAAAATTGTGGCTGCTCCAGCTCTAAAACACATACAAAGCAAGCATTACCCAGTCCCATAAGGATGTGACGTGTGTCACTCAGCGAAACACCTCCTAGGAAACTTGCACTCTGTCTGTCTGTCTGTCTCATTTCCTTCTTCCCTGCCCGCTCTGAGACAGGCTAATTACAAAGTTCTGAGCTGTGTTTGAAGTGCTGCCTTTAAAATCTTCGTGCTATGGTCTATGCCTGGCTTCAGTAATGCTGGCGGGGGGGAGAGGGGAATAAAAATGTATTTTATGATGGCAAAAGTAATAATTGAACCTGAAAAAAAACCCCAAACCCCAGAACATTAAGCTGAAACTCATGTATAGCCATGCTTCTTAAGAAGTTTATGAGTTGGAATTTTCTGTTATGATGCTACAAAAAACTCTTGAAAGGGTAAAGGAAAAAGACTGTGCATGTAAGGTCAAGTGCATTGCTCTGCAACTGTATTCTCCAAACAAAACCCTGGGATGTTCCCAGAAGGTAGAAAGAAAAGTGCAGGACCTGGAAATGCTATGGAATGGAGGGGATCGGAAGAAAAGATGAAGAGACTCGGAGCATTTTTTTTTCCAAAAACCATGGTCCACAAACATAGGAGCAGCCAGATTGTACAGAAGACCTCCTTACCCTACAGCACACTGAGCAGTCAGAAATCTGGATCCTTTGATACTCACCTTTGTGGTCCAGCCAGCCGTTGTGTTTGGATCTGCTGCTGATGGCAAGCAAAGCTGTTCCCATATTATCCGCTTCAAAAAGTGGCTGCAGCCCCTGGGGAAAGGACCAGGTGAGGACCACTGGGGTTTGCTGGCAAGAAGTTCTGTGAGAGAGAGCTAACAGTGACGCTGCAGAGGCAAAGCATCCCTTCAGGCAGCCCTTTGAGGGAGGCACCAAATAGGAGCATATATCTTTATCAATATATCATGATCTGTATTTATATATTGATACTTTAAAGCACAAATATGCAATGTTTAATTAGACAGGAGGAGACGTGGAGGCTACTCTGGAGTACCAGATTATCTCTGTCCACCCTGGTGCGTGCTTGGTGCTGCCAGTGCCATTATCACCGATGGCACCGTGGATGTTCCTCAGCCCATTAGTGCCGAGCGACTACTGTGCGTAGGGATGAACCTCCTACCTCTGGTCTTCACCTTGAGGGAAATCCTTGAACTGCATAAAGGAGAGAGGGTGCTTTTGTCACATGACATGAGCAGAGAGAGGGATGTTAAAAATGAACTAATGAACGTTGTTAGCAACAAAACTGCTGCCTCCAGGCAAACTTGTGCCGGCTTCAATTTTCCTATCTTTCAGCTCAATATACCGATTAAACTATGACTAAAGCAGAAAATGTTATAGTGTTATTTTTAAAGAACATAAACAATAGCATTTTATAAATGCAGCAGTTTCCCTTTGTCCAGAAGGAATGAATATTTTGGCTTCCTCCACGAGATGCACTTGCCAAGAGGTGCTCAGCTGCTGTCCCAGCTTTGCGACCCCCACAGCACATATGCCTCAGAAACATAATCCTCCTGCTATTGTCTGCGTTCCTTTCTGAATACACTTGCAATTGCAGGCATGAAAAACAATCAGAGATGGGAACATTTGTCAGCTCTAAAACTTGCAGGATGACAGCTCAGCCTGACTTCCAGCACAAATGATATGGGGAAGAAGTGATTTTGCCAGGGAATATGGGGTCCCACATCCACACATGAAGGACCCTGCTGAGCCTCGTGTGGGACTGTCTTTTGTTTTCTGCTGATACTAATTCACTCTGCTTGGTTAGAACTGTTAGACTTTGAGGGAACTTCCTTTTCTTTTGTCCCCTATTGCTCTAACTCTATCCTAAATACAGAAGGGCTCTTGAGAAGAACATCCCATTGGGCTGTCGTGCTGAACAGGCTCCGTATCCAGATGATAATGATGGGAACTGTAGCGTTATATGGGATCAGTGGGCAAGCAAGAATGACTTTTCAGCACAATTCATTGCTTTAAAGCACTGCAGATATTCTGAAAGACCAATTTCTAAAATCATGTCATCCCTTTAAAATACTTGTGTTGATATGTGTGCATTGGAAAGGAAAAGTACTGGTAAAAATCAAACGAAGATTTCTGCCTTTCCCTTTACTGAAAACGCAGGCTGTTTTCCTTCTATTAATTCTCCTGTAAGTCTATAGCTACCTATTACCTTGGACTGCAATGGCTTCAA
This sequence comes from Psophia crepitans, assembly GCA_013399095.1. Classification (NCBI taxonomy): domain Eukaryota; kingdom Metazoa; phylum Chordata; class Aves; order Gruiformes; family Psophiidae; genus Psophia; species Psophia crepitans. The sequence continues at coordinate 1,629,329 of VWZZ01001246.1, forward strand.
TGAGGTTTTATAAACCTTTGGCCCTTTCGCTATAAAAACCTTCCATGTTTTTGCCAAACCTCCCTCAGAAAGATTACTTTTGCTTTGAAGATGCCAATAAAGGAAATTGCTTTCGCAAGGAAAGAGCTAGGAAGACAACCCTAGACCCTTCATTTAGATTTCCTCCAATCTTAAATTTATTGGAACTGAAGAGCAATCCCAAATATATTATAAAATGCACCATGGTCCAAGCAGCGAGGTCTCTCGGCAGCGCTCAGTCATGTTCCAGTGCCTCCTGCCCCTTCTTCAGCCTTTGAGCAAAAGCTTCAAAGAAAAAAGCAAAAACCCCAAGCACCCAGCCGAGCTCTGAAGCGTTTGGCACAGGGCTGCAGCGGGGAGGTGACGAGCCATCCCGCCATGTGGCACGGCCTCTATCAGTCAGCTGCTTGCAGGGATGAAAAATCCCAGATGGTGAGTAGCAAACCTGGATCTCATCTCCATGTGCAGGTGGCCCCGTGCCATTCTCTGCCGTCACCGAAAGGAAGTTTCTTTATTTATCTGGGAGGGGGGGAGTGCTATTTTTTTCTTTAACCCAAATCCTGTTGTGTAATCTTCTTAAGAGTAGCACATGCTGCTGGACCACCTGGAGGGTGCTGCATCATGGCAGAAACCTGAAAAGATGAGGCAGAGAATGGGCTGTCGTCTTTATCCACAGAATCTGCTGTAAACTGAAAAACGAGCAAACTTGGAAAGTTAGTCTGAGTTCTATTATTAGCCCGGCCAAGCTGAAAAGTGAGGCTGTGCAAATGAATGCGCGTTCACTCGCACTTCTTGCCCAGATTTTCTAGCGGGAGCCTGGAGAACTCGAACTCGCGCTGGGAGCTCCAGGGAAGGTGAGAACTGACGCAGAAGGCAGAATGGCCGCTACAAGTTGCACATTGCTGCTTCTCCTGCTGCTGCGATTTCTGTTAAGCTCTTCCAGCCCTTCAGCAAGCGAGCACCCTACATCAGACAGGCAAGTGACAATGTGTGACTACATCTGTTGGCCTTTAAGGAACATAAGGGAAGCTACTGCATAATGGTGGTGTTAGGCTGACAGTTGGACTTGGTGATATCAGAGGTCCTTTCCAACCCTAGTGATTCTATGATTCTGTGTCACCATATCCCCTACATGAAGCCAAGTGCAGGGACGCTTGGGTCACCCTTTGCTGCCCAACCTCCAGCAGAACCATCCCTTCAAGCTGACCAAGCCACCGTTGGTCTGATAAACCACCCAAACATAGCCTCGGTGGTGTCACTTGGCAGGAGAGTGAGGAATCACTGCTACACAAGAATAGATATCTCATCCTAACCTCAGACAGAGGGAAGTGGCCTTAAAGCAGTTTCCATCTGCATGGAAAGGGACAGCAAACCTGGGGCATCTATGGAAAGTCTGTGCAGGGAGGGAAGAAGCTTGGGCAGGCGCATGGGGAAAGTGGGAGGGTTATTTGCTGGGGGAAACGGACGGGCATGGCGTAAGATTAATCCTAATCCGAATCTCTCTGTATCAGTGTGTGAAATAGTAATCCCTTCTGTCCCTCCTTTGCTCTGCAAATTGGGACAAATAATCAAGCAAAAAGTAATATCACTTCTCACTAATGAAGTTGCCAACATTTATTTTTTTTTAGTTTATCTTTTATTTTGAAAGCATTTGAATATGCTGGATCACTTGATATTTTAAAGAGTTTTGTAGCTATTTGCCCACAAGAAACGTTTTATGAGCAGTATTTTGTGAAGAGACAGGGGGACTGGTAATACCAGAGAGCGACCCGCTCTCTGGGCAGGCTGGGTGCCCGGTAAGATGTGAGGTTTGGAAGCACGATAGCATTTCCAGTGCCGAAACAGGAATGTAGCACAATTGCTTCAGTGAATTATGGTGTGGAAACATCATGTAGCTCCTTTCTTTTTCTCCTTTTCTCCCCCTCTGTCCCGAGGCCAGCTGCCATGGCCAGAGTCTCCCAGTCCATGGAGCCCAGCAGGGTTGTGCTGAGAGCACCCCGGCTCCCGGGGTTTTGGATCTGGGGAAGGGGCTGTTGAAAAAACTAAGCCTGAAACAACCGGCTCAAGTTCAAGGTAGGATGGTGGGAGCTTGCTGGGTGCATGGGCTCCTTCAGCCTCAGTGGCTTCTCTGTCTGAGTTCATCTAATTTCATCAGGTGATCCAGGATCCTCTGATGTCTTCAGAAAAAGTTGTGGCTATCTAAGTATGGGCACCAGGTAGGTTGTTTTCCTCCATCTTTACAAAGCACAGAGTAGTTTAGGTTGAAAGGGACCTCTGCAGTTCTCTAGTCCAGGTTTTAGTATCTCCACAGATGAAAGATCTCAGAGACTCTTTGGGGCACAAGTTCCAGTGCTGCCACATTTCGGGAATAATTTTTCTTACGTTCAATGAGGTTTTCTTTTGCTGCAGCTTGTGACTCTTGCTTCTTGTCCTTTGCTGTGCACATGAGAGAAGAACCCATCTCCATCTTCTCTATAGCCTCCCTTTAGAACTTTATAACCTTTAATTAAATCTCTGTATAAATTGTTTTCTTGGGGAGCTGGCTCAGTATCTTGGCATTCAGCTCTTCTTATCATCTTCAATATATTCATGCTATTAACTTGTTAGATCAAAGCTGATTTAATGATTGGACACGCAAAAAAGTCTGCCCTCCCTTGACTTTCCAGATCCATACTTAGCTGCTGAGAGAGGCTGCGTGGAGCTGTGTGGCCCTGCCTTGAGGGAGCTTTTCCAGATCTGCACCCTTCACTGGTGTATTCATTGGATCCCGTGTATTTCTGGGCTGGTCGACCTATTTTGAGGTCAGCTCAATCAAATCACTACTATTCAAGGTTTCAGAATGCAACAGACCTAACAGGGACCCAATTCTCTTTTGATAACATATTCTTCAGCGATAATGGCGATACTTTGGTTTTCCTTGTAGTTATCAAGATGCTTTTCTTTTCTGTATGCGTCAAAGCACTAATAATTTGACTTGTCTTCCTTGAGTAATGATTTTGTCTTATATTTTTTTCAGTTACATTTATCTTCAAGGCATTGATTTCATTCCTTTTTAAATTTTTTTAAGTTCTTTCTCTTCACACTTATTTTGTAGTGATTCTGAATGAATTATACGGGCTTTGTAATTATTTTAAATAGACACAAATTTTGCATGTAGCGCCCCAAAAAAAGATAAAAACCTTAGGCTAAACTATTCTAAGGATAACTTTCCCTGCATCCTCAGAAGGTTTTTTGAAATACTGCTTTCGTAATAGTTTCAATGAATGTATTAACTACAGTAATTAATTGTTTCCCTGTTCTCTGGAATAGTTCCTAGCCTTCCTGCATAGCAGCACTAAGGAGACCCTCAGAGCTGGGGTGGGTGGGAGTGGGTGCCCAGCCCCTCACCTCCAGCCCACTCCTGTGCAGGACCGATGGGCTCAGGGAGAGGGTGTGCACACAGGAGACTTTCTGTAGATCAGACTGGTTTAATTTTCCCAGATATCCAGGTGGAGGATCGAGACAGCGGTTCTGTTTACTAAGTCCTTGGAAATTGTGGACAGCTCTGTACGCTGCCAATCAGGGCCTTGCAGGAGGGTTGCAAAGAGGAGAAGGTAGAAGTGTTCCTGTCGGCACGGATTTGCTGTGCAGATGTTGAGCTTGCTTTTGGCTCGTCAGAGCAGCAAATTTGCATTCATAGCACACAGCCAATTGTGCATTAAGTCAGTCCCTACAATCAGTGGAATAATTTATTTACGTAAGTTTGGTTTCCAGGACTCTATAGGGCTGTGAATGTAACCAGATTAGATCATCTAACTTGGGACTGGAGCTCTGCCTACATACACACAACATCCTATAGATGGTCAAGATTATTGGCTCAGATATCCAGCATCACCAGAAGACCAGACCCCACCGCTGCGACCCAGAGTTAGAATCACAGAATCATAGAATATCCCAAGTTGGAAGGGACCCATAAGGATCATCAAGTCCAACTCCTGGCTCCACACAGGACCAGCCCCATCAGAGCAGATGACTGAGAGCATCATCCAGATGCCGCTTGAACTCAGTAAACCTTGATACTGTGACCACCTCCCTGAGGAGCCTGTTCCAGGGTCCCACTACCCTCTGGGGGAAGAACCTTCTCCTGATCCCCACCCTAACCCTCCCCTGGGGCAGCTCCAGGCCGTTCCCTGGTATTCTATCGCTGGGCACCAGAGGGGGGAGATCAGCACCTGCCCCTTTGCTCCCCCTCGGGAGGAAGCTGTAGGCCGCCATGAGGTCTGTCCTCAGTCTGCTCTTCTCCAGGCTGAACAAACCAAGGGGCTTCAGCCTCTCTTCATACATCTTCCCCTCTAGACCCTTCACTATCTTAGCTACCCTCCTTTGGACACTAAGTTAGGTGACCTAGAGGCTGTGCATGGTTGCAATGGACCTCTTGGACTTTGAGAGTGGCTCAGGCCATCTATACAGCTCTAACTGTGAGCTGTAGGAGAAATAGGAGCTGTTGTTTGAGGGTACAAGCTGCACTGTAGAATGTCTGCAAGCCTTTTTTTTTTTCTGCCTTCATTATTTTGTTCTTTCATCCTTTTATGTTTGATGTAATGGTTCTAAATGGTTCATTGTTAGTTCCGTTCAAACATAATTTTGCGCAGCACAACCAGATGACCACAAAATCCCATCATTTGAGATGTAATGTTTGCTGTAATAACAGCTACATCATGTAACTTATGACAGTGATGGTCCTAGCTGTCATATTAGGAGAGACACAGCAATGTGACAGGGACTGGGTTTTTATTCTAGTAAAAGAAAAAGCTATTAAAAAAAAAAGTGTGTCGTGAATTGACATCCATTTGAGTAATTTCACAGAATTACCAGTGAGGAAAATTAACCCATTCAATCCTAGAAAATAGGCATTTGAAGTAAGACACATATTTGACACCTTAAGATACCTATCTAGACCTCAGAAAATCTAAAATACTAGTTTCAGATTCTGAAGTATAGGTGTCATGTCCAAAAAGGGGCCTGATTATGGAATAAACTTCCTGAGGAAAATGGACAAAGTCTGACCAATTTAGGAAATTACTGTAGCTCCATCCTTTTATGCAGCACTGTAGAAAAATGAAATTTGCTTTCAGCCTCACTGGAAATAAGCGCTCATGGACTCACTTCACATGGGATTCTGCATACACCAAAAAGGAGGCAGAACCAGAACCCCACAGGGACTTTGAGTTCGCTAATCTACTTTACATTTCAGATCTTCTGATACCATGGTAATGGGCAATAGTAGAAAGACCTAAAATAGAGTCTAAGTGTTTTCAACAGCTTTCTCTTGCTAAGTGCACTTCATACTGTCGTGAGAAAGTCCTCTTGATTTTTTTTCCTCTTTCTCCCACTTCAAATAAATTGTCTAGTACCTAAAAGGTCATTTTGAAGAACTTTGCTTTTCTATAAATTACTGGATTTTGTAAAAACACTGAATATAAGTGACAATCTCTTGTCTGTCTGTATTTAGTATCTCACTTTAAGACTCCTAAGAGAGAACCTTTAACAATTTTCTCAAAAGGAACGGGGCGAGAGAGAGAAAGGGAGGGGGAGGATACTGTACTGCATTTTCTTTCTGAATTTTCCATGTTTCTTGAACAAGAAAGGAATGAATATCCCAGAATAATTAGTGTAATGATCGTAAAGAAGGCTGTGAAAAGCCTTATCTTCTAAAAAATGTGTTTGTTGTTTCTCTCTGCAGCGCGTTGTAAATGGCATCCAGTCTGGTGTGCGTGCAGCTTTCCGATAGAGTTGCATTTGAATAGAAAGCGGTGAGTTTTGTGGGATTTTGCTGATCTTGTAATAACTTTTTCTTCCCCCTGTCTTTCAGAGCTAATCTTATGCCTGACTTCAATAATTTTGAAGGTATTTGAGATTTGTATGTTACTTGATGGGGTTCACTTTATTAATGCTTCTGTCTACTTAAATCCGCTGTATGATCCCAGTGGTGACAAACTGGCAACCACAATTTTTGCCCGTAGTTGGGAAGTGACACATTGCAGATGTAGAGCTGGCTCTCAACCTGCTCCAGACAATGGAGCCTCTGTACAGAACAGTGGGGCTTTTGAAGGCTAAATTTAAAGTCTAAACATACCACTTTCTGTTAAAGAGGCATTCTGTGCCTGTAGGATGTGCTAAGCCTCTTGCAGGAGCAAGTCTCCTACTTTTTATTTCTTTTCATACCTTTGTCTCACCTATTTTCCCTTTACCTTTCAATTTTCCTCTCCATGCTCTAGATAACTTTCCCTTCCTTTGGTGCTGCTGTGATGCTCAATGGCCCATTCCAATGCAATATTTAGGTGCCTCCTGGCTATGGTTTAAAAGTTGCTTTAACGTTTTCTGCACTAAAGGAGATTTTTCTTATAGTCCAACCATTCTCAGTTCTTAGGTCCTTAGGCTCCTGTAGTTAAAACTTCCAGAGCTGTACCAAAGCCCCAGATCTCAGTGGCTCGTATCCCATTTTCAGCACCAGGTATTTTTATCCAGTGGTATTTTTCACCCTTTTGCATCATTCAGTGTTGTTGGTACTAGTTTCTTCTTATTTTTCAAGTGCTAAATGGCACTAGGAGGCAGATGAGCATTTCTATAGCATACTTGACGTATTACATTTTTGTGCATGTTTTTAAAAGGGTGGTATGTGATTCAGGCTGAGAGTTAGGTAGGCATTTAAAACCCTGCTGGGAGGAGAAGTTGAAGTCTCTGAGAAAGCAGGAGGATCGTTTCTTTTGCTTCTATTTAACATCTAACAAATCTCCTTGGTTTTCCATCTCCTACCGAGGTCCAGGAAAGAGTAGAATGAGAGCTCTCAATGTCTACTCGAGATTATTCCATTTCAGATGTTACTGAAGCACTGCATAAATTGCTCCTAAGAAAGCACAGGATCACTTGACCTTTTTGGTGCTTGCAGTGACTGCTTTGTCGCCTACTCTTCATTATAATATCATTTTCAATCCTGTGAAGCTTGTAGTATAATCTACTGCTGCAACATTTGGGGCAGTGCCCTACTTGCTTTCAGACCTGTCAGTCTTGGCAGGCCATGAGAAATCTCTGGGGAAATACTGGAGCTCACTGTAAGAGACTAACCTGCCCCACGATGGAGTCTTTTTGTTGCTTTCCAGGGACTTTGCTTCAGGCTTTCAATGGATGCAGTTTGTGATTTTAGAAAGTGGGGGATCTGTGTGAATTATAATTTGCATTTCTTACTTCACACCCCCATTCCCAGGGTCCCATAACCTTGACAAGAAAGTGCTGGTTGTGATTTATCCACGCGAAACTAGGCAAGGTTGGGATCTATCAATAACCCATTTTACAGGAAAGTACTGGAGAAAGATTGAATGATTTCTGATTAACACATACAGGATAAAGCACTGCTGAAAAAGGCAGCTCAGCTGATGTCGATGATGAGCTCACCACTGCTTAAAGATGTGATCCTTCCCCATCCTTTCTTTCCTCCTGGTGAAGCTCCAGACCTGCTAAACTCTTGGGCAAGCCCACTGAGCTTTCTGAGCAGCAGACCACCGTTATTTTTCCTTGGTTAGCTTTATGCAGTGAGGGGAGCTGCAGGGTGAGGTGACAGTTGGATGGGAATGAGCAGGTTACGGGGCCAGGGGATGGCCATGGAGGGCATAACAACTTTTTCCACTGGCAGCCACAACTGCGCCACATGCCAATATCAAGAGCTGAACTGTCTTCTCCCATCGCTGTCGTTCCCAAAAGAGTCAGACAGAAAGAATTTCTTTATGAAAGGCATCTGGCTTGGGTGAAGAAATAGGTCAGTACCGTGACCCAGCTCTTTCTTCATCTTGGCATCTTGTGATATGTAGTGTGTCATGCAAAAGCCTCATTAGCTGGTGTCTTGCTTCTTGAATCACTGCGTTGCCTGCAGAGTAATTGCTATTTACCGCTGGTAGTGCAGACCCTCTCTCTACGCTGTCGCTGCTGCCATCACCCGAATCCGTGCAGTTGGGGCAACGTGAGGCATAAGCCCCGGCAGTTTCAGCACGGGGGTGCCTGCAGCCGTGCCCCCTTCCCCTGCTTCTCTGTCGCTGCTCCCCTTGCACTCAGCCGCTGCAGCATGGGGAAGAACGCGGCACGCACGCCGCCCCCTCAACTCCTTTCTCTTTGTTCCCCAGGGTGCAAGACAGCCCGTCTTTCTGGCAGTATTTTTCATGAGATGGCATATTTGTAATCGATTAATTCTGCACTGGAAGCTCACCCATCATTCTTGGCAACATATGGCAACTAATCTGTCCTTAAGCAGTTAATTAGGCACCATTTGTATGCACGTGTCGCCCTTTGCACGCTGAAGCGGCTGCGGTTCCTGTAGGAAGCTGTTTGGTTTGGGCTGTCTTTCTCCTTCCTTTGTGAGGAAAAATGAGATGTTTCTTACTCATTTTCTTTCCGTACATTCTTTTTAAACAACAGAAGTTGTGCGGTGCTGTGCTGGGGTACAAGAGTGACCCAGTCTCTAAGGCACTGGGAGCAGTTTGGGATGAGCAGGGCGTCAGCTTTTTGGCTCTTTTTGTTTATCACAGACTGGTTTGGGTTGGAAGGGACCTCAAAGCCCATCTAGTTCCAACCCCCTGCCATGGGCAGGGACACCCCCCACCGGCCCAGGGTGCCCGAAGCTCCATCCAACCTGGCCCTGGACACTGCTGGGTGCCTGCAGGGGTAATGGTCATCTGGCAGCAATCGCCCTCCCTGCACACTAAGTGTGGCAGCAATGAGGTGCCTTGGCAGAACCGGTCAGGAAAACTTATTCAGAAGGCACTTGTGTCTTAAATGCCAATTGCTAGCTAGAGTTATTAAATTCTAAATTTAAGAGCACCAATCTACTGTAATTGAAACTTAAAAGATATCAGTGCTTGGTCTAAACAACAAGAACAAACCCCATCACGCAGTGTGTATTTCGGTACATGCCTGTGGTTCAGTGCCTGTTTTTAGTTTAGTGCTCGCATTGCTGAGCATCATCCAGAGACCTGTGTGATGCCATTTTATGGAGGGAGAAATAGGTATTGCTGCACACTGCAGGTGTCTGAAAACTTTTCAAAACAAAAAAAAAAAGGAGGGGGGGTGTGGAATTGAGCCATCCATTATAGGAGACAGCCTGCGTGACACAGAAATTACAATGCCCTTCACCTATTATTATCATTTATTGTTTTGTAGTACAGCCATTTCTACAACCCCCAAGTCAGAGCTCTTTTGTGCTAGGCACTCTTCAGACCATCCCACGATCACGGTCCTTACTTCATAGTGCTCATAGTCAGTATCAAAGGCCATGGAAGTTTGGGACTGGAATTGCTCTTGCTTTTCTGTTATGAATGGGGAGGTATAGCAAGGACAAATGAATTTCGGGGGGTAAAAGTGGGGTCTGGGTTCTTGAATGTCAGATCCAGTGCTGCAGCAAAAAGATATCTTTATTCCCTTGCTGAATTGCTGGTTTAGTATCTTGTGCCTGACATCTGGATAGCATTCTAACAACTTCAGAGGGAAAAACACGTAATGGACAATCAATAATCTGTTTGTTGGGGAAATTTTCTCCTACCAGAATGATAGAATCAGGAACTGAAAAGGCATGGGAAGACATTTCAGAGCTCTTCATCAATTATCGCTGCTATTTAGTTTCCTGAAATTGGAATGGAAAACCCGGTGCCTGAGTTGGTTTGAAGACACAGAAAGTGCATGTTGTTCCATTACCTCCAACTTTGGTAAACTCCCTGTAAGTCTATGACAAATTACTAATCAGCCTGCAATTTTTCATACCTGTCTTGTCTCTTTTTTGCTGTGCTTTGGTGTGATTACTGCATATTCTATCTCACAGCACCTTGTAAATGATCTATCAGCCTTATTGAACGTGGTGTTTCCTCCTGCATTTGATGAGCTGAGGCCAACCTTGGGTGCTTGCAGGCGGCTGAGTTGAGCCTGTGGGTGCGAGGGCTGTGCTCTCCCTGCTCCCTCAGGGTGGCAGGCAGATTGCTGGAGTCAGGCTCATCACTTAAAGGCTCAGAATTCCCCTCAGTAAGCTGGAATATCTCCCATACATAATAACAGCAGTTCAGTAGTGTATCAGCTTCAGACTTTCCTCTAGTGTTCACTGTCTTCTGTTAAGTTTAATGTCCTTTTCCTTTAGAAGCAAGTATAAATGCACCAACTACAAATAACACACAGTAAAAGCAATGTTGTAACATGTCTGGTTTGCTTAATCTGTCTGTGAATGACTCTTTCCCCATCACCAGCCTCGTTAACCCAATCTAATTTTTGTTTCTTTCCCACTGTGATTGCTTTTTTGTTGTATACAGCTGATAAATTCCATTCTTTCAACGTAATACATCACAGATTTCTCTATGAATTCTTCAAGATCCTGCGGAGGAAAGCCTGAGCAAGTGCAGGGGCAGCTGTGAGAGGGTTTTTCATTATTATTACTTCATTGCTACCCACGAGCCCCACCTGGATCGGGGTCCAGTTGGATTGGGTACACTGCACATGTGCCTGGAGGTTTTCTAGAGGAGTGAGTTACAAATAATAAGAGAAAAAAGCAGCAAGCTACAAACCAACATTACAAGTTGCCTTCGTGTACTGGGGACAGATAAATGAGATAGCACTTTTGGGTTTGTTTTTTTTTACAGCTGTCATTGCAATGTCTCCTGGCTCCTGTGGGAACAGCCGACTTACTGCATCGGTTAGCAGATGGGACAGGTTTGCTGCCTTTCAGAGGCGTGGGTGTACAGGCATAGCTCCAAGGCTGCCCAGTTTAATGGGCTCTCTGCTCTCCATCGCATTTATTCCAGCAAAGAGGTCCAGTGTGGACCAAACAGATGATGCTAATGGCAACGGTTTACTAGTTTGTCTGACTTCCCCTTGGGAATCTGGAGGAATGAGACCGTTGTGATGTTGGCTGTGGGGATAAAGCCTCAGAAAGCGAAAGGTGGCAAAAAGGCATGTATTGAAGGAATAGAAACTCCTTGAGGCCACAAAGAACAGCACAAAACCAAGAAACCCTCAGTCATCGTAGGAGACACTGTACAAAGGAGACTGAGTGATTAAATAAGTCGTCTTTGCCACACTCCTGCAGGGGTGAAGAAGTGTCAGAAGGATTTTTAAAGGAACCCAGCCCCCAAGTGAAGGAAACAGCCAGATGGGATTAACATATTTGTATGCCATAGTGACATAAGGATGAAGCTAAAAGGCCAGAAGCATGAGAGAAGAGTGGACTTTGTGTGTCGGCTGCGAGAAAAAGAAAAGTGAGAAAGAAGAAAGGAGGGAAAAACTGGCATGGGCGAGGGAGTTGACAGGTTACTACAGCTTGAAAAAAGGCATAAGAAGTGCTACTATCTTAAGTGAAGAAGGGCATAAAGGGGGAATATTGTGCTTTCTCAGAAGTTTTGAAGAACTGTACCAATAAAGTAAGGTGAGCAGGCAAGGCCAAGGAGACCAAAAATGAGCAATGAGACAGATTTACTGTTCTGACAGATACATGACTCTCCACCTGTCATGGCCCAGATGTGGGACAAAGACCTGAAGTAAAAGGCATAAGACAAATAGCAGTGTAGGAAGGCTTTAAATTACAGGGGATCAATTTCTCTGACATAAATAAAGTTTCTTTAACCTCAGTTCCCCCATGAGTCAGCATTTCCAACTGAAAATGGTTTACACACAGAAAAAGAGACGTTAGGGACATGATTGTAAGTAGAGAAAGTAGATTCAAGAAAAATCAGTACTTAGGTACAATTCTACAGTTAAACAGGACTATATAGTCGTTAGCCTGTGAGCAAGGCAAAATTCAGAGTGCATTGTTCCCCAAATTATGGTTCCAAACTTCCTGACTTCAAGGAGAGCCTCTGGTCATTCTGCTTCTGTTAAAGGTGAGATCAGCTTTAAGCCAAACTTTTGAGGGACTGGACTTTTCCAGACTCACATAGATCAACCCTCCTTTGCAGAAGTGTGGAATGATGACTCTTGCCTATTAACCCATGAACCTGGTGTGAGCAGGGACTGACCTCCACTGTGCTACCACTTAAGTTATCCAATTTTATCTCATTTGCACACATAATTTGCTGCCAAGGTGACATTATCGAGTGTTTGTGATAGTGAGGACATGTTATTTAGGGCAAGGTAAAAAGAATAAACATGGGCTGGAAATCTGAGCTGAAGATAAGGTTGTTTAAAGGACCAATGAAACATAAAACAAAGGTGGTTGTAGAGTAGGGCTTCTTTGGTCTCTGGTTGAGCCCCTGCAGGTTGTAAATCCATGTTGGTTAAACTGCTTGTATGATACCCACAGCCTGTTTTTAGAAACCTTGCTAGATGTTTGTTTAGTGTTCATTTTTGCCATGTAGGTTTTGGGTTTTGGTTTTGGTGGGTTTTTTTTTGTTGTTGTTGCTGCTGTTGTTGTTGTTGTATTTTTCCTTGCTTGTTTTTATTCTTCAAAACTGAAAAAGGACCAACGCATCTCCCCCAGGCCACTGACCATCCCAGGACCACTTCAGGCTGAGTGTGTAATCAAATTATTTTTCCTAGTTCTTGTACTCTAAGATCTCTTTTACTTAGTATTGCAACCGTAAACCGTGACTGTTTTGGGTAATCCTTACACATTAAAACTTACTCATCTTTGTAATTCTTGTACATCCCACCATACCCTGATTTGGAAATGCTTTCAGCAGCAGTACTGCTCTCCACTGCTCGGACAGTCCTGGGGAGCCAGAGGCTGCCGACGCCTGAGAGTGGCTGGCGCAGCATCGTTGCTTATTCCGGGATTGAGCAGGAGTCTTGCTCGGATGCAAAAGCATCTCGGATGCATCTCGAGAAGATGCATAATGATCAGTGCTCTTGTTCTGTTTCTCAGAGGAACAGATACTGCATTGGAGAGGGAGATAGCTGCAGTAGGGACAGTGATCGGTGAGAAAGGCTCTGAAGCTGTTTCTGCTGGAGCACTGGTTGTGACTCGGCTTTCCTGAGCGGGGAAGGAATGAACGCGTTACTTCAGGCATTCAGGCTGTGGTAACCCTCCACATACACGTTCTAGCTAGTTGTTACTGCAAAGTACAACATGAAATTTTACCCTATGTCCGTTTGTTTTAAAGGCCATATTTTCCTCTTTATAGTGTTTCAACTATACACGTATTTTTAATAACCTTTAGAAACCACACCCATCTTTCAGCCTCAAGGGTCCCAAATGAGAGAAACCTTCAGAGAAATTTGTGCTTGCTGCTCACGTTACCCCTGTGCTGCCATGATTGGGAATGGTGGGAGGTCAAGACAAGCAAACAGGACACGGAGAAGCTCGTAGGAACTCCTGGGCTTGAACCTTCCAGTGCGGACTCAAGGTCAGAAATCTCAGCTGCTTCTCATCACTCATGCTCGCAGCCCTGGTAAGTCCCAGGCACTTCTTCTGGGCAGGCAGTGTCTTGGAAGAGGGAAAAGGGGGAAGACGAGGACCAGAAAGGCTAAGATTGGCCTGTCATTTTTGTATCACTTTGAGCTATAAAAATGAATGTGAAAAACCACCTATTTTTAAATGCTGAAATTAGTCCCAATAATTTTATATATTTCTCTTCATTTTACAGCATTAGCTGTGAGTACTTTTAGTGAGTCTTTTTATGAAAACCTCTTTTGGTGTGGGGGGAAGTTATTAAGCCTCCTACAAAGGGATTTTATGGTTTTAATTATAAACAGGTAATGGAGTCTATGTAAAAATTACCTTTTGACTTTGCAATAAAACCCATTTCCCCCAAGGTAAGAACTCCATAAAGAGAGAATTACATGGCAAGGGAATGGAGAAGTCAGCTCCAAAATCACAAGGTGCCTGCACAACAGCAGCTTTCAAGAAGCCCTAGGCATCCATCGACCTTAGCCTGTGCGTCCGTCTGTCTGCGGCAGGCCAAGGAAAAGCAGAAGGCAACGCAAGGTTGCAGGGTTGCCCAGACTGTCTCACTGCGTTGCACTGGAGCAGCCTCAGAACTTCTTTAACTTTGTTAATGGTCACATAGCCACCCAAAAAGTACAGCTGGAGACTACATAGTGGAGGCATGTAACAGCTCTGCTTCCCTCCTTTGAGGTGTGCAGTGAGCTGCCATGGTTGGAAAGATTCTCTTTTTTTATTTTCTTTCATTTTTTTTTACCTGGATAGCGTCGCTAGACTTATCCACCCTGGCTTTCTCACTGGTCTTTGTGCACTCTACAGCAGGAATTGTTTGCATCTCATCCATGGAGAAAGCCCAGTATTGGAAAAGCTTTCTTTCATTGTTTTCCACCACAAAGAAATATGAAGGACTTTTCTGCCCTTTTCTGGGCAAGGTTTGAGGTGTCAGAACTGCCAAGACTATTAACTATAACCATCCTTTCCCTAGGGGAACACAGCGGTTTGTCTCCTGATGTGAAATGCAAGTTTTTCTGATTATCAGAGGAGGCATTTTCTTGGCCCCAAGACCTGGTGCTGGCTTTCAGCACTGAGCTCAGCTGTGCCAGATCTGCAGACTTCTTGTGACCTTGAATAAGTCACTTAATTTTCCTTTGCCTCCTCGTTTCTCCCCTCTTCCTTCCTTTTTCTCTTCCTTTCTGGCCACAAGAAAGGTAAAGTCTTTGATGAATGGGTTGTCTTTTAGCATAAGGTCAAGTGATCCAAAGAGACTGAGTTAGTGTGACTTAATGAATTAATTATGTCACTTGTCTGTCAGCAAGCACAGACTGTACACGTGCCCTTAGCTGGTTCCTGCTTGGAAATACAGGACATTGTTCTAAAACACCATAAATAGTTACTCCAGCCAAGAGTCTACTACATTTGAAATCAGGAAATAAGGAAATGCTCCTCAAAGCAAAGACTCTGAAATGAAAACATGTATAGAGAATGTGAAACCTCTGTTTTCAGAGTGATACCCTGGTGTCCAAATACGCTATGTCCCCTGTGCAGTGGAGGTCACAGAGGCAATGGCAGGATCCTGCCTTCCAGCAAGACATCTCCGGGGGCATCAGGTAAGTCCTGCGCTCGGGCCAGCTGTGCATGGGCAGCAATTCCATAATAAATCCAGGCAGGTGGCTGGAAATTGGACAAATGGTGACCCTTTCAGAGAGACGAGCCAGCACCATGCTGATGGGCTGTTGGCAGCGCTGGCTGGCAGGGAGCAGCGGTGTCACCCACCGTCACTGTGCGAATGGCACGTTGTGAGACCTCGGGCTCCTTCCAGGCCTCTGGGTATTAATATAACACCCTAGCTGAGACCAGCTATCTATGCCATCTACTAGAAGTTGCTAGTTATTTGACTAAGTTAATACACAATTGGTCAATATGAGTTTTAATCGCCACCTTTGAGCTGGCAGATTGAGGAAAAAAAGGTGAAGAGGAAAAAAAAGCACAGCACTGGAGGCTTTAATTTGCTGTCTTTTAGCTTTCCCTGTATATCATTTATAAGGATATATAGACTGTTATGGCTCATCTGTATCCCCCCAATCATTAATGAGGTACCTTCCATGCCCTAAAGTTGAAGTCATGAAAGTAAAGGGTGTTTTCTGCTACAGGTCCATTTTAGTTCTTTATACAAATGTCCTAGTGCCCTTTATAATGTATTTGCTATAAATCTTGACAGCATTATTTGTTTTGTTTTTCTATCTAAATGCAGTGTTGAGTGGAAACAGCCTCATTATCTCCCTATTTCTAAAGAGAATTCTCTGTCTTTGAAAGGTGCTATATTAACAGCCCCAGAGATAGAAATCCTTGTACATACAGAAGAGGCACAGCGCAGGCAGGCAAATCGAGCCTTCTCTTTCTTCACTGTTGTGCTCTAAGTGATGAATGAGTGGTACTTCACTTATCTGTCCTGGACTTGTGGGTTCAGCAGCAAGCAGGCTCAGCCACACCTCGTCTTCTCCCTTGCTAAAAGCAATGCCAGATAAAAGATTTTGCCAAATCTAGGGAAACAAAATTTACAAACCAAGTTCCCTTCTTTTTCAACTTTGAGACAGTTTGCTTGTAACGAGCTGGGCCACCTTCTCTTATTTGTATTAATCATATTGATCACAGCACTATCTGGCAGTTAACTGAGTCCCCACTGTAGCAGACTCAGATTTTTTTGAGGTCTCACTCCCAGGGTGTTTCTGGAGCTGTGTCTGTTGCTTCCTTGCTTTCCTGGATTTGACTTTTAAACTCTCCACTAAGCTGAACTCCCACCAGTCAACATTCACAACCCTGCTGCAACACCAAGGAAACTCTTTAGGTCACGTTCTTCAGCTCCTGCGCGAGCCAGCCTGCGTGGCTGTAGCATGGGTAGCGCTTCAGTCACCTGAGCTTTCACTGCAACTGTCTTAGGGTATACAATTCGGTTTCAAGGAGATTTAATTCAACTCACGTCAGTATTTTAAACAATGCTCAGAAAGTAAGGTTGGTTAGCCAAAATTGATAAGATCTAGCCCAGAATTTAAGTCTACATTGAGGTCTGTAGCCTTTTTCAATACCTTTCCTTCCTTTTTGAGGAGTCTCTCATTGCGTATGCTCCCAGCCCTGACTTGTCTGGAAAGCAAACACAACCACGCAGCCTTGTTCACACCCCTCGTGATGCCTCATGAGGTGAGGAATCATGATGGTTCACTGAAAAATTCCATTGGGAAGCAGGTGGACATGCAGTTGCTTTTTGTATCCCAGGTTTCTTCACACAAAGCTTTCTTTCCTGGTGAGAAAAGGAACACCCTCTACCGAAAAAAAAGAGTTAGAGAATGGGAAAGCAGAGAGTAATAACTAAATGGTGTTTAAGGCGCAAGACCATTTCGACTGTCTTTTTCTTCTGCTAAAGCTTGCCAGTCTCCAAGACAGGAACAGCTCTGTCAGCCCAGCTGCATCTTCAGGCGCGATAAGGGTTGCTTTAAGCCCCAGAGCCTCCAGAATTGCTTATGGTTGTCTGTTTAGCTGGAGCCGGTAGCTAATCTCCCTCCTACACATACCCACAGGCACACACACACGGCCTCTTTCATGATCCTCCATTTCTTCAGAGACCTTTCATAAGTACGTTTTGGGTAACACTCAAAGTCCTTTGAAACCAAGGAGGGCCTTTCTTTCGGCTTCAGTGGGCTTTGGCTGTGGGGCTTATCGTCGTTTTAAAGCAGGCTTATTTTATTCTGAAGAAATTCCTCTGAAGATTCTCAGAAAAGGTTAAAATGGGGTTCACACCTCAGACCTCTGCCTGGGAGATAGGATACTATCATATAACAGCATCAGTTCCACGTTACGGATGTTTAAAGAGTTAAACAGTGGCAAGTGATTTTTTTCTAAAAACTCCTGTAACAAAGTCCAGTTCAACAAACTGCTCATGAATATGTTTAAATCTTGTTGATCTCCCTGGGAATCCACTGCGTGTTTTGCTGAATTGCAGCCGAAACACAGACCTCCTGGCTCCTACTTACCCGCCAGAAAGGGCTGGGTTTATTTTCTCTTTCAGTGCATTTACCAAAGTTTAAAAACTTAGTTGTAAGTGCGCAAGCTCTTATGTCTTGTAGTTGTGTAACTGGAATCCGGTTTTAGAAGAGCTCTCCCCTGCAGGTAGTCTATTGAAATCAGTGAATACGCTACCTGCTTTTTTCTCTCAATTTTAGTCATCTTTTCCAGTCTGCAAAAGCATTGGCCCTGCCATCCTCTTTGCAGAGCTACTTTGGTTCAAAGAAATGCAGATGGATTGCTGCGTTACTTCACGGGCCGGGTGAGCGGGTGGGAGGGGAGGCACTTCACCTCTTCCCGGGAGCTGGTTGTACCGTCGCAAAGTGCTTCAGCGCCTCAGAAAACATTTTGCACCAGACAGTATTTCTGTTACCGGAATGTGCTTGTCTATTTTGATCTTGGTGATTAAGGATCGTAAAGGGTTTGTGTAGGTGTCATTGAGAAATACATCTCAATGGGGGAAAAAAATGTTCCAAGTGGATGTTTTCCTTTGTCCTCCCTCTGCTAACCTTCTTGCGGACAGCAACCCAGTTCACCCAGAGTCCTCTCTTCTACAGAGAAATGCCCAGAAACCCTGCTAATAAGGTCTATTCAGAGGCAAATCTCTTTTTTATTAGGAATTATGTGATCTGTCCCTTTCCCTTTGTTATTGTGAGGGAAGCTAACTGCATATGTAGAAGTGAACTATGAACAGTTTCCCCATTCCAGCACTTATATCCAGGTATATCGCCGAGTGAGATCTGGAAGTTGAGCGCTAGGCTTTTTTCCTTGATCTCGCTCTTACCTTACAAATCACCTGACGTCCAAAGCAAAACATCTCTTTCATAAAAATGGATGTTTACAACTAATGGGCATAATTTTTAAAACAGAGCAATTGCCAGGGACTGCTGAATGATGCACCAGATATGGAAGTTTTTCACGGCTTTGGAGCTAATGAGTTGTAGACATTGGCAAATACCGACTTTTTAAATTAGAGCTACTATAGTTCAAAAGAGACAGATGGCTTTATTTATGAAAAGGGATTTAAGGACCACACACAGAAGACTCCACAGAAAGACAATGTGTTGTTGGAGACCATATATCATAAAATGTGAGATTTAAAACATTTCAAATTTCAATTCCCTTTTCCTCATTGCCAGCCAAATCTGATGCAGCTGCTTTTTTAAACCCGGGAATATTTGGGCCTCAATTTTTTGTAACCAAATGAAAACAAACACAAGACAAGAGGAAACTTTGAGGGGTCACCTTCAGAGCTGGAAATATTGCAGAGTTCACCTTGGGCCTGATTCAAAAGCCTTGGAACTCATTTCTGTTAATACCAGCGTGCTTCTCTCTCTTACTACTATCTCTGCCATTCAATACTCATTATCTCAAACTCTGGAGACTTAAATTTAGTGATCAATACTTTGACTTTTTTTTCAGGTGGTTCTTATGCAACATTCGAGGTATCTGGAGCACATAATTCTTCGTTAGAAAGGTTGCAATGACAATTAGTCAGTGTTGTACTCGGCCATCACTTAAAAATACAACTTTGATTGTTGGTTTGGGTGTCGCAGAGTTACTGAGGTTCCAGTCGCTGTTTTTCAGCAGAACTCAGAGCAGTAACAGGTAACAATATGTGGTGTTGGGAGCAGAGTAGGGGCGAAGCCATTCTTGTTCCAAAGAAGCTGTGCAGTAACATGTCACACAGGAGAGATCAGAAACTGGTGCAGAATGGTGTAGACGTTGACAGCTTTTTCATTCATCAAAAAAACGTCTGGATCTGCACCAGGCTGGACAGATTCAAATGGGAAGAGCCCCGCTGGAGACACTGCTACAAAAGTTGCTTCCATGTAGAGAGACGCAGGATGCGATAGTACAATGATGGGCAGCGGTATAAAACCTGTGCTTGATTTCAAATGAGGATGAAATCCTAACCCAGAATGGTACATAGCTGTTTGTGCTCTAAGGGGACAAACTCCTCATAAGGGAAGATATTCCTCTTCTGCTGCTGTTATTTTCTTTACCAGCCTTGAGAACAATCTCTGTCCTGTCAGCACAGCATATGTCTCTTCTGCTCTGCTGTTATCTGAAGAGAATACAGAATGGAAGCAATTTCCAGAATGCACAGCAAATATTAAGACATGCAGAAGTGCAGGGTACAGGGAAAAAAACCCCCAGCAGTCACTTGGCTCTCCTGAATATCGTGTGGCAGCTCAAATATTCGTCAAGTCCAGACTGCTCCAGATAAGGAGGCAAATTCTGAACCTTTAGTTACACCAGGTGAGTTGTTTACGTGTCTTGCAGCCTTCATATGTGAGGTGCTACTTTCACGTTTGCTTGTTTCAGTGCCTGCATCTCCTGGGCTGGGCATCCCCCACTGTTGCGTTCAGGCATCAGCCTCTGGCCATTTGAATGACAGTTGGTTGTGTGAATTATCTTTTGTTCTCTCGAGTATGGGAACAACATTGAGTAGGGGTGCGACTCCTGGAGATGACACCAAGGTAGTCAGGAAGTTTTGAGATCCAAAGTTGAGACATCCAAATCTCAACAAGTCTCTGAGCAGCGTGCGCTGATCTGACCTGCTTTAAGCAGGGTGAAAACCAGTGTGCGTCAGTGGCTGAAGTTTTGCCAACCTGCTGTCCTGAACAGTAAACACCAACGCAAGAAAAGCTGCTGTGGTTCTGCTGGTAACCTGTTCTAGATAAGGAGGGATTATTTCCTCTCCCTAACCCAAAAAATTCCTGTCAGTCAAGCACAGAGCTACCTTAAGCCATCAGCTTACAACGCTGCTTTTCCCACGTCACCTGGCAGATGTATTTTGAAGAAAGCATCCGTAGAGCAGAGATTGGAGCTTCTGTGCAAATTGATACCTCAATCTCCTAATAGCAAAGGCACTCTCAATGTCCTGATGGTGGCATCTGCGCATCCAGGAGGAGATGAAGGCCACCACTGTGTGTTCATGCAGAACCCTGAGCACTCATTCCATGACCATTGTCTGCAGCTGCATGTTCTTCAAGCTGTGGTTGTAGCTGGACCCACCATCTGCAGGCATTGCCTGAGCTCAAGCAAAGATCTGGTTTCTATTTTAAAATATTTTATTCTCTTAGGCTTACTGGCAGCTCCAGTAAGATGTACATTTGTGGGTTTGAGCTGGAAGATCTTCATTCTCAAACTCCTGCTTTCCATACAGTTGCATGATGGAAGGGTTACAGCCACCTTAGGGCAATGACAGACATCCCCATAGTGTCTGCTGCTAATTAAGGAGCACTTAGGAAGTCCTGGCCTGAATTATTATTATTCTGTAAGAAAGCAAAATTAATATGTAGATGTCCCCACTGGAAAACAAGACTCGACACCTCAGGGACAGACAACAAGCTACAAGCTACTGTAAAAGGAAAGGTGTATTGTGTTTGACATTCTGTAATCTTTAAATAATGCATAATTTAGTCACTAAATATGAGCTCTTACTGTAATGTTAAGACCAATACAACTACTGGCACTAAATGTAGCTAGGGATACAGGCAGTAATAAGAAATTGCATGAGAATAGCGTAACACAGTTTAATTTCCAGCAAAACATAAGGAGGGTGGGGGGATCTATTTATTTTAGGATTATGAAATTGCAGTTGGTTTTGCTTTTTTTCTTTTTTTTAAACAAAATTCCAGCAGAAGAGGATAAATGAAGATAAGTGCCTGACTCAGGCATTCTGAAATTAGTGCTGAAGCTTTCTGTTGTAGCCTGTCATTACTCTGTGGACTTGCAAAGCAAGAAAAAAATGGAACTATTAAGTGAAGATGCCATTGAAATAAACTGTTCACTTACAAGGGCTAAAAAACAGCTTGTTTTTATTGGCCTTTACGCATTTTTATTTTTGGTGCTCATTTCTTGATATGCAAGGCCTACCTCTCCAGAGAGAGAGAAAATAGACATATGGAGAATGTACTGACCTGTGCCTAGTATTTAGACTTTGTTACGTGGATTTATTATATGCACTACTAAATAACCTAAGAATGTCTTAGATTTGTATAGCACCTTTCTATTCCCAGAGATTCCAAAGCACTTCAAAACCAGCAGGACTTAATTGTGCTTTTATGCACTCCTGACTTCATGGGGATTACTCTTGATTTACACTAAAAATACACAAGAATTGGTTATCTTCCCTCTGGACCACAGCTAGGAGACATCACAGCAATTATGAAAGATCACTTGGAAGCATGATAAGCCATTTAGGACAGAGAATGAAAATGAGGTTTTTTTGGCTTAACAGAAAAGAGCACTATAGAAAAGCAGAATATTATAAGCAACAACTGGAATTCGGTTAGGAGCTGTGGCTCAGAACCATTGTGTTTTGAAGCATCTCTTAGTCTTAAGTAGCCAACCTTAGTTCAACATTTCCTGGGAGCGAGGGTGCCTTTGGTATGGTCCTGTTCATCAGTTTGGTGCCTGCCGTTGCTTACAGTCACCATCTTGTATTCATGGGGCTTCACTGCAATCGTTCCACCCCGTGTGGGTAAAGCCTACATGGGGTTTCATTTCTAGCGAAAAATAAGTCCCCGTGAAGCAGTCTTTATAAACTATATTACTATTTTTGTTAATCTATGTAGTCTGTATGATCTAAAAAAGTAGTAGTAGAGAGACCGGTGTCCTATAAAGAGGGTGGTACATATTGCAGTACTGAGAACAGTGTCCTCCGCTGGCAAATGAACATTTTTTTGGCAAAATATAAACAAAAAAAAAAGTTTTCCATTTTTACAAAAGCTAATGCTTGAAAAAAATCTGTCAAACTACTCAGTCAATGAAGAATTATTAATTTGAAAAGAAATCAGAATATTCTGATGTTTGAAAATGTTTTACTGTTTCAAACTTTCTCTAAAGAAATTTTTTTCCTCCACTTGATATTTTAAATAGTACTGCGCAAATAGCATTCAATCAAAACCAAAATAGAGGGAAAAAAACTAATTGCTCCTTCATATCATTTAGATTTTCAAGCTTCCTGAAAATGGAATATTTTTGGGTTTATTAGAGACATTTTTATTTCTTAATTCCTAAAAAAATCAATAATTGTGTCTCTAATGTGGAAATACTATTTATTCTCTTTTGATGTTTGACTTTCAGAGCCAGGAGAAACTAATTCCTTCCTTCTCTGCCAACTCATCCATGACTGAGGCACAAAAAGAAGAAAAGTGCTTACAGCTGCGGGAGAAAACTCACCGCTGTGGCTCGGAGCTGGGGCTCTGCCTTCTGAACGCAGGGTACTTACACTCCTGAGGAGAACGGAGTGAGGGTGAGCTACAGGTCTGAAGGTCTACAGCTGGTCTCCAGGTTGTCTCTAGCACCACCTCTGCTCTGCTACGTGGTGTTTTGGTTTTCTAAAGCCGGGGGTGTTGGCAACATGACAAAGACGGTTGGAAATGGAGAGAGCTGCTAAGGGCAAGTGGGGTAACAGCGTTCCTGTGGGAAGATCCTGCATTTCCTCACTCGTGCAGTGGTTGTTTTGAGCAGTACCTGTCCTTGAGAGTTGTACTCATTCGTAAGCTGAGCTTAGTACAGATGCAAGCTTGGGAAAATGTATTTTTTTTGCTATTAATAAAGGACATTAGTGCTTTCAAGGCCCATCAGGGCTGGGCCTGCCCTCCCCCCACCCCCACCCCCCCCGAGAGCTGTTAGCAATTACTTCGTAAGCAGCACCTCCTGAGCTGAGCTGTGACAGCCACCGCTGGGCTCACCTTGTGTGTCCACATGGAGAGAGCAATGATGTCTGTTAAGAAGAAGAAGAGAACCTGAGGCCAGCCCCCTTGGCGCCCAGCCCCTGCTTCTGCTGTAAGGCCCCAGCTCTTGAAGCAGTTTTGTCCAGGCCGCCGTAAGTCCAGCAAAGAAACAGAAAAGATTTGTAAGTTGGGATTCCACCTTCTCTGAGGAAATTACTAATGATCTGCAAAGTTTACAGCAGAAGAAATGAGAGCGAGTTGCTGAGGGCAAAGCGCGCTGGCTATTTTAAAATGTACTTGTTTGTTCTAAAGACTGAAGTGGTGCTTTAGAGAGAAATAAAACAAGGATGAGGAAGCAGTAATAAACCAGGACTGTTGTGCAAGTGAACAGTTGCCTTCCCAAGGGAGCACTTACAAGCCCTACCGAGGTGTGACGGTGCTCCTTGTCACTCTGTGCTACCAGCTATTGTAATAAAAGTGACCTTGTAATGGCTGGATGGGAGCTCCTGGCTGGGGTAATGACTACACTCGTGCAGCCCTCCTGGGAGAGGATGTGCCTTGGACCTAGTAGGGTATTGGTCTAAGTCTGTGTCTTCCTGCTTGCTGTTATTGATCTTCAAGGAGAAGACTCCACTCAGGGTATTAAGGGTCATTTCTCACTTCCAGCTAGTTAAATGGCACAGGGCAAGTGGTAAGTATGAAGAGAAGAAAGAGGCTTTAATGAGTGCTTCACACTTGAAATATAATGTTTCTTCACCAGTGAAAGGGATGCTCATCTCAGTGGAGTAATTCTTGAACCTCTGGCATTGCACTGTTTTGTGTCAGACGTGTCACAGTATTCAGAGGTGAGTTCTTATAAGTGGCCTGGGAACTAAATGGAGTGCAATAGCACCCTTGAAAAAAAAATTCAACTTAGATCTAGGATTAAGTACAAACTGAATTTGCTCTCAGGAAGCATTTACATGCGAATTTTGACAAAATTTGTTTCAAGGCACAATAAAGAGTTTGATCTCTTTCTGTGTTGAATGTCAGTGTTAAAAGAAATGGTTAGACATAAATATATCAAACTGCTGCTTTTGCTGAAAATACCTTCTTTCACTGGGTATCAAATCAAACTGGCTTGCTCCAGGCAACTCAGCCTCCCATGCATTTCACATAGCTCAGAATGGTAAATTTGTTATATTCTTGCTCAGAGCTCTTATTTTCTCATCTTTGTCACAGGAATGACCCAGAATGGGAAGGAATTCTTGATGTTCAGAGCCCACGGGAGAGATGTCTCCCAAGCCCAGGTAAGCCTCTGGTCTGGCATCAGCTTCAAGCCGGTTCTCTGATGCTGAGAGAGCATGAGCATGTGCCAGTTGCTGTGTCGCTCCTTCTCCATTAATTGCTGAAGGAGCCCAGGTGACTTAAGCAAACTGGTTAAGTGGTTAACGTTAGGTGAAGTGATTCTGTGCCCTGGGGAGCTCTTGATGGCATTCTTGAGCTTTTGGCCAGACCCACAGAAAATCAATGTGATGTCCTGGAAGGAGATGTTCACAGCTGCTTTTTGCTGACAATAGCAATCATCTGCATTTTGTGTGTAGGGAAGAATTATTTCCCTATTATCCCTACAAGACTGGGTTGAAATCATGGGGTTTCTTTAGCCCTGATCATGTTATGGAATATTATTTCCACATCTGAATGTGCCAGCTCAGTCTGTCTCTAGGTGCCAGGTCATGTTGTAGGAGGAGGTGCAAAAATGCCCTTGAATGATACTCTAAGAAGGAGGAAAGTATTTTTTTCTTTGTTAATTTAGAGATACACTGGTGTTCTGCAGTAACACCAACAGAGTTATAGTGAAGCTTCGGATTAACTTCTTAGGTGGTCTTTATCAATATTTCGCTTGAACGGCTCATAACCTTCTTAGTTATCCTTGGGACACCTCTGCAAAGGGAAACTGAGGCGCAGCGAGCCTGAGTGACTTGTCTCAAATTATATGAGGATTCTGAGGGAGCTGGAAATTAGCTTGAGTCCCACTGTAGTTCCCTACCCACTGAGCATTCCCTAACCTTCTGACAGCATGTTGGGGCAACGTGATATGGCACTGCATGATTCCTAATAAACCAGTGAGGCTTCACAGTACTTCTCCTTCTGCTAGCAGAGTGCTCCCCTTGGAGCTGCTTTGGCTGGAATTCAAAGCTAAGATTTTTCAGAAGTGGCTACCAGTTTCTGATACCTTGGAGTTTACAAAACAAACCCAAGAAATAGCAAACTTAAACCTTTCTTCTCCTCCAGAGGACAGAACGTTCCCTTTTCTGCAGGTTCCCATTCATTATTGTTGTTAAAGATCATTATCGAGAGAACAGCTGGGAGTTCATATGTTTTTCCCTCTGTCTTGCATCCAGGTTGAAGAGGGCATGGATGGAACATCTCCTCTTTATTGCACGAGCCTATGGAGAATTAAAACAAATTTTTTTTTATCAAGTAATTTTGTAGTATAGGAATGATAATGCTCCTCCTGAAATAATATTATAAGCGTAATTAAAAGAACTCCCAGAAGAAGAGAGTCAGCAGTTTTGGAAAAAAAATTTCAACCTTATGTAAATGATAATACAAAAGGGCAGGACAGAGACTTCAGAGTGCTTTATTCTCTGTCGTCTCTGTAGTATTTCTGCTTGTAGAAAAAAGAGTCTGTAGAACACTGCTTCTCCACATGGATGCTGCACAGCTATGCTTTAAATAGTTGAGTATTCAACAGAAAATTGAACAAAACATAGCTTTGTTGCATTCAGCCATGGTTAGGAGCACTATACATCTGCACGCCTGAGGAGGTGTAAGCACCTCTCTGTACCCGCGTGCTCCGGGGAACAAGGTGTGTGCACTGAGGTTGTGCCGCCTGGTTACAGCACCTTGACATTNTGTGCTCCGGGGGTACACTGTGTGTACAGGTGTGTGCACTGAGGTTGTGCTGCCTGGTTACAGCACCTTGACATTGCTCATCACATTGGGCAGGGAGATGACCTTCAGCCATTTCCTCTCTCTGCCTGCCATCAGCTTCACATGGAACAGGCTGCCCAGGGAGGTGGTGGAGTCACCATCCCTGGAAGTGTTCAAGAAGCATGTAGACATGGCACTTCAGGGCATGGTTTAGTAGACATGGTGGTGTTGGTTTGAAGGTTGGACTTGATGATCCTAAAGGTCTTTTCCAACCTTAAAGATTCTATGATTCTATGCTCACTTATTTACATATCCCCATGGCTCACAAACGATGCCGAAGGATGTTCTCAGGCATCTTCAATGACGCAGGCCCTATGCCTGCCTATGTGCTGTCCTGAAGGCACGCTGGGCCGATGGGGAAAAGGCCAGACTGAGATCCTGGAGGAGTATTTTTGTTCACTGAACCTGAAAGCAAAAGTGATTCTGGCGTAGGATTTATTATCTATGTTTATATAGTTTCACATAAACAATCATATTTTTAGTCAATCAGATGGATGGCAGATGAAAGATGGGTTTTTTTCCTCAGGAAAACTTATGTGACTTAAACTTGGTGACCAGCAAATCCCTTGCAGAAATGAACTTTGCTCAATCTGCATTCAACTACATGAAATTGGTATAGCATAATGGCTCTGCCAATTTATTCATACATCTGATATTTGCTAATGTGCTTTGATTTATTGGCTTTCTCATATCACAGTAAAACTGCATTTTTGTATGCTTTATTTCCTCCACAATCCCTAGCATGCACAGTTCCTGCTGGGCCTTCACAAATTAATCTTTGATATTTTTTCCTTGCATCTTGCACAAGCAGAGAGCACCATCCATCTCATTTTGAAATTGGTTGGGCTCCAGCTTTGTGCTTTTCTTTTTTTTCCTCTTTTCTGCTCCCCATCCTACAGGACTTTCCAGCGGGGATATCTGTGTGTGTGTGTTTACCCCGGCCGCTGCTCGCGCCAGCATGTCTCTAACGCACAGGATGGCAGGGGGTTGCAGGAACGGGTCTCCGAGCATTCACGGTCCCATTTCTTAGTGCAGCACACACTCCCTGGCCTCTCTTCACTGACTTTTTTTTGTCCTCTCTGCATCTGGCAGGAGAGGCACTGAGCCACAAAGAGCTGTCACCTTTTCGCTCATCAGCAAAACAATTTAACTGATTGCAGCCAGTCTCAGAGATGATCTTAAACGGGAGAAACCAGTCACGCTGTCTGAGACCCCAGGCCATGCTGGGACCCATCAAGCTGAGACAGGCATCATGCAAACTACCAGTTTGTGCTTAGAAGTTCCACGTGTTAAACTTCCAGGCCACTATGCAGGGAATAACACTGATTGCGCTGCCTTGTCTTTTTTTGGGGTGCCCCAAACCTGCCACTTGTTTAAATTTGTGAGTCTTGGACTTAGATACAGAGACGCGTTTTCAGAGGATGCTCAGAAGGAATCACAGCTTGAGTGGGGTCCCGAGGATAGATTTAAATTTAGATGTAATTGTCTCTTCTTGCTTGTACAAAATCTGAGGAATAATAATATCTAGAAAATTGGCCTTGCTATCCTTTGCTGCTGCTGTTCTTTTCAAATAACATGAATACAAAGGGTTGTTACACATGCATACAAATACCTAAAACAGGTAAGGGACATTGTAAGCTGTATTCTGGATGTCCTAGGGATGGAGAAAGGGTATATAGAGGCAGTAATAAAAGCTTTAATTTTGTCAATCATGTTTGAAAGCTAGATCCACAAAACGCTTTAATGGAAGGATTTGGAGGCTGGATAACTTTTTGCCGACCCTTTTTAGGTGCACTAACTGAGAGAGGGATAATCAAATTTAAGTGACTCTGCTTAATTCACTGGAAACCATACGATCCACCACTGCGACAGCTCTTTTAAATGGCTTGTTCCATTATCCCAAACAGTCTGGGACCCCTGGTGCACAGACTAGTGCAGAGCCCAGGCAGTGAAAGCCAGCAAGACTATTTCCCAAAGCTGCTGGAATTTTTATGATTGCTGTATTTTAAACTACTTACAAACATACTGTTAATCTGCTCCCAAATACACCTGTATTTTGGGATCAAGATAAGTGCATTTGAATGCAAATGTGGGTAATGCAATGCAAATTGCTTTAATGAAAATGAGGCTTCCTCTTTAAAAGCATTACTAAAAGAATACAGGCTAATATAACTTCTCAGCATACGCAGCATCATGGGTTTGCTTTCAGAGCTAGGCACTCACCAAGGAAGGCACATACAATACATAAACCAGAGAAAAGTACGGTGAAAGGGGATAGTAGAGAAAATAAAGCTGAGATGAAAGAAAAGAGCAGGAGAAAGCAAAGGGAGATGGAAAGAGGATGCTGTAAGAATCAGCAGAAGGTTAAACTTGCACTCGGTCACAAAAAAAAGACAGGACTACATAGGTGGAGTCTAGATACAGCAATATATATACATTAAAAAAATAAAAAATGAGAGTGAGCAAACAGTTTTAAGCTGACGATGGTTTGGAATGAAAATCCCAAGGCCCATCCGGTCCCAGATCTGATCCTGAGTTGAGTGCAATGGATAGGATTTCCCCCCAGCATTCCTGGACAGAAAGATCTGTCCCTGGAGTGCTGCATGATGAGCCGTGCTGCGGTGGGAACTTGATCCTCTTTTTAATCTTGTGACTGATGCCAGGTCTAGAATGTAACTATGAAGAAATAGAGTCAGCACCCCAAATCCAGAATGAATCCACCTGGCACAAAGTGAACTGGGGTCTTCATTGGAAAGGCAGGAGAGACGTTGGTATCTCCACCGGTAAGCAAGAACATTCTTGTCTCACTGCCTCACCATATAAAGGACAAACAGAGAGGGGAAGAAGCAGCCCTGTTTGCCCCAGGGCCTTTACTGGGGCTCTCAGCCCTGTCCCATGAAGCACTAAAGCTCATGCATCATCCCACTGGTTTCAGTGAAAAGGATGCAAAATTTTCCTTTTACTTTACAGTTTCAAATCTAATGATCAACCAAAACCAGTGTGTGTCAGGAGGAAGTACCTTGGAAGAAGAGAGAGACGGGAGGCATGCTCCAATTCCATCTCCAGATGTTTTCCTCCTCCTGCCATTTGTTTTCTGCTCTTCTGAAGCACCACAAGTCAATCTTCTACGGTAAAGTAACAAAAGCGAGTGGCAGCTCTTGCCAACACCTCTCTGCACAGCCCTGGAGAAAGAAGTCTGCTCACATGTCTGTAGGGTACCGATGGTGACAGTCTGATTTACTGATACTGGGGTTCCATCTCTTTGAGGGAAAGGGCCTGTCTCTGGCAGATGGGACAGGCGGCAGAGGCAAAGGCAGTTGCAAGCTGTGTGGCATTGTTGTGTGGGGTGACGTTCTGTTCTACAGCT
Source organism: Psophia crepitans (assembly GCA_013399095.1). NCBI lineage: Eukaryota > Metazoa > Chordata > Aves > Gruiformes > Psophiidae > Psophia > Psophia crepitans. The sequence goes on from VWZZ01001246.1 coordinate 1,658,817, forward strand.
ACACAGACCTGTGCAGCAGCAAAAAAAACCTAAGGTTGGATTGCAGCAGGGTTCAAAATAGGGCACGGGACTGGAACTGCAATGAGGTGCCCTTTGGCTCCTCGGAATTCAAAATGGGAAGAAGCTGAAATACCTTTTCCCTCTCGCATAGCGTGGACGGTAAATATCCAGTCACTAGAATGTTGGTAAGCAGCATTTGAGGAGGCAACATTTTATTCTGATCCGATCAGGTGTCAGGGTGCGAGCACAGCTGGTATCCAAGTGTCGTCTTCTGTGGATTTCCCTTGTGTGGCAGAGGAAGACTCTCCAACAGACTCACTGCCCACAGGAGCTCCAGCGCTGGTCGTGCCCTTGGTCCCTTGCTCTGCCTCTTTGTGGTCCACTGCACCTTCTTCAGGCTTTTGGCCTTTCCTACTTGTGGCTGATGCCAGGTCTAGAAAGTAACTGTGAAGAAAGAGAATCAGCACCCCAAATCCAGAATGAATCCACCTGGCACAAAGTGAACTGGGTTCTTCATAGGAAAGACATTGGAGAAGAGGAGACGTTGCCAGGAGATCCTGGCATTAGCCTGGATAGGGCAGTGAGATTGGGGTGTAGCAGCAAAGGGGGATGCTTAGTGATTCTTCCTGAACTTAAATACTTCATTACATGATTGTCGGCCACTGTCAGCGTTTGACTTAACTCAGGTGCTAATTTTCAGACCTGTATTTACTGATAATTAATTCCCTCTGCTGGCCAGCTTTGTGTTCCATGCTTTCAGTGTTGTTCCATACAAAAGGGATGTAAGGTGGCCTGATGAAGAGCACAATCCCAGGGCTATGCAGAAACCTGTGTTCTGTTCTCAAATGAGCTGTGTGGATGTGATCAAAGAACTTTCTGCCTGTCTGCCTCAGCGTGCCCCTCTGTAACTGAAGACTATGAGGCATGCTGCTGGGGCGCTGGCTGAAAGGCTGGGTAACATTCAGGGAAGCATAACTGCCATTATGAAGCTGCTTCTCTAATAAACCGTCTTTGGGGCCAAGTTGGTATAAAACCCATTTGTGTGAGTTTGGTACTAGACTGTCATTTAAAGCTGGGTGGTTTCCCATAGACTGGTGCACTGCAGGTTGAGCAGAGGGCTTCACAGGGTCCCGGTGGTTAGAGGTCAGTGCCGGTATCAGTAGTCTTTTATGTCTTCTCTCAGCTCCCATGGTGAAGTATTTTAAGGACATTTTTTGTTTTGTATGTCTTTAAAAGATGCCTGCATGGGAGCAATGAAAATACCTATTCCTGTCTTTTGTGTCTGACCAGCCTTCTTAGGTCAGCTGGGAGAAGGGAGATGTGGAGCTGGGAGAGGGGAGTGCCTGCTCCCTGCGGGCAGGAGGGCAGCGAGGTCCCCTCCTCATCCTGCCCTTTCTGCTTTGTCCACTTGGACAGCAGGACAAGACAGGGCAGTAGGTTATCATAGCTAGCAGCTTGCAGAGCTATGCCTAAGACAAAAGGCAAAAGGATCAGATTTAGATCGTGACAGATATGTGGACAGACTGGCTGAACACTACTCTCTGCGTTCCAGCAGTGATTTGCTTAAAGATGCCTCAGCAGCGGACGTATGAAGAAGCCTCACAGAACCACCACCACCAGGAAAAACAAAAGCCGCCACCGAAGAGCTGCAGCAGCTGTGCCCTGGGACCTTGCTGTGGTCTCTGCCTCCAAGCTGAACTGATTCTGCTCCCTCAGGTTGAAAGGAGACGAACCAAATCCAGGATGCCTTTGCAGGAATCTTGCTGCTTCCCTGTGCCAGGTTAGTGTCAAATCAGTCTTAGTGGATTACACTGGCTTAATAAACGCAATCCCATTTCCTTCAGCTCCAAGGCTACAACCCAGTTATTGAGAGGAACTTCTGTAGCTCGGGATGGAGACATATTTTACTGGTGCTGGGGGTCATAGACTTAGTTCCTGCTATCATTCATCCTGGGCTTCTCAAGCGAGGCGAGGATGCGCTGCTTTAACAACTGGCAGCCAGCGCAGCAGCGAGGCTTGTGCAGACAGATGCTCTGGCCTTGCATCCTTGACTCGGTACTTCCCTCCAGTCCCTATCTCGTGTACCAGGAGCAGTGAGTGAGCACCCAGCACTGCCTTTCAAGTGTCAGCGCCAGGGAACAGATGCTCTGTCTGTTGTAAGGCACTGAGCCCGCCTTCAGACCTCTCAACCAGCCCAGGGAGTAGTGGTGCTTCCAGCCCCTTTCATTCATTTTTTAATTTTTTTATCCCTAAAGATGAGTATGTAGGAGTTGACGACAATGACAAGGATAGAGCTGGCTGTCCTGCTCCCAGGGTATGCAGCACTGAATTACCGACAAACTGGTTGATGAAGGGAGACTGAAAACAGCTTTTTCCAAAGAGTTTGCCTTAAAAATGCTGATTACTGGACAGCAAAATTACATGGCTCTCTAGCCATTTCTTTCTGGGTCCTTTGCTGCCTGGAGGACACAGCTGGAAAACTTGAGAGTCTGGACCAAGGTGCTGTGGACTAGGTGCAGCAGGTTAGCGGTCCCTCTGCTCTGGCTAACAGCATGCGTCCTGCTGCTGCCTGTGCTGTGGGAGTGGAAAGCTGTGCTCTGGAGTCCTTTATGTGAATCCGCTCCTGTATGGTCAGAAGTCCTGGAGTAAGATAATTAAGGCTGATACCAGTTTCCTGCTCTGTTGGGTTTTCTTGTAAACCCATTACCAAGGACTGAGATGGATGTCTTCCCACAAGAGCTTTACACTGAGGCAGATTCCCCATCCACGCTGAGATTTCTGGGTCTGACCCTCCCTGAATTCCAGATGTCCCAAAGACATTAAGAACAACATGGGGAGTGCAGGAGGAGAAATACTCCATTGTATTTCTTTTTTCTCCTTGTTGTCAATTAAACAGGATTCATGTCTTATTTCTCTGTTCTGTAATTACCCCCTGGGATTTATTTCTGATAGCTCAAGAAAACAATATGCCTCCAGAATTTTCTGGCTGCTGAGAAGAGTTATTGCTGTACCTCCTGATTGTCTAGCACAAAACAACTCCATTATTTGCTTTACCTTCCTGAAGCAGAAGGGGGTATCCATTGTAATGTTGTTCTCTTTCAGGAGCGTAGATAAAAAATGGCCATGGACATGTCAGGTAGAGTGATCCTCTAGGACAATTTAATCGCAGATCACGGAGAGTATTAATTAACCAAAGTGCCCATCATGCTGCGAGATCTGCTCTGTGCTAGCCTGCAGATAGGCTTTGCAGCAGAGCAGTTGTCATCAGTGATGAGTGAAGGCCAACCTGTTGTTTCTGATGAAATACTCACTAATGATGGTCTGATGCTGTGGTTGTTTTTTTCTTTCATTTTATTTTGTGTTTATTTCAATAATCAAAAAGAGATATTTATTTTTCTACTTAAACTTTGAAACATGGGATCGGCTGGCACTTGAAGAGGATATCTGGTTGCTTGACTTTTTTGAAAGCTGAGGGGTGGGAAAGGGATTTGTTTGCATCTGAAGGAGGGCTTGACAAAAAAAAAAAAAAAGAGAAATGTTGACGTAATTTAGGCAGCGCACAGTGTAAACAAGCTGCTGTGTTTTTCTTGCAATAATTTACATGCATTCCTCTGCAGAGTGCAGTCTCTATATTTCTCCTCATCCGAGACAAAGCCAATCACTCTGACTTGCAGCCTTTCTCACATATATTTCTGCCATATTTGCCCTGAACTTTGGGTTTGATGAAACCCCATATCAAGTCAAGCTCTGCTGAAATCACCGAGGGTTTAATACAAGAGAACAAATTGGCTTGTTTTATTCATATGTAGCTTTACTTCACACAGATCAGCCTGAGTTTGCGGACAGATTTGCTTCCAGCAGAGTTACTTGGGATTGCAGGTTAGCTCGAGGTCATGCAGGTCTGCTGCTGGAGAAGCCAACACACTAGAAAAAACATACCCAGTGGGGATGTGCTTCTCCCTAGAAATGCAGACAAGTGATTCTGCCTGCAGCCCTCCTGCCTGTGAAAGATGAGGTGATCAAGGTGATCGTTAACAAAAATGATCGGGCAGTCACCTCGAGTAGGGCCATCCATACGTAAAAACAACAGCACTGCTTCCTTAGGTGATGCTGGGCGCCATAATGTGTTAAGCGTGTTTGCTCGTGGGGACACTTTGGCCTCAACACTTTGGATGGGAGAGAGACATGTTGATTCTTCCATCCCTTTAAAGAGCAGATGGCTGTGTTGGTCCCAAGGTGGGACTGGTACGTGTACTTGTTGCTGCTGATGCTGCATTCATCCTAAGGGAAGAGAAGGCAGGTTGTGAGAAGCATCCTTGGAAGAGGCAGTAGAACAAATTGCCTTGCTCCTGCTTTTACATCCAGTGTCCTCCTGCTCAGCAGAAAAGCTTCTGCTAAGACAGGCTGCAAAGTACTGCTGTGCATATAAAACCTCCCTTGCTTGCCAGCAGTCATAAATTACAGTGCTTCTCATTTCTCAAGGTACTTTGCCATAGCTTGGGTATGAAAAGCATGATATAAAACCAAATTATTCTTTTTCTCAACAACGGCTTTCTATAACAATCAGGCCCTAAATAGGTCTTCCCCAAGGAGTGTCTATCCAGGCAATATGTCATGACACCCTCAAGGCTGCGCTGGCCGTTCCCACGGTGAGCATCACTATTTGCCTTTTTCTTGCTTGCTTACTTGGTTATTTTTCCTCTTTCTCTCTTTTTTTTTTTTTTTTTTTTTTTTTTTCTGTCCTTTTTTTNTTTGTAGCAGTCCTGTGTTCTGCTATTTTTACATGTCTATGCTGTTGTGTTCTTCCATGTTTTGTAAAGCCACTGTCATGTCCTGGAAGGCAGAGGAAAATGTAGATGGCTTTGATTTTGTCAGTGCTTGGGGAGGGTTATAGCAGTGAGGGAAGATGAGGCTTTGCATTCATTGCAAACTCAGAGGGAGGGAGTCCCACCATTTCTGGATTTGTTGGTTTTTTCCATCAGATGAGTAGCTCTAAAATAAAGTTGGCAAATAAATTCACTCTTTCTGGTTCTTGAAATTCAGCCCTGTGCTGTAAAGGTTATTCTTGCTGGTAAAAATGCTAGAAATCAGAGCAGTTGTTGCTAAAGTTTCCTGCTAGCTATTCCAGAAGACGATGCTCATATTCATTTGCCATGCTGAATGGGGCTTCATTCAGAACTTCTTGTAAAAAAAAAGTACTGTTTGCTTATTAAAAATAACTGTCTGGCTTAAAAGGTACCTGGGAGCAGCCAGAGGAAGAACAAACATCTTTTTGTTTTATTATTTCCAAGTGAAAATGAAAGTCCAAATTAGAGCTCTGGCATGCGTTTGTTGAAGTCTTCATAAACAGTGTTCACACCACAACTGAAATTACAAATACTGCATCTGTGAGGTTCCTCTTCTGTCTTCACTGCAGTGTTTGTAATGTTAATGCTTGTTTCTGAAAGCATTTTTACTCAGGAGCTTCAGGCATTTTAACTTGTTATTTTCCTACTAGTGTCAATGAGGTAATAAGTTGTTCTGTTTTTTCACCTCGCTCTCTTTTAAATGCACCTATAAGTAACCATCTGGCTTTCTGGGGGGGAAAAAAAAAATCATTCGTATTTTCATCTAAACAAATGAATAATATGCTGGCAGTTTCCAAGTTCCCTTTTAAGCCACTATCTTATTCTTTCCTTCATACGGTAACTCCTGAGCCAAATTCAATAGGGTCAAGAGCTCTGTGCAATGAAACTGTGCAAAGTAAATGGTACCAGAATGACAGTGTCTCAGTCTATATTGCAAACCAACAGGGAAGCTGGCAGTCTGAATCGAACTGTTTGCTGAACAGCAAATCTTCAATGGATTGCAATGTAATATCTCCCCTTTGAAAAAAAAAAAAAACAAACCAGAAAACCAAAAAACTCTTTCTTTTAAAGTGAGGTGAAAGAAAGTATAGTTTCCTTCAAACAATCAGCTTTAGAAAGTAGCTTCCAAAGTTCACAACACTCAATTTCAATGCAAATTTGATCTGTAAACAAAAACCAGGGAAAAAATAGGTAAAGATTTTCAGGAGCACTGCATTTGTCCCAGCGTCATCCAGGAGCTGTGAGCAAAGATTCCTCAGGCAGGACCGGAGAGTGCCTGGGAAAGCTGGTACCTAGAAACACGAAACACATCACTTGGCAGCCTCTTTTGTATTTCTGTCCTGAGGGTCTATTGGCTCTGAAAATTTCCTCCACTGCTTTGACATTTGCCTTACTATGTAAACAGAAACATTCCGCTTTCTGCATTCGCTCCCTATGTTGTTCAAACCCATGGAGGGCAGGAACGAACGGGAAGGAAAATCTCTGATGCTGGGTAGCTTAGGAACTGCTGGGAGAAGTGATCTGGTCTGCCACTGACTGCTTTACGCGCTGCGGAAGGAGGATGGATTTTACTGGACTTGCTTCTTATTTGTGATATGGAGCCAGAGTGAAATTCATTTACAAAAACCTCATTTTCATAAACAGAGTTGGTGCCAAATAGTGGAAAAGTCTGGGTATAGGGAACAGAGCAAAGATGTTCCTTCAGACAATAATGTATAAGAGTGCGAAGGGTGGAAGGAGGCAGACCTGGGAAGTCAGTGGGAAGCTACAAGGTGGCCAAAGGAGCTGCAGCGGGAGCTGAAGAGCCACAAGTGGAAAAGCTACACCAGGCATGTGCCTCCAGCGGCTGCAAATCCGGCTGTCGCTGCTCCAGCAGACTTGGATCCACATGTTGGTCCCTATGTTTCCAAACGGTGGTAGCATTTCTCAAAACGCCGCAGGCTTATGGCTGCTCAGGGAAAGCAGTTCGTGTGGTCTTTCCCCTGTGCCTTTGAGCTGGACCAGGATTTTAGGCAATCGATCCTTTCTTACCGCTGCAGCCCGTAATCTGGCGATGTCATCGTTATTTGTCTTTGGTAGCAGTTCATCACTGACAGAAACTGGAGCAGATCTCACACTTTATTTCCTGGGTCATATGGTGAATTCCTCTGCTTCATATGTCGGTTGGGTGGTTGACGAAGAACACCAGGAGGAGAGAAAGCAATTATATCCAGCACAAGCACTCACAGCTGGTATCACAGCTATGTAGTCAAAGCGATGGTTACAGTGCCACTGGAAAGCCCTAACATTTACAGTTTCCAGACACGTTAAGCTCTACCTGGTTAAAACAACAATGTTCTTCGTCTTCAGAGTTAAACCTCCAGATCTCTGGTTTAAGTACCCCTGTGCCCTGAGTGTCTCTGTAATACAGGGTAAACCCAGCAGGGAGCATGGAAGCCGCAGCGTGTATGGCAAGAAAATGTATTTGCGTGGGTTTGTGTGAGGCTCGTCTGCTTCAAATATCCCTGCTCTTGGGTAATTACTGTCTCCTTTTGAATCTTTCCAGATTCCCTGCTTCTGCCACCCACATTAACGTGGACAACGGGATTTCTCAGTCTCGGCTACGCTCGTCTCCCATTTCACATGTTATCAAATGACTGCTCCAGAAGTAAAAAAGGTACGAAATCTCTGTAGTGCATTAAATTATTGATAGCATGTAACTGCAAATTAGACTGTGTGGGTAGGCAAAAGTCAAGGAAATTTAACACTTTACATGTTGCAATAAAAAAAGGTTGGTGGCATGCAACAAGTGAGTACAAACACTTAAAAAAGCATCACAATCTTGTAATCCATCACTCCTTCTCCCCTCCAGATTTGGAACATTTCTCAAAGCCTGTTGGTTGCTTCCACATCTTCTCACCCCGCTGCTCTCCCTTCCCCTCTCTGCCATCACCACTTCTCAGCTCAGTGACCTGGATAAGTTAACGCTGCCAGTTGAGGAACAGGGGGTGCAAGGTAACACTGGGCAACTTTGTAAGAACATGGATGATATTTTGCAATTTTTTTGTGAATTGCTTTGGACAAACCTTATGTAGGTTTGCAGCATGTGGGATGTCCACAGCATTGTAGACCTGCACCTGTAGTGCAAGTGCCATCAGAAAACGCCTGTAGCCGTGGGCTGTGCGTGTGATTGTATTCAACCGGATAAACCCAAGTAGGACCCTACTTTGTCAGAGGAGCAGAGCTGGAGAGTGGCCTTGTAGCTACAAGGTTAAATAAAGCAGGCCCTGCAATGCGTGCATGAGAAATGGCAGTGCTGCCACAGAGGTTAATCAGTGACGATAACGGCAGCAGTGAGAAATACCACTGCCTGCTCCCTTCCTTAAGTCCTGAGAGTTTCCATCTTGCCTTGTAAAAGGCTTGGGCAATAAATGGCAGCACAGGCTCTTGGCTCTGAAAAGCTTAATTTTAACTGACCAGCCTCAGAGGTGAACCTGGATTTTCCTTTCATGTGATGACCAAACTCTGGCAAGGCCACTCTGCTAAGAATATCTGCAGCTTTTTGTCTTCCGCCCAAGTCCGTCACCTTGCCTGCCTGCCGGCATAGTCACTGGGATTGCTCAGTGCGGGGGAGCTTGGTAGCCAGACGGCCTTTTGCGTTTCAGCAGAGCGCGGTGTGGCTGGTGTGCCGCCAGCTCTGCTGGGTTTGTCAAGTCGCAGTTGTACCTGCTCCAGGGAGTGCCAGGTGGGGTTGAGAAAATGCTTAAATACTTGTGAGTCACAAATCTGAGACTATAGCAGCCTTGTTCATGGACAATATAGAGGTGGTGAGAGGTGAAACTATTTGATCTGTCTATAGTAAGTGATTAGTTCATCTACTTTCTTCTTCTCAAGCTCTGCTCCGCGGTCAACAAGGCAAGCAAAAACTCCACGTATGAGTGCTAGCTACTGGATCTGACATTGTCAAGGCTGAGATCCGCTCCTGACATTTGATGAGTCCCAGCTCCAGGGCTATCACCAGACTGCACATCCCTAGGGCTGCAGGCAGCGTTGGCTTCCATCATCCCACAAGAAAGGTTGGGGAGCACCAGGCTGCTGCACAAAGCCCAGGGAAGGGTGGCTGCTAACCTTCAGGTTTTCTGCTTCAGCTTTGTCTGGAGGAGCATATGGCTATCTGAACCTTGCAACATTAAATTAGTCCAGCCCTTCAGCCTGGGAAGGAGGGATTTGTTCTTGCAGACAAGTAAATTATTAATACAATTTGCAAGAGGCAACCTCACTGAATCACTCACACAGCTGCTTCTTTCTCTGTATGTAGGGCTGCAACTGCTGTAAGGTTAATACAGAGCATCCATCACTTCCATTAATAGATGGCGGTGCTGTGTAGATCCCGTGTGTGGTCTGCTTTTAATTATTTTTTAAGGTGTCCTCTGTATATTTCTTTGCAGTGAAGGCTGAAGTGGAGAATGGAGGTCAGGTCTGTGGACTGACTGATTAAGTCTGCCCATCACACCTTCTGTGCAGGGCTCTTTCCATGCAAATAATGCCTTGTAGCAGAAGAAATAGGAAAAATATGTTGTTGCAGCCTCTATTTTTGGAGGAATAAGATTTTGAACAGACTTTTTTTTGGGAGGGGGAGGTAGAGAGGAAGAGCTGTTTTTTCCTTCCTCCAAAATATAGAGGGAATGCTGAGCTGTCTTTTGTGTCTCCAAATCCTAGGTGCACTAAGGAAGAACAGTGCTATTATAGGTATCCCTTGTTACTGCCCTGTTAGTGGTCAGGAGTGCTCTCAATACTTCAATTTAATAACACAGTTTATAGTGTACGTCATATTTTTAAAAGGGTGTCTGTTACCTGGGAATGAAATTACATGCACAGATCTATGTTGCCTTTATCTGATCTCTGGGTATCCAATTGATTTCACAAGATTAACACCACATGCACATGAAACACAGGAAGTAACTGGAGTTTACCAGATTTTTCACACCTTACCTCACATATTTCACGGTAATATTAACATATAATAGTCCATCCAGAACAAATATTTCTTTTTTAGGTACTGCTCTGACCAAGAGGGAAATAGTCCATGTGAGACCTATGTATGTACAGGTATGTGTGAACAAGCAAAAATGAGTATTAAAAGTAGCAGCCAAATAAATACCCTCTACATGCAGAAGTGTATAGAGAATGGTTGCAGGAACAGGACCCACACAGAAGAAGGAAAGATTTGGGTCCAAGCGGAAAGAACTGAAGGTCAAAGTGAAGTTTTTGTGGTAAGTCTCTAGCCTCTGTTGTCATTGATTTACAGCCTCTTCTGTATTTGCCTTACAGTGGTCGGTGAGCGAGGACTGGATCCACTCTATCATAAATGATGATCATTCAAAGGATGAAAAACAGTGGATGGCTTCAGATTTATTCTTGACTCACTTCTGGCACCCAGAGGACCCCAGGGCATTTGCATTTGTCGTCATGGGTGTACCTGCCCAACTCTGTGTCTGCTACACAGCCAAGGGCCAAGCCTGCAGCTCTGCGCTGGACTGTGAGGGCTCTTCCACCACGGGCTGGAAAGCAAGGAGAATGCGGTGTATGTGAAGACATCTCGGCAGTCCATCGCTGAACCCAAGCTGCGACTGGTAAACCCCTGCCTGATGTCTGCAGAGCCAGCGTGTCACTGCTATCACCAAACCTAGGCTGCTGAAGACTTCCCTGCTGATACAGGTACGTGAGAGATCTCTGTCTTTAGTCTCTCATCTCTAACTCTGTCTCTATCGCTCCCTGTCTCTCTAGGTATGTGTAAGAAATTGTTTATGAGAGAAATATACAGCTGACAGGTATTTGGTGAGAAGTACTGAATCCTTTCATTGCATGATGTACTAAAAATTTAATCCCTTACATTGAAGAGCTCTAGGAACTGCTTAAGCTTTCATGGCTGGACCTCTAGTTATCTCCTGGTGCGTTTTAGTTGCTGCAAATTAGGGTGTCATGAAGTATGGAGAAAACTTGTTTGCAGAGTACGTGTCTAATCCACTGTTCTGATCATCCCGACTCACCAGCTACTTGTACGCCACTAAATAATATCCAACCTCAAATGAACACGAGCTGCTAAGGGGTCATTAAAATTCCTTCTCAGTCCTGATCATTAAACAAACCATACAAGAGGCAGACTCCATACCTGGAAAAAGTGGCATGTTAATGGAGATGCACCCAGCATAATTGCTGTCATCCATCACCCCTGTCCTGCTGATATTGACAAAGTGCAGCTAAATATTTAAATAAGCCATTTTTCTTCAGAAGCCGAAGGATTAGATGCAGCCAAATTTCTCAGTCTAGTCAGCAAACGATACAAATCCAGGGATTAAACAGGATTTGCTGGAGTGAATGAGAGCTGCTTCTGCATTATGCTTTATGAAAAAATACTCTTTGCTGCCAAGACTGTTGCTTGGGGCGAGAATGGGAGGAGTGACAATTTTCCTTCTTACTGAAAGCAAGCAAATAGAATTAGTTCCTCTTTACTCGACACTCTTGATTTACTTTGAGGGTGTAGCTGAAGGAAAATGTGGCTTTCCCAAGCCCCATTAGACACCTACACTTCTTCTAAAAGCAATATATTTTAAATGAAGATGTAGGGGTTACAAGGCTCCGTGCATCTATTTTGCTTGAGTCAGCTCCTTGGAAGGCTTGCCAGGTTGCTATCAGTAAAACAGAAGAGAAATGCGTGTCGAAGTCATTTTCACTTGGATACGTGTTGGCATGCTGTACTTTCCCACATTTGGTGACGGCTGTATTGAGTTGCTTGGGTAAGATAAGAGGGTCTCATTGAAGCACAACAGGTACTTGCAGAGGGAGACAAAAAGCGTTTACAAACACAAGAAGATATATTTTCTGGGGCTGGTTGAGAATTTTTTGAGCAAAACTTCTTTTCATTTGGAATGTCTCAGTTCGTCAAAAGTGAACGAAGTCATTCACAGAAAAAATTGGTATTGATTTTCTTTTTAATAATCCAAGTGTAAATTTCTAGGCTTTGGTTTTTTATTGCTTTTTTCCCCAGCATAAAATAACTTGGTTTTATTCCTTTGTCTTTAACCATAATAATATTATGGTTAAAAAAGCAAAACAAAACAGAGGAACAGAGTGAATAGCTGATTCAAATTAAATTGAACTCAAATATTTGAAATTACTCAAACCGGGAAAGTTAAAAACCTCCCTTCGAATCTTGAATGTTCAAAACTGATTTGAGTTTGAAGCTTTATGCTGTTCTGAACAAGGGGAGAATGATGGTATCTCCTATCAGTTTTCATGGGACAGGAAAATCAATTCCTAGCCCTTTTTAGGGATCACCCCAGCACTGTTTGACAACTGGCAGGTGGGACTTGTGAATTATTTTCTCTAGAAGTGTGAAATCCCCTTAAATCTTGCTTTTTCTGATGGCTGCATGTTGGCAAGAGGAGGAAGAAGAGCTTTGCCTTCGCAGTGATAGCAAAAAAGTTTGCGTGTCTTAGAATTTTTTAAGTAGTGCCCTAGAATTGTTGGTCTGACTGATTTGGAAGCTGAGCAAAAGTCCTGTCCATTCGCTTTAAGCAAGGTATGAATCTCAAGAAGAATTGGAATAAATGAATTGGTCAGAGCTGTTCAGTTTATGCCGTATTTGAGAAGACTTCTTCTCCCGGCATTTTATTTCTCTTTGCATATTCACAATAATTTCCTCTAGAATCTGAACTTGTATGAAATCTGAACAGAACTCTGTTCAAGGCTCAAAATATTACCTCTCTCACTGGTACATCTGTCCAAGGATTGCATGTGCTAATCTTGTCAGATCAAGTGTTGCATACTTTTTCCCCTTGAATCAATCAATGTCAGGAATCCAAACCTCATGCCCATCTCTAGGGAAAAGACAGCAGCATTTATAAATCATGGAGAAAAAAATTAAAACGGTAAGATAAATGTTTTTCAGCTCAGGCTCGCCAGGGGACTATGGGCTGAATACTTTCCCCTAAATGATAAGAAATAAAACAGTTCTACCCTTACATTATAGAGAGCAGGTTTTGGTGGAAATTGAGTATTTTATTCCTTATGACTTTATTGAAATTCTACTAAGATGTCTAAAAATGCACAAGCCTGTTGCTTTGCAAGGGAATTCAGTGTGTTTCATCTTTGTGGATTGATAGTGATACATAAATGTCAGCTTTATTGAACATGTCTCCGCTGTCTGGCTATCCAAACAGTATTAATTAACTCCCAAAGTCCTGTTCCAGCATGCATTTGGACTCATTTAAAAACTTGCACTAGAGCAGTTGCTAGACAAATGCAGACTAGAAATATGGTGTACATTTTTTAGTGAGAGTAATTAACCGCTGAAATAAATTACCCGGCGGCAAGGTGGATTCTCCATCATTTGAAGCCCTTAGCTCGAGGCTAAATGTCTTTGTGAAAGATATGTCACAGCTCCAACTGAACTTAAAAGTTTGAGGGGGTGCTGTCTATAGGATGCGCTTATGTATTTACAGCTTCATTGAGCAGGGTCTGTAGGAGAGTGATTCGTGTTCTGCACACTAGTTACAGAAATTCCTGCTGGGAGTTGCACAGCTCTCCTGCCAGCTGGGAGCAGGACCCAACGCTTGGCCACGTCTCAGGAAGATTCTTAGTACCTGCTACCCACAGTGAAATCAGCTGGCCAAAGCACGAGTGAGTTTGTTCGCTATATTTCTCACCAGAGCTGGGCAGAATACTAAAATCTGCTAAATGTTACCAAAATGGAAAACATTTCAGAAATACCTTAAGCAGACTTTTTTTTTTTTTTTCCTATTCTGTGAGCTCTTACTTTGACCATTGAGGCCTGAAAAAGTTGTGAATCACTAAAAATGGCAAAGTTCTCTGGACTGTGTCTCCAGGAATTAATGGGATTTCACATGAAATCGTGCATCTGGGGAGGGATCAGGAACTGTTTTTCACGTGGTACCGGTTTGCCGATGCCCTGTTTCCATCTGCCTGGGTGAAAAGGTCGTATCCACAGAGGCCAGCTAACCGAGAGGAAGGGAAGAGGTAAAACACAGCAGCCAGACTAGCAATAAAGGGATGTGCATGATGCAGCCTTGAGGTGCACAGCCTGGCACGGAGACTCTAGAAGCATCCTGAAACCAAATGCTTGGCACCAGCCAGGAGGCAGCTCCACGTGATCCCCGGTGCCGGTCGGTGTCAGACAAGCTTGTCTCAGCCTGGCTGAAAGCTGGCGGATAATGTGATTAAACAATAAGCATTTTGTCACAGTAATGAATCCTGGCATCCATCTTTCTGATATGATTAAATCAGTCTGGAGACAAATTCTTCATTTCTGACACCGGGTCACTGCGCAAGTACACAGTTTGGTTTTGCTTGGGTTTTTTTTGTTTAGATACTTAGCTGAGCAAGGTGCCACAAGCAATAACGAGGTCACTCAGGATTAATTTCCACCTTGGTAAATGGCAGCGAGCATCAAGCATTTTCGTTTGCTCTGCTGTAGACGTTGACGAGTCTCTGCCTGGCAAAACGGTGGCTGGTTTCTTTCTCCAGAGAGGACACTCACCCTGCCGCCACACACACAAAGAAATATGCTGTTCCCATTTGCTGGGTGTTCTTCAACTCCACTCGTCAATAATACCATGTAAAGCCCAGTGTGGCTAGCTGAAGGACATTATGCCATAAGGTATGCAGAAAGCTGTTAAAGGGCCATAGAATTACCGTCATTGATGAAAAGTTCCCTTCACAGCAGTTCTGATGCTTGCAGGTTAAAGAAGGCTTTGCCAATACACTATGGCCCATTCACAATTAACTTGGTTATTGATGGCATTCCATAAATGTTCAAAAACACTGAAGGAGAGCTGATAAGCGCTTGATTTGTTTTCTTGACTGCAGCTGCTGCAGGCTTGCGGTTTGTGTGTAATTCTTTATTCCACTTAACACCAGTGGATATATCTTCTCTTACCTCCCCACCTTTTAAACTAGGCTAGTGAGAGATCTTTTGCGTTGTTGCAGGACAGAGAAAATTGCCTGCAGTTCAGCCCTGATAAAGAAAAATAATCCAGCCAGGGCAGCACCCGCCATCACCTGTTTGCTTCTTGGGGCTTAAGGGATTGCTGAAATTCCACCTGTGGAAATGTGGACAGGTTTCCCACCTTCCAGCATGTCACTTCTACAAACAGTGCACACGTGCACATGTGCACTCTCCCCTCCTCTAGAAACCGTGTAAATCCAGAATCATCTGGTCTTTTCTGCCAGTATAATCCATGACTTCCTTTCATTCATGACTGAGATGTGCAAACACAATTTGCACTCCAGTGCAAGCCTCAGGAGTTTAAGTGTCGACGCATGCATCTTTGTTTTAAACTAGTAACTTCTTTGTCTTTGTAGCCACTGTAGTAATTCACAGGGCACAGATTACGAGTTCACTTATGAGTTTGAAAAGAGAAAAAAGTAACTGTGTGATCAACAAGAAATTATAACTTTGGTGCCGTGGAATCAGCAGGCAACACTGCTGCATAGCTTAAAAATAGCTGTCCTTGCTCGATGTCCTTCTTCACTTGCAGTAATAGTTTTTAGACTCTTTTAATGACTCAGTTTGCTTTCCTGTGGACTGGCAGGGGCATCAGCTACTGTAAAAAATAGTCTGTTCAGTGGAATGTATCTCTTCTGAAGGATAAGATTGTTCTTTTCTCTTAAAAAAAATCTGGAAAAGAAAAATGTTTACTGAACCTCTCTTCAGAGCTCCTGTACGCTTGATTGTGTTAGTATTGCTTTATGGGTGTGCTTTCCGCTTCCTCCAGCCCTCAGGGCACGGAAGGCCCCATGCGCTGAAGGCTCCCCACCTTACAGTTAGAAAGAATAGATCAGGAACAGCCATAAGCTCTCTGCTTGCAGCTTTCACGCACGTCTGCTCATAACGCTGAGCTCCTCTTCACTCTTCAGTCAGTCTCAGGAAAACCATGGTGCCTTATGCCCTTGGTGCTGGATGAGCAGTGGGGAAGGCTTACTGTGAGATACCTGTGATGGCTTCAGCTCCTGGCTGTCCAAACCTTTCCCAGGCTGCTTGTTCCTGTGAAGGTCTCAGTAATTTGTGGTGTAAATCCACGATTCATGGTGAAGAAATCTGCAATTGATTCTCGTTTACCTAAATAACGCAGGCTGCAAACCATGGTGACGTTCACAATCCTCACGTCAGTGGTGGCAGTTCTGATGCTTGGGGTTAAATACAGCCAGATTTCAGCTGATGCACCTGGGAAGGAAAATTGCTGGCGGGACCCATAGAATGGGAGATTCTGTCTTGGAAGATGGTGGCTCTGGGGTGGCCTTGTGTGTCTCTCTGGGCAACAGCCGCAAAGTGAGCGCTCAGCTCTGCAGCAGAAGGGCAACCCTGTGTGCACGAAAAGAATCGAGTGGAATTAGGGAGTAACCTCACCTCTGTCCTCAGCACTGTAGTGATGGTGGCTGGAGGACTGCATCTACTTCTGACATTGCCTCTTCAGGAGCGACAAGAAGAGCTTACACAGACCTCAAAGGAAGGCTATGAAAATGATTCAGGGGATGGGAAACGAGTTACATGACCTGAAACATACAGAACTCTATTCATTAGCTTATTAAAAGGTGGAGAGGAGATTTTATCGTTCATTTTAAGAACACATACATGGAGAGGAGTCTTGAGAGTCAAGGGCCTTTTGACCTTGCAAAATAGAGCCTGGAAAAAAAGGCTGGAAAATGAGTGTGGAGAAATTCAGCCTTGAATAAGCCAGCATTTCCTAGAAGCCAGGCTGAGCAGAGCTGGCTGCGGACTTGCAAGTGGATTGTGTATAATGAGATTCAGTATCTTAAAAGAAAAGAATTTCCATCCAGTTTCAGTGAGCACCTCTCTTCCCTGTCTGTTAGTGCTGGCAGGAGCCTGGGTTGCTGGCACGCTCATACTGCCGGCAAAGTCTCTGAACCACACTCCTGCAGCAGCACCATCCCCTTTCTGCCACATTACAGGTTGCGCTCGCACGTCCGTCCTCCCCAGGGCAAAGAGCCAGAGTACTGTCACATGCACAAAGGGACCAGAGCATTTGAACTCTGCCTTCTTGGCTTTATTTGATGATTTTTGAACTTTAATTGAGGTGCAATCCTGGGCATTTTAAACAAATTCAAACCCTATGTGCTAGTGGCAACCAGGCAAAAGAAAGGGGAAACTATGCTCCTCCGCGGAGGCTATTTCTTTCCATCTATTTACGTGGAGGCATGACTGGAGACACCAGGCATGAGTTTAACCCTTTTTCTGGGAGGGGTTTTGGTAAACAGCATTAGCAGGTAGCAAATGATAGATGTGACTACTCCTCCACAAATCCTCTCTGCGAAGTGGAAGCATCGTGTACTGATCCTCTGTAGAAGGGAAACCTGGAAGAGAGGCAAGGCAGATCTTTATTTAGTTTCAGTTCTTTGTTCTTTTCCCTTTTTACTGCCGTTCCACTTGCCCAACAGCTTAGATCTAAACAAACTATCAATACATCCCGTTGCCTTACACCAGGGACACATTTGACCCATTTATTTTTAACTGCTCACACTCTCTTTTTGGTATCTGCTCCAATGTGTGCTGTTTAAAAAAAAAAAAAGAAAGAAAAAAAAGAGCAAGCTTCATTAAAGGAAAAGGTATTTGAAAAGGTGCCGATGTGTAAAAGAACACGTTGGGAGCTAATGGGGGCTTTCAGGGGACTTGACTGTACCAGTGATAATTGAAACAAACAGACCTCGGTGGCCTAAACTAATTCAGAGGAGCTATATTCCTCTTCCTTTTATATTATACATGCAGTAGTTTAGCACTCCCCAGCTCCCCGCTGGCATTAAGAGACACTTACAGCTGTTCTCCTCTCCCTAATAACAGCACTCTGTAGAGTTAATGGTGGGCTCTGGGGCCTGATGAAGTGCTGCGGGGCTCTGACGACGCCAGCCAGAGGATTTGCCATATGCCTGGGGAATTTCACCTCTGTTTAGACTCAATTCAGCCAAAACTCCCAAGGTGAATTTCCATTTAGGTCGGTACATTTCTGCACTAACAATTATAGTTATGTGGCGGAGCGCTTTCTTTTATTTCTGCTGGGCTGGTGTCTGTTGCGTGTCACCAGATATGCGCTGCCTTCACCCCTGCCGTGGCGACCCCAATTGCAGGAGGAGAAAGGAAATTGAGATTTAAATGAGGAAAACTTTGGTTCAAACACAAATAAATAAATAAATAAAACCACAAGAAAAGCCAAAGAGACTTTGTGCTGATTTTCTCTGCTGCTGTGCTCAGAGAACAAGGAGAAGAGGAGTAAAGTAGTAGACCTTTCTGTCTGATACACTCATATCAGTCTAAGATAACCTATGGAGGACAGTGGATTTATTCTGATTTTACAGAAAAGCAGAAAAGGTATACATTATCTCTTACATATGTAGAATACATAGATACTATATAGAAAGCAGAATTTGCGTTGGTCATAGTCATTACTAAGCATAAACAACAATGCCCAAATGAATGGGAAAATATCTATGGAAGGTGGAGAGCTGGTGACTTCCACAATAACTTTTACGCTTATTTCTACAGAGCCTTGACGGGTTGCCACAGCCCAGCGTGCTCCGCAGGCCAGCTGCTGACCCTACACATGGTGCCTTCAGGCTGGCCCGTGGAGGACGGTCTCTGGTTGTGCTGCATAGAGGGGGATGTGTCCCTCATTCCTCCCAGGCCCCATCAGCACCCATTTACCCCAGCACCCAGTGAACATCCAGAGCTGTGGAATTTGCACTGGCAGAGCCCCCAGCACCGTTACTGCATCACTGGAATATTCCACAGTACCCCAGCGATTTGTTACAGGTAGGTTATGTTTTCAAGCTTTCCTTCACAACCACAGCACTACAAACTTAATGTATTCATTTACTTGGACTCTTCTTTTGTTGTCCTGCTCATTGTTTTTCAGAGCAATGAAGCTCAGGTTTGGATACAATTACAGAAATCCCAGTTATCCATAGTTACCTGCGTCCTTAATGAAGCCCTGGATACTGTAAGATTTTCTAAGCCCTAACTACCTATCAGTGCAACAAATTTAGTTTAGAAGGTTTTTATTCTTAACAAAACCAAAACTGTATGTGTTTGTTTATAGATGTTTCTCTTGCGCACTCTTGGCAGACCGTGTTGGAGAATCTGTTTGTAGGGCGAAAGGAAATCTTCGCATCTGTGCTCTGTTTGGCCAGGGTGAGAGATCAGTCCTGCTTGCACCAGATCTCATCCCATTCCCTTGCTCCATTTGATGTCCCAGGGGAGCCCGGGATGTTGGAGGTTGCAGCTCAGGCACTGTGGGGAGGCGGCAGAGAGGCACGTGTGTATGGAGCCCACCTCCAGTTTGTCCCTACAGCTCTCGTGGGTGCTGCACAGAGCTGCCAGGTTGGCTGTTGTGTGTCATGGGGCGATGGCAGACCCAAATCTCCTCGATGTGTTGGCTGAAGTAGTGCTTAGAGCAGCACGGTGGAATCTGGAGTGAGGTGGCTTTGCAGACATCCACCAGGAAAGACATACATCAGGCTTTACCCCTTGAGAAGCTTCGGCAGCAGGATTCAGGAGGCTCAGGGACTGGGGATTGTACAGCAATATTGAGTCTGTTGGTGCCTTCTACATCTGCCTGGGTCCAACATGACATTTACAAACCTGAATCCATTTGTATAGGTTTTAGCTCCTTTTAAATCTGTGTGCAGCTACTGTGAGCATGGAAACTTGTATCTGACCTTTTGAAACCGTAACTTCTATCAGTCATGTCTTCACTAATTGCTGCTGCAGTTCACGGCCCTGGGTGGAAGGAAGAGCATTACAAAACTGCCCTCGCAAAAAATAAATTATTTTAATTACAGTCAACGTGCACCTAATGCGAAACACAGTGAAATAAGCTTCCAGCTGGCTTTTTTAACTGCATCTACAAAATGCACAAGCATATCTTGGCTGTGCAAAAGCTGGGTGTGTTTGGGTGGGTGTTTTTCTGAAGTACTGGGCTGTGGGCTCTGGAGCTCACACGTGTGTGCACTCCTCTTGTACGTGCCTCAGTGAGGGTTGTCCTTTCATAGAATACACAGGCTTGCGATTTTAGCAGCTACAATTAGGGAAGTCTGCTAAAAATGCAATCCAATGTTTATGCATTTAGTTTCTTTTTTATTATTATTTATGCTTTCTTGTTTTGCATTTGATAACTGAGCACCAACATAAAATATTTTTCTGCTGAGATGCTGCAGCCAAGTAATGAACGTTCCTGCAGGCTCAGGGTAAGTCTGGCTTCACACCACAGATACCTTCTTTCTGAAATAATGACTTTCCTCTGTAGCAAGTTTCATCAGGAAAGGTGCTGCTACTAACCTAAAGCAGCTGCTAAAGCCCGGGCTTGTAGTTCATTCCTATTAAGCAAAGCTCTTAAGCATGTTTCTTTACTGAAAGCCTAAGATCTGCACCAGTCTTTGCTGAATAGGGATTGATTTAAAATTGTGCTTAAATACCTTGTGGAACAGAGGCACATATAAAGAAACACGCAGCTGGAGTTTCTCTTCATTTGCACTGATATGAATTGGGCATAAATTCACTGAAACCAGTGCTACACGTGGGAGAAGAATCAGGTCTCAGGCATATTAGAAAATAGCTGTGAATATTTCAGTTGTCTTACCAAACTAAACCATATTTTTAGGAAGCCAGAACTATCAGCCATAGCTCTGCTTTAAAAACCAACCCCTCAGCTGCCAGCAACATGGCCTGTTAGCTGTTCCATTAGCCCATATCTCCTTTCCAAAAAGATGTATTTGAATGTTCGTGCAATCAAGCTATCATGTTGGCTGAGCATCCTTCAGAGCTTTCTAATATACAATAATATGGCCATCACTCTATGCCTAATGTTTCATAAAAATGCCGTACATAATGCTACCTTCTTGGCTTCCTATCTTCTTTAATGAAAGGTTGCAGGGGTTTCATTTCCAAATGGCTACTCTACCAATCATAAAAAAAAAAAAAAAAGAAAAGAGAGGAAAAAAAAGAAGAGCTATTGTAAAATGCTCTGTGATTATGATGGTGGGGAGGGAAGTGGGCTTCCTATTGCCTGTAGTACTCAAAAGCAGGAACATAATGAATGTATTATCATCACATCTCATTTCTGCATTTATATATTATATTTGTGTTTATATTCAGCATTTCTTATGTGTCCCATATATGAGCATATGAGAGATGCTGGGATTTGGAAAGTCACAAGAGACATACCAAGCCCTTGACTTTGGTGACATTCCTTCCAAGTATTTATTTATGTAGCAGAAATATACAGATATGTAGAAATTGGTACAAACAGCTTCCCGAGTAGCACACAGGTGTGATGTTTGTGCCTCCTGTTACCTAGCTGCCCAGTAATGTTGTCCTGTGTATTCAAAGAGAATTTCTCCTGAGCAATTACCTCTCTCTGCTACGCTTCCCTCAGTTCTCAGGAACAAGCCAAACTCTGCTTTCTGAAAAATAGACTTGTAGGAGATTCTTCCCCCCGCCTTCCTCCCCATTCATTTCTGATCCTTGCTTCCCTTTTTATGGGCTTGGAAAGGCTACAGAGTCATTTAACTTCCTAGTCGAATATTTCAGGTATCTGACTTTGCCCATCTCTAATAAGTGGGCAGACATCTGAAAAGCTGCTCACCGTTTCTGTGGGTTCATTGACATTTTGAAAATGTGCTGCTTTTTATCATCTCCAAAATGTCTTCCCCTACAAACATCATACTTAGAATGATTTATTAGCCTTTCTGGAGATTTCTGCCTTTTAGTGCCTGCTGGGGAATTTTCCAGGAGATTGCAAGGGTGTGAAAAATTTGCACTGGGATACATACACAGATTTGCAGGCACATGTACATATTTGCAGGCACATGTACATATTTGTAGGGATATGTACATATGTATGTGCATAGATATGTGTGTATATATATGCACGCGCTTGGCTAACAGCAAGATGGATTAATCTAGGCTTATGAAGAAAAGCAATATGAAAAGGAGATGGGGTAAGAAAAGGACAAACAAAAACCTTTTCTTCAGGTCTGCAAAGAGGAACTGATTTGAAAATAGACCTTGTTTGTGTAGTGCAGGGAACGTCGTTATGTTCACATTTCTGTCAATAAAGCACTTGTGGCTTTTGTGCTGAGTTTCTTGTCCCAGGCTCTTACACAGCTGAATCAAGACAGCACAGTGAGTCTCACCAGCAGTGTGAGTGCACAACTCTTCCAGACATACAGGAGCTTCATTGGTGGAGTTCTGGTCTGAAATACTTGCTCTTTGACCCAACAAAGAGCAAATGCAGTTGACCCCTTTGAGCTAAGGATACAGCTGTTGAAAATTCAGATGTTTATCTATCAACGTCGGAAATTTAAAAAACAGTGACTCCCATATGTCTGTCCAGATTTCTTCCCTGTTTCCCAGATGGAAATGCAGATGCTGTGCTACATTTGCAGAGCCAACCCACTAAATCCAAAGACGACATATTTCAGATCTGTAGAAACCTGAATACCTCTGAAAGGATTGGTGCATGTTGTCACAAGATGCATGTGTGCCTGCCCACTTGTCCAGACTGGTGGAGAGCAATGGCTCTGCCTGGGCTATTGGCTGTCTAAAAAGCAGGACAAGTGTCTACAAGAACGCAAAGGAAGTCAACAACAGGTGAAAAGTGTAATTCGTAAGCAAAGGACAAAATGTGGCACATGAGGCCAAGAAAGGAGATTTCCATGAGTTTCTAGTACAGTCTTTCATAGAATCACAGAATGGTTTGGATAGGAAGGGACCTTAAAGATCATCTAGTTCCCACCCCCCTGCCATGGGCAGGGATAACCCCCCCCAGCCCAGGGTGCCCAAAGCCCCATCCAACCTGGCCTTGGATACTGCCAGGGATCCAGGGGCAGCCACAGCTTCTCGGGGCACCCTGTGCCAGGGCCCCACCACCCTCACAGGGAAGGATTGCTGCCTAATATCTATTCTAAATTCTCCCTCTTTCAGTGTAAAACCATTATCCCTTGTCTTATCACTACATGCCCTGGTAAACTGTCCCTCTACAGACTTCCTGTAGGCCTCTTCAGGGACTGGAAGGTTGCTATGAGGTCTACCCAGTCCCTTCTCTTCTCCAGGCTTAACAATCCCAACTCTCTCAACCTATCTTCATAGGAGAGATGCTCCAGCCCTCTGATCATCTTCGTGGCCCCCTCTGGACTCGCTCCAACAAGTCCTTCTCTTTCTGTACTGGGGACCCCAGCGCTGGACGCAGTACGCCAGGTGGGTATGGTTGGCTTTCTGGGCTGCAAGCATACATTGCTGGATCACGGAGAGCTTCTCATCCACCAATGTCCCCAAGTCCTTCTCCTCAGGACTGCTCTCAATCCATTCTCCACCCAACCTGTAGCTGTGCTTGGGATTGCCCTGAGCCATGTGCAGGACCTTGCCCTTGGCCTTGTTGAACTTCACGCAGTTTGCACGGGCCCACCTCTCCAGCCTGTCTGGATGGCATCTCTTCCCTCCAGCGTGTCAACCACACCACACAGCTCGGTGTCGTCAGTAAACTTGCTGAGGGCACGCATGATCCCACTGTCTGTATTGCCAACAAAGGTGTTAAAGAGCACCGGTCCCAATACCAACCCCTGAGGAACACCTCTCATCACTGGTCTGCACTTGGATATGGAGCCTTTGACCACAAGTCCTTGAGTGTGACCATCCAGCCAGTTCCGTATCCAAGGAATTATTTACCTTTGTCATGAAACAAAGGGGCAGATTTAAGAATTCTCTGCTATTACTTGTGCTGTTGGGTTGACACAAAGAGGCAGAGTATGATGGTGCAGCTTTCCCCTTTCCACCCCTCTCCTGAACTATATCAGTAATCCTCTGTATCTCCACTCGTTTCTATGAATGCTACGTGCTTTCTTTAACCTTAATAGGATTTTCAAAGACTTGAAGCTGTCTGGCAGTCATCTTCTTGAATCCTTTTGGAGATAATCAGGCTGATGTGCTAATCACAGTTGCGCTGTATTTAAAAATAGTGGGATAAAGTCTCAAAAGTGCTGAGCAGCACTATTCACCTGCAGCTTGTTTACAAGCAAAGCAGAAAGAAAAGAGGTGGTGGACAGAATGGCAAATGGGGATGTCCAGATGCTTTGCATTTGAATTAGAAAATAAGTCAAACCCTGATTATTCACTGGATTGAGGTTCCTTTGCTACGGTCGAGGGTGAGCAAGGCTGAGAGTTGTCTCGGCTTGATCACATCTGAGGATAAACACCTCAGGCTGATCCTTCCTCAGCCCTGTGAGCAGTCTCAGATCTGTGGGATTTATGCTACACATGATTAGGTGTGAAACGGAGAGGAAGTTTATTGCAGAACGCTTGGCATAGGCTTGGGGAGTAAATTGATAAAGACGACATGTACATTGTCAAGTTGGGTGTTCTTAATTTATAGAAACCCTGAAAGCCATTACTCAGTTCCACCCTGCACAGTTGTCCCTGCCAAATCCTGCTGTATTTATAGGAATAAAAAGGAAGAACTGGTTGAAGATGGAGAAGTCACTAACACAGGCATGCACATACACAAAACACTCAGGTTTCAAGATCTGACAGTCTTTCTTTAAAGAGAGCTCTTACACCAAAAACTAGCCAATGTAGAGACGTGCAAGATGAACTCATTTTCCAGCTTTTTTTTTTTTCAGAGAGTCTCTTGGGTATAATATAAACCACTTTCTCTAGTCCCATAATTGGGTGCAAAAATGGAAGAAAAAAGGCAACATACTTAAAATTTCCTAGAACCATTAGAGCATATCACATTCTGAAACGATCACCCCTGGTCTCAGCAAGTGCCTGCTCACAAGTGGGTTAACTCTGTTATTCCAACTTCCAGGTACATTTTAAACTGCCAAGAGAATAAACAACCTGCGGATCCCTTTCTGCTGTCCTGGTTTGGAGTGGGCACAAAGAGCTAAAAGGGTCTCGCCCCCCTGGGGTGCACTGCAGTGTCCCGCAGCCTCCTTTGCCTGGGGTCTGGCTCTCCCCAGCCTCCGTGGTGGCAGTATCTTGGGGGTGTTCCCTGACGAGCTGGAGATGAGGGCACCGTACAAGAAAGGGAGGATGTCGGGACAAATCTGCGATACTTCAACCGCCTTAAGCCTCACAGCAGCAGCAACTCAAGTCAGAGGAGCTTCAGACACATTAGTTGCCCTTGGTGAGAAGGCACTGTCCGTGTTAGTTTTGGATGTCGCTGTTAATGAGTATGATTATTCTCCGGCTCACATGTCTCTTTCCATTAATCATGGCGTACTGCTGCCTGACACCTTGAACATGTTCTCTTTCTGCTTTGCATCGCGCAGCCTGCTCCATAAATGGCAATGCAAATGTTTCCTTGGTAATTTTGTCACAGCAAATCTGATCAAATTTATTCGGTGTCGTGCACACACACACACATGCACGCGCCCAGAGACATTTGCCCTGAAGCATTAAAGCCAAATTCTTCTCTCTTAGCAGAGGAAACCCAGCAGGAAGTTGTCCAGAGTGCTTGTGTGTTAAGAGACCTGTTTTAATCAGTTTAATGGGCTGGTTGATTTTTGTGGTACAAAAGGAAGACATGGTGGTAGTGCTTTTGAAAAAAAAAAAAAAAGCACTGTCTAGTCATGTACAGGGAATGGATTTGGGGACCAGCCTTAGCCATAGACTTGCATAAATTACTTCGTGGCTCTGTGCCTTGATTTGATAAACCTTCTCTGTAGGTTTATTTACTGGAGGCTTAATTAATCTGTTTGCCATGTACTTTCGGATGGGGAAGTGCTCAAACAGTATCAAGACAACAGAACAGTCACTTCTTAGTGAGAGGGCATCAGAATCCATTTCTCAATTAGGAGCCTAAACTTCCTAATTCCAGCTCGAACACATGGATTCCCTGAGCAAACACGACAGGTCTTGGGTGGCACCAATTCACAGGCTGAGCACCGGTGGACTTGTTGATGTGACTGTCTTTCTCTAATTCCTTCCCTTTTCAATGGAGAGATCCCACAAATGGTTTTTTTGAAGCACAGAGTTTTTCCAGACCTTGAGAGATGAAAACCAGTCTAAGCAAGGTTTGAGAAGGAGCTATCAGAGTTTGAGCTCAACTGCCAGCTTCTCCTCCTGACATCAAAGCCCATCTATTCTCGTTTGCTGTGGCCTCCATATTTCAAAGAGTGACTAATTCCACTTTCTCTAGCCTCTTGAGACCTGTAGTTTGCTTCTAGTCTGTTTGATGGCTTGATTTCACATGCACTCTGAGAGAAACAGGTGAAGGCCCATTGTGCTGGGAGACCGCTGGCAATGTCCAGCTTCATTCAGCCGTTGGCCCCCACCTAGAAAGCTGTGAAGTGAAATCAGAAGAACTCAAACATCATGCAGGTAAGCAGAAAAAACAGTTTGGCTTCTTCTGATATGGGGTACAAAACCCATCTCTTTTTGATGTGCAGAAACAAAAGCAGGAAAAAAAATATTCCCTGCTTGGAAGTGATTTTTTTTTTTTTTTCCTTCTTTGTGACAGCAGATTTATGTTTGAAATTTCACTGCAGTGTGAGCCCAAGCTCCAGGACTCTTTGAAAGCCCAGCAGCTGGAGTTGATGTGAACAAGGGTTTAGCTGAGACCTCACCCTATGCTGTTGTATTCAATCTAGCGTGGCAGCAGCGATGCTGGAGATAAGCGTTGCCTTTGACGCTACAGCCACTGCACCAGCAAAACAGAGCATTAACAGCTGCTCAGTGTATTGCATCATTATTTCCAAAGCATTTTTACGTAATAAAATAAAACTTAGCAGCTGTTTGCGGGTGAATATGTAGCAATTCCTCATTTGGCATAATAGCCCTGGAGGACTAGTAAAACTTTTCTCTGTTCCACTTGGTGACATTACCAGGCTGACACAGATCTTAACAAGGGCAAGGAAAGGAACATTATAATCAGGCGCTTATTGATTGCCTGTAAAAATTAAATAAAAGGTTTTATGCAGTGGAAATGTATCCTTCTTGTTAGTCATTAGATGAGTCAGACTGACACAGGGTTTGGGATTCTTGGTCCTGTGCGCCAGGGCAGGAGGCAGCAGAGAACAGCAGAGATCGCTTTAGGGGACAATTCCAGAATTTCTTGAGCCATGAGGAAGGGTAGACAGGATTGCTTTGATGGTCGGACGAGGGTGGCAGCACCCAGTGTCCTGGAACAGTATGAGACTGTGCAGCTTGAGGTCCCAATGCCTGGTACTGGGAAGCGGGGTACACCTTCCCCTTTGCTCCTACTTTTAGCCTTAGGTGTGAATGACTCTGTGCTCTGATGTGGACAGGGAAGACAGTTAAGCTGCCTATTCCCACTTCAGCCTACCTTGACAGGAGCTATCTCCAGCAAAACATTTAAAGTAACTTAGAAGCCTTCAGGTTCCTGAGGGAGAGGAAGCTCATTTGTGACTCTCAGAGCTATTTCTTGGCTGTTGGCTGACCCTGAGCAGCATCACTGTCTTGGTGACATGCTGGTCACGTTTTAAGTTTCCCTGGTGCCCATGGGGCTGAGGAACAGGCAAGCCTTTCCAGACATTTTAGGTCTTCTGCAGCTCCAGAGTCTGTTTAACCCCCTACAAAAGAAGCCTTGCTTTTCTCTCATTAGTGGATGTGTTGATAAATGTTAATGTGCCTGCTCCTGTCTGTCTTGTTCTGTTTCCTTCACGCCTGTCCATGGGAAATGATGTCCCTTCCTGCCTTCAGTTCAGAGAATGATGTCTCTCTCTTAGTACAGAAATACCTAGCTCCTTAATAAAGACCTGGATTAAATAAATCCCTCACATCATTATTGGTGATCTGACCCCAAGGAGATCTCATGGGTGCTTCACTCAGCTGCTTCCCAAAAGATGTGCAGCTGTGACCTTGGAGGGTGGCTTTCTATTCTGGAAGTCCAAGGAAGCACTTTGAGGCCGTTTGATTCAATGTTTTTGTTCTGTTATACCCAAATTCCTCTTCATCCTCATGATATTTTAAGCTCTTGCAAACTGGTAGTTCTGTCAGATCCTAGTATGTTTATATTGATCTATGTTACTATATACCACTAAAGTCATAATTAGGAGCTGGCCAAACATTGCATAAGTCTGCGTTAGGCCATTTACTTTTATTTAATGATCTCCCTCACCAGGCTGAGCTGCTGTTATTGCAGGCAGCCAGTGGGCAGGGTCTCAGGATGATGGTGCTCGCAACCTCTGTTGCCCAGCAGAGTTGAGGAGCTGGGAGCCGAGGGCTCAGCGTGCTGGGGCACACTCAAAGGTGGGGAAAGAGGTGGTCTTAAAAATACACTGATAGAAACAGCAATGCTGCAAAAAATCCTCAGAGCTGCTTTAGGAGATCAGGACTGGAAAGAAAACATGGGGTCCCTTTATGCTACGAGTTGTCCTTCTTGTTAACTGTGTTTCCTGTTCTGTGCCATTTTATGTACCAACAGTGTATAAATTTTTGCTGTTCATACCCCTGTGGAAGTGTCAACATGCAATACACATTTCTGCACTAACTGGGATCCTCTGAATTATGTAAAGTTCTCCAAGTTGCCTCAGCAGGCTTTTACTTCTTCATCTGGTCAGCTGGCACACGGTGGCAGAGCTTAGACCAGCACAGCCTGTGTGGGTCCGAGTTTAACCTGACACTTTCACAGCTGAGCCAGGGAAGGAGAATGAAAGGCCCTGTCTGAACCCTTCTGGGCTCCTGTCTGGCAGTCGTCGTTTTGGGGAGCATGGGGTCAGATCAGGTCAGATTCTGACAGCAGTGACATGAGGAATTAATGAAAAAAAAATGACGTTGTAGCAACATCAAAAGATTGCTGCATGAAAGTGTAGTAATTGCCAGAACAGGAGAGATTTGAAATATCTGATGGCTTCTTTATGAGATTCCCAGTTATCAGAAGGAAAAAAAAAAATATCAGAAATTAAAAATCTCATGTGCAGAAAATTAGGAAAAGGAACAGAAATGGCAACATGGCATTTTGGATCCTGTTCTCAAAAGTAGAGCATCAGTGAGACAAAGCCAGCACTGGAACTGTAATAGAGACATTAACAATCCTTCCAGACTGGCAGAAGTTCAAGGATTTGTACACGTCTGATGGAAGGATTGTTCACTTAATATCTATTTTTCTGAGGAGATGATCCTGGCATCAAATCCGATATCATCCTAACCCATCCGAGTATTTCTGTTGATATGAGCAGGTGGAGGCTGTTTCACGGCTGGAGGACGACCACAATCCCTGTGCACAGTTGCAGCACAGGAGGTGACACGGACTTTGCTAAGGAATAAATCCTCCAAAGGAAGACGCAGACAGTTAGTGAAACTAGGCAAAGCGTTCAATCCATTCATCAAAGAATATGCAGTTCTCATTTCAAGGCAGGTGGGGCACTGATGATAACTTCCGAGTGCAGAAACTTAATCTACATCCAGAACATTTTTAATTAACACTCTGCAGCTACCAAAGGCAAAAAATCAGCAGATGACTTATGAATTTGGTGTCGGTTCTTGGATGATACCAGGCTACGGGGTTTTCTTCTGCGGGTTTTTTCATGTCTCTTGACTGCTCCATCGAGCTGTTCTGTGCAAAGCGAAGGGGTATAACGGAAGTGAACCTGTTGTCTGCCTGATTTTGCAGGGCACAAGTACGTTTCCCTCTTAAGTGGGAAAACACACATGGTGAAAATCACAGTCGTTGCTTCACTATTTTCTCAGCTGCATCACGGCAGCACCGAGTGCGAAACTTTAACTTCCGTGGCTGAGGGGATGGCAGTGAGCACATAATCGCCGAATTTACGAAAATGGGAAAAAATAAAGGGAGGATGGGGAAATATTAAATGATCTCATCCTCCCGAACCTTAATGGAAATGAATCGAGGCTGCTAGACAGCTCAGGAAGGCAATTACAGGGAAATAATCTGTGGTGTTTAGTGAAGCGGTGATGTGGGGCATGCTGAACATGATGGATCCGGCTGCTATTTCCAGTTAATAACAATGCACTTTAAGAAAAGGCGGTGCTGCACGTGTTTGTGCTTTTGTGTCTGTTCTTGTAGTAGAGAAGCCCGTCAATTTTATATTTATTTTTTTTTTAACTGTGCTGGGAATTGCTTTGAACCCAGTGACTGGAGTGGCTTTTAGCAGTGCAGGTTTCCCCTCAAGGCAAAGCCTCTGTAAGGCAGTATTTGTTTTTGTGAAGATCCTGGCCTTCTTTCCAGCAGTCCAGCTGCTGGGAAATTGTGGCTTAGGGAGCTGTTACGCTCTTTGGGAGTTGGTATGTGCCCTGGTTGATAGCCGTCCTTGGCTGAAGTCCCGGGTATAGGTCAAAACTAGTTGTTAACAATAAAAAGTGCGTGTGCCTGGAAATAAATGCAGTTATTAATAGAATTGAGCAGAGAAAGACTTTTTCTCTTCTCAAACCTTAGGTCCTCCTTTCTGCTGCAGGGCTCGAGAGACAGCTGGACAAGCTGTAACAAAAGGCTCCTAAAACTGTCCTGAACTATTTACTGAGGTTTGAAAAGTTGGGTTTAGCATCTCCTGCACTTGGTCTCACTTCAAAGCCAAAGCACCCATCACCTGTAAGAAGGATTGCTTAAAGGAGGATGACGAGGGTGTGCAGATCCCCAGCCTCGCTGTTGCGGTTCAGTCATGGGTGAACCAAGGGGCTGGTTCTTCGTGGCACTGCGATTTGCCTCTGCCTGGCAATAGAAGCAACTCTGAACCTGGCTTTGAATGACCGTGGGATGCAGATGAGCCTTGAGGAAAGTGGTAATTGGACCCAATGAATGTCTGTGCAGTTCCTGCTGGTACAAACAAGCTCTCTCTTTTTCTGCTTTTCTACTTTCTTCCACTGTAGGTTCTAAATCCAATATGATGCTCTTTAAACATCTTGTCGAGCTACCCAGTGCAACCACTAGGCATCACTAATTTATTCTGCATTTAGTTTGTGGCCTCTGTCAAGATGATTCAGACTCCAAAATCCTCAGTCTGATTTCCAGGCCAAATGTATTAGAATAAGCCCAGAGAAATGTAATAAAGACAAACACATTTAAATATTTATCTGGAATGAACAGAACGAAATTCCAAACTCATGAGATTTGCTTGTTGCTAATGATTTGTTAATAAGTCAGTCTAATGTAGGTTGACAAGAAAATACTTTTCCCAATGTGAGGGGCCTGTGTTTCTTTTTCATACTGATTACTTTATAGGAGAGTCATCTTCACCTGTAGACATCTGGAAGTCAGGTGAGAATGGAAAGAAAGAAACGACTTACAATGCCATGAGAGCATTTCCAGAAGATGCATTGCAGAAGAGTAAACTGAGTTCATGTTTTTATTGTCTGGAGATTTATTTGTGAGTAACAGTTCACAAAGTCTCCATCTCATTCCAGGTCTGGGACCTACTTCATTATTTCCCAGAAATGGAAAATAAAGATTTATTCTTTCCTGTTTTTCTATAAAGGTGTATGTGAAGTCAGTTTAGTGCTGGTGAAATGTTGTCGCAAATCATGCCTATAGATTCAGGCCCTCAAGTTATCTACGCATTATACTGAAAGATTTTGCTGTCTGCTATGTCAGTAGGTCCTGATTCCAACCCAATGGCAGGTCAGCAAGGAGAAGGTCTATCAATAGTTCATCCCGTCAATAATTCTCATGCTCCCACCAAAGGTACCAAATGTTACTGGCAAGACCTTATACAAGATCCGTATGGATTGGAAATAGGCATCATTTGCTAGTTGGACCTTCACAGCTCTATAAACTTCTCCAATTTATATTTACAGAGAAATATATTGATTGTTCTAAGCTGAACTCCTCTAGACTTTGAGTCACTTAAGGGTGGTTAAGACTGTTTATAAAGGGAGAAAAATAGCATAAGTATTAGGAATGGCTGGCTGTTTATGTGGAGAAAATCTGAAAAACTAAACTGAAAATTAGAAGGATGACATTTATGCACAAAATGGGCTTCAATTCAGTGAAGACCTTTGGTGGGGAGGAAGTAAGTAGAAGTGTGGATTTTGAGACTGTCATTACTTTTCTGACATTTCAGAATGCAATTTTGTAACCTCTTTGTTTTAAAATAGCAACCTTTAAAAATTAACCTTTGTAAAGATTTTTTTTTTAAAGTAAAATAACTGGGGAGTAAAATGAAATGAAGTTTCTAAAGGAATACCAGGTATTGGCTGGTGGGGAAAAAAAAAGAAAAGTGTTTATTTCATCAAACACAACTCAACCTAAAGTTCACCCAGTCTTTTTTTCTTTATTTTCTCTTGCCTTTATAACTAAAAGTGATGTCCATTGTCCACCCAGCTCTAAAAGAAATTGGGTTTGAAGATGGCATTTAGTTGATTCTTTAGCATCTTTATTTGTCTTGGTTTGCAAGTGTTAAGATTAAAATAATTAATGTTTCTTCTGGATATGTTTCTGTGGAGATTTATTTCACACTCAAAAGAGAGGGAACAGGCAGTTATGCGAAAGAAGTGGAGTTCTGAGCCACAGATGGAGAAGGATATCCAAAGAACGTCACAGGGCTCGGAGTGGGAGAAGAGACCCTGTCGATGTGCTGGGTGTAGACAAGGAAGAGCCTACGCAGCAATGAAACATCAGAAACGGAGCTGAGAGCAGATGAGGAAGTAAAAAGGAAAGGAAAAGCTGGCAGCATGGTTAGGTGGCTTCAGAGTAAACTGCCCCATCTCTGTGTTCAGACCAGTCAGAAAATCAGACATCTCCAAAACTGTGACTGCCCTCACGGCATGGTAAGTGGAGGGGAAGGAAACCCGCTGGAAGGTAATTCCCTGCCGAACGCAAATAGCTCAGATAAAACCTGATGAGGGATGCTCAAGCAACAGGGATGAGGGAGGGGGGAAGCACTGCCAAAAAAATGGCAATTCCATCAGCTTGGGTTCCTGTCTCAATTCCTTTAGATTTGCCTTTCGATTTCCAATCAGCCCCTTGATCCACAGGCTCTGCCATCAACACCTGCTTCACCGGAGCGTCTGAAAAACGAGTCGCCTGGTGTGAGGCTGGAGACAGGCGCCTTTCCCAGAGCCAGGCTTACATTGTACACTGTTTGTAGTCTGCGTTTCTGAGTCATTACTCAGTGGTACAAGAGTGCGTGCGTGTGTGTGTGGAAGGGGGGAATAATTGTGCCATTAATGATTGCTATTTTGATTACAGGATGCAATTGTCACTGCGGTTGGAAGCCAATCAATGCGTTGTGAGTGGGAGCCCGCTGGTACTTTCCAATGGTCCTTGATTGAAAAGGAAGCTCTTGGCTATCTTCAAGCAGCAGGAGAGGAAACGGCGCGGATGAAGGTGAGGCAAGTGCCAGACTCTCACTCCCGATGGATCACAGCTCATTTTCACCGTAGTTTAGTCACGCAATCTGCTTTTTTCTCAGCTCTGAGGCTTTCTTCTCCCTTTGCTCCCAACCAGACAATGTCTAGAGCAGCCTCTGCTTTTCGGTGGCAAAAACTGAGTGCTCAGATCTTTGCTCTGGCGTTACTTTCCTGCAAACTAAATACGCGGTGTGCCTTCACAATCCATCTTCACTTTCTATGTGCTATTGCTTGCCTTTCAACACACGGTTTTTCAATGCAGTTGCAAATAACCAAGTCTGTAACTAGAATCCAGCTCAAAACTAGTGTCAATTTACAGGTACACTATTTTAGCACAGCAATAGGGCTTTTTAATTAAAGCGATGGCCAAAGGTGAAAATATATGGTGTTTCTCCCAGATTTTTTGTGGATTTTTGGATAGCGGAATTTTTTCTATCCTGGAAATTTCCTGGCACCAGGTGTGTTCAAATATTTTCCTAAGAAGAAAGAAAAAGGAAAAAAAAAGGGGGGGCTGTGAGAGTGGTGGGTTTTGTTTGTTTGTTTGTTTTTGCAAAGAAAACAACAAGAAAAAAAGAGTAAACTCGTCTAAATGTCAATATTTTATCTGACTTAAGTCACTTAACCTATAACTCACCAGAGTGTGAGGAAGGAGTGGGGAGAAATTTGCACTGAAACTATCACAGAGTTTTGAACTGCGGTGTTTCTAAGTCCTATTAATTTGAAATAAGGCACCTAAAACATCACGTCTCCTTTAGATGTTGTGAACGCATGGAATTCTTGGTCCAACAAAGCAGCACTTGTTGCCAAAGAGCACTTGAAATCAGGCTGTGTTTTGGGAATTGTACCTAGGTATTTTTGTATGTTTAACAACTTTGGTCTGTCTCAAGATATAGGAGATTCTAAAAAGGAAAAGAAAGTCCCAGGTTCATCCTTGGGCTTCACACTGTGTGAAACATCAGCTGATTGATGTTGGCTGGTCTCTGCGAGTGTTGTGGTGTGAACCTTGCAATCCACCATGAACACCAGTTAGGCTTGTGGGGATGCAGTGGTGAACCTTACAGCTTTATCTAGCACTCTCCCCTGTAAGTAGATATTCACAGTATTATTCACTGTATTGTAGGAATCACTATAATATTTTAACGTACATTTGTAGAGCAACACTGATATCTTGTTTCTAACAATTCCTGGCGGAGAGGTTGGCTCTCACTCCAACCCGCCATAAGAATTTCTTTTATCTGGTGGAAAACACATGGCCTCTGGTACCTGGAGTGTTACTGTCTGGCTGGAGAGGTTTGTTATGTTGTGTTTTGGCACAACTAAATGAAAGCAGAGATGCATTTGGAATCGAAAGGTGTATGTTCCTGCACAGGCAGTGTTAGCCATTAATATGGAATTGAATCTGCGTGAAAGGGGTCCTATCACCACCCAGCCTTGTGCCATGACAGGTTTGTTACATGATATTAGGCACTGGTAAAAAATACAAGACAGAAACTAACTTAAACAGTCACTCAGGCAAACCACAGGCATCTGTAGCCCGTGCTGTCAGAAAGGTTCGCCCTGCAGCACAGGGGGTTTAAAACTCTGTTACACTCTTTCCCCCCTGCTAACACATTCCTCTTTTTAGCTTGTTAAATATGGGATAAGGCTAAAAGGTAGACATTCAGGTACAGTTGTCATAGCCCAAATAGTAAAAAAAAATCCACCTTACAAGCTCTCTTGGTATCAAAAATAGGTACATGTCTCCATTACCCAGTCTCAGGCTGTTTTCCATACCCTTTCATTACCCACCGATGTGACAAGGCAACCCGCACGCTCCTAAATAACTCTGAAAAAGCAGCCTCTTCTGGGATGGAGCCGATAGCTGGCACACAAAAAGATGGCATCTTTGTTCATTAATAATGTACAAGTGACAATTATCAGGGGAGTGGTTTTCAGCAGGTAGCGGAAATACATAGAAGCTTTGAAGAAAGGGTCCGAGTCTGATCGGTTTAGCAGCGCGGAGGGGGCGATGGGGAGGAGGGTATCACGTGGCCGTGGGCAGATTGAGTGTGAGAAGTAATCCAGGCTCAGGGAGTGGCAAACTGTTCTTGTCTTTGGTATCTGGGCAGCTGATGTGGATCTGCAACTCATGGCTGAGAAAGACAGTGTAGGGTTACTGCTTCCCCGTCATCTGCCATGGAGAATCGTTTCTGGGAACTAAAATAAAGCTAAACACAAAATGCTGCAGGAGAGAGCCCCTTTGAATCCAATGGTCTTTGAATAGGGGCAAGAGCAGGATGTTTTCTGGATGCCCTTCACAGACAAGCACCTTCCAAAAAAACCTCCTAATCCTCTTACAGTGTCAGGAAAGGAAGAGCTGGAACTGAGAGAGGGCAGGTTTGAGGCTCACGGTCACAGCGCATCGTCTCCCTTTTTATCTTGTTTTTTCACCTCCATGTCTCTCTGTTGATAACCATCCCCGGTTTCCCATACTCAGTTTATCTCTACCACAGTCTTACCCTAAGAACAACTGGTTATCGTGCGCCAACGGCTCTATTAAGATGAGGGAAAATTGTTTTTATAGATAGAGAGGCAATCTTCTATTAAACTGGACTATTTTTTTATACGGTGTTATGTCATATTGCTGCAAATAGCTAATGCAATTCTGGTATAAAGCAAGATATATTGAAGATATGATGAAGGTATAGTGAATGCAATATGAGGTATAACCGGCTGTAAAACCCAGAATTGTTGCAGGCCTCCTGCCCGTATCCAGAGCTGCCTGTGGCCCCGCTCCCCCCCAGGCAGCCCATCTGCCAGGCGGATGCAGGTGGTGGCTGTGCTGTGGAATTACTCACGTGGAACTGGAAGAATGGCTGCACAATGCTGGATCAAAGACCTATGTAACTCCCTGTCTTGTTCCTGACAGTAGCTGATAGCGGGTTAGCTAGGATGACATCTGCAAGAAAGAAAGGTAATTTTAAATTGATGATTTTCCCAGCTTCCGGAGTTTCTGCTTCCTGGGCCTGATGATGTGTAATACGTGTTAGAGCTTTGTGCAACAACATCAACTTATCTCCATGTATCTTCTTCCAACCTGTTTGTGGTTTCAGTCACTGAAATATCCTGTGACAATGAGCTCCTCAAAGTAATTATTTTGTGCTAAAAAGGTATATTTTTTCTTTGTTTTAACCCTGTTGCCAACACTTTTCACTAGGTACTTCCCTGTTTTCATGTTGTACAAAACTGAGTGATCACGTTTATCTTCTCCACAAAATTGATAATTCCATAGGTTTATCTCATCTTTCACCCATCTTCATCCACCATTGTTGAATAATCACCATCTATTTAACTTAGTCCAGATTTGTATAATCTACCTAGTCATAAATTCCCTCCCACTGACTTTCTTCTCCCATTTTTATCCTGCAGTGTCATGGGAGCCTTTTATACTTCTTTGAAATAAATTTCAGGTTCGATTATTGCAAATAATTTTCTGTCCTCAGGAATTTGCCATATCAGTGTTCATCTCCATTTTGAGGTTATGTAGAATTGTTGAACAAAACAAGTTCTAGCAGACATCCTTTTAAGAACTTGCTGAAAACTAGTAAAAACCATCCTTACCTTTTGTTTCTTATGTTATAACAAATCATTAATCAACAAAAGGAGCAGTTCTCTTATCCTATGGCGATCTCTCTTCTTTAAGACTCTGAGTAAGGGAATCTAATGAACGCTTTTTGGAAATCCAGCCATGCTATGTTGACCAATCTTTTTCATTTACAAGCTCATAAACACCCTCAAAGAACTCCAGGAGCTTGCTGATCACAATTTAGCTCAACAAAAGCAATGTTGACTCATCCTATTTATTCACATACCTACTTATTCTTTTCTCTACTATAGTTCTACAAATTGTCCAGTACAGTCGATTATTTCCCTAATAAAAGAGAAAGAATGGAAGAGATTAGTCACCATCCTTTAAATTTAAAGATGAATGATGTCTTCAGGAAATCACATCTTGATTTAACACACATTGGTTTTGTGTCTGCCATTCCTGACTTTCAAAGAGTAGGAAGGAGAAGGAGAAGCCAGAACTCCCTGACAGAAATACAGTCAAACAGTTACTTACACTGGAATCATGGAGGTAGCGGTAGGGAAAAAGGGATCTGGGAGGGCAGGATGGTGTTTTAGACTCAACTGAATAGGCTCTTCAGCATACTATACAGAAAATCTTCTGAAGGACTTTACCCCATGGTGCTCCGGTGGAGATGATGGTAATAAAGTTAAAGTTCCTCTGATGTGAAAATTTTAATTTAATACACATCAGGGTGTAAAAAAACTTTTAATTTTTCCATAACATTTACATTTTTTGTTACAGTACATTTATTTCCTGGGTTTAGTTTGCCACCTGCAGACAAAGTGTAAACGAGAGAGCTGTAGCACTTAGCCATATGTGATGGATATTTATAGGTGACACATGTTTTGCAAGGAGAGCAGTTATTGAACTTGAATTTTCTTTTTAACTTTTTTCCCCAGAAATCAACCCTAACAATGAATGCTGAGGGCCTGAAGTTCCTTAACTGTTGTTTAGTAAAGCTGTAATGCTCTAATAGGACAGAAGGAAGCTTGCCTTAGCTGGAAGATTTAATTTGATGATTCTCCATGGCTGTAGCAAATATTCCCGCGTAGAAGGTGTCAGAGTGTTTACTCCTATCACAGGAAAGAAAGCACACAAACAACAACTCTCTGTCAGCCCATATAGACTTTCACCCCAAAGCAGTATCTACTACAACACTAGCACTGCAAAAGTAATAATAAATCACAAGCTCAGACTGGTCATCTGGAGCAGATTCCTTTTAAGCTACAGCCTGTCCTGCTCCTATTAAAGTCAGCGACTATTCTGTGCCCTGTCTTTTTGTCATTGATGCAGAAAATGGACTTTCTCAGCCTTCAGAGACATCCTGGTAGATGTATTTTCAGAAATGTGTTTTACTCGACTTGGCCAGCTGATACAGCGTCCTTAAAAACGGGGGCTGCACAGTGGTGGCAGTGGGTGATGTTGCAGCACCTCCTGCAAGAGATTTAGAAAAAACTTTCATGTACTGAGTCTTGTGAGCTCCTAAGAACGAGATGCTGGTGTCAGTGGCCAAAGGTCAGGAACAGAAAAACAAAGAAAAACTGGCTGCTACATAGTTCTGAAATGTGCTGTTGGGACTTGCAAATGCAAAAGCGTAGTCAGGTGCCAGAGCTTTAACTCTCTGCTACCAGCAATTTCGCCATGGTCATGGATGTTTTTCTGCCACGTGAAACCATCAGGGTGCCAAAAGCCAATTACAAGTCCAGAGGTAGAAAAATCTCAAGAGTCAATTTGGATTATTTATGATATCAGAGGATTCACATGGGTGCAAACCATGGTTTTGATTTTTAGGTTCAAACGTGATGAGAGCAAACACTATAGAAAAAGAATATATTTGACTTGTTTCACAACAAAACATTGCAAAATATCAATTTCCACCAGCTACAGAGTGTTTTGTAGCAAGGAGCTTTACAGACAAATTATATGGGAGTTGAATGTTCAA
This sequence comes from Psophia crepitans, assembly GCA_013399095.1. Classification (NCBI taxonomy): domain Eukaryota; kingdom Metazoa; phylum Chordata; class Aves; order Gruiformes; family Psophiidae; genus Psophia; species Psophia crepitans. Next base: position 1,697,549 of record VWZZ01001246.1, read on the forward strand.
GATCTGAGCGGGTCATCCAGACTGAATGACCAAAAGTTTTCCTTTCTCCTCAGGAACCAGTACTTCCATTGGTAAGACAAGGAAGCTCGTGCCAATACCAAAGTCGACCAACCTGCAGTACCCAAATACTCCTCTTGTAGGGAGGTATTTATTTCTTTACCTCTGATATTAATGTTCTATTACAGTTAAACCCAAGGAAGTGGTTGCACTTGGAGCACAACTGTGAAATCATGGCATGACTAAAAGTACTGGGAGTTTTGTCACTGAGCAGCAACAGTATTTTTCCTTGTCATATATGAACATGTTTTGCCTGCATAAAGAGTGAATTTGGACACCATTGTGATGGGAGAGATCATAAAAGAAGGGGGAGTGGGGGAGAAAAAAAAAGAAAAGAAAAAAGAAACATACTTGTTTATAGGTGGTGTCAGAAAAAGAAATAACCTCTGCAACAGTGTCTGGGTCTCCAGGGCTATGAAGGTGGCACTTTCCACCTGCACAAAATTTACTGGAAACATAAAATCCAACAAGGAGAAATGTATCATTTGTGCTGATAGTCTACTATAGAGATTCTGCTGGAGAATATTACCTCCCATGACTCTCTTCCTCCTAACGCAGGTTCGCCTCTAGTACTCCCATCCAGAAAGACTGGTTAATTAATCAGGGTCCATCTTCACACTGTTGAATTATCCTCTTCTCATTTGGCCACAAAGAATTGTTTCTTTTCCAGGGTGGAATGCAAGATTTACACAGATGTGAAGAGCAGATTTGTAGACAGACTTTACGATAAGCGAACAATATCCAGTCTCTAACATCTCCTTGGACAAGGCAATTTGTCTGAACAATAGGTGGAAGAATGCAGAGGGTGAGACTTCGCCAGGACCGCCAGATACATTTCACCTGCTGTATAGAAGTACATGACTTTTTGGCTAGATTCAAAGAGGACCATTAAAATATCCAAAATTGTAATAGCTAATCACAAGGGAAGATTCTAAATACATTAAGAGATTCTTTAGACGACTTCTTTAGACTTATTTTATATTACTCTAGGGATTTGTTAGATTATTTTCCTGGGTGGCAGATTTTTGTACTTTCCTATGAAATTTCTTGTTTGATCATTTTCTGGGATAAGTCACGAGGTGAAACAGTCACCGATTCTTATCCACACTGGCAATTGTAATGTTACTCTGAAAGATTTTTGAATAACGGTGTGAGAGAAAACCCGAGTAACACTGACCCGCAGCTGTCCTGTCCCAGCCTGACTTTGCAGGGCTGTTGAAAGGAGCCTGAGCACAAATGAGCTATGCTGCCCTGCCCTGTGCCTCCCAGCAAAGAGCTGAAATCCAGCTCCGCTTTCAAGTTCTTTTCCCTCTGTTTGAAGACAAAAGGAAACCCAGGGCTGAAAGAGAAAAGTAGGAGGTCACCACCAAAAAAAAATAAAAATAAAAAATCTTGCATTAATACAGAAAAGAAAGGGAGAAAAAATAAACCTCTGTTCTGGGGAATACATATGTTGCTGTATTGCTCTTGTTTTGCACTACACTTGCAGGCTTAGGCAGAGCTACAAGCAGTAGGAAAACTCCCTCTCCCACGTAGTCCCGTTGCAATTGCAGCGCTGCTTGCTTTCCTCTGGACATCGTGACCATTCACTGCTTGGCAGCTCATTGTCTCATTCCTAAATCTCTCCACAGAGAACCACCTTGATCATTTCAGAACTCTTATGGCATGGAGGCTTACCTGACAAACCACTTCTGTTAAACAATCTGGGTCCCTTTGCCAGCAGCACGCCACCTCCTTTCACTTGGGACTGCGCCTGAAAGCCTTGTACCCCTGTAGTTTTTAGAGGTCCATCGCTGTTGGAAGAGTGAACTTTTCTCAAAGGAAAATCGGTCTTTATTCTCCAAAAATGGAATTCCATGCTGACCTCCTCCACACCCAAATTTACGTGGTCCAAAAAAAAATAAAGGTACGGTTCCCTCTTCTATGCAAAAGAAAGTGTGGAGGAGATAGTGGTGCTGCAGTGGTCTGGTTAAAAAAATACAACTGATTAATTAAGAGCAGCTCTTGAACAGAGACAATATTCAGCACCAAGCAGTTTTAGTATTTCTTTTAAGACGCTTGTCCAGATGTCAGGATTTGGTTCTTGGGGAGGAACTTGGCCCTGTGACTGCTATGGTTTGAAAGCGCGCAGCAGAAAGCAAGGGCTTTTCCTGCGCGAGGCTGCGCCGTAGAAGTAACACTAGGGCAGACTCGCTGCAAATGCTGCTCAGCTGTCATGGCAGAGGAAACACAGAATCCAGCGGAGATGGCAGGAAGACACACTCAGAGGTGTTTGAGGTGATTTTTAATGCTCAGCAAACAGCGAATGTGCATTTTTGCTGTGTAAAGACTGATGTGGTTGGACATAAGGATGGTTGAGACCCTGGCATTTTCTTGAAATGAGATGTATATATAAATATGAATTTAAGTAAAACCTTATTCCCTATCTAGGCATTTTCACAGTGTTGTAGAAAAAAATAGTAATATGCTTGGGAATATATTTAATTAAACAACTGGCTGTTTCTGATCACCATTATCTCCCCCAATCCCCTCACTAGCCAAGACTCAAACAGAAATTGACTGTAAGGGCAGTAGATTTTGATATTTTTTTTTCCTGCTTTTCCTCAGGGCAACATTTTCTGTATATTTCTCACTCCAGTATTTGTAATTCATATCAGATATGTCTTTATCACCCATTCCTAATACACGTTTGTCTGAAAATACCAATGACTTTAACACTAGCCCTTGAGAAGGATGGTTTTGTGACGAAGGCAAGATTCAGGCATCTGAACTGATTTCTTTTCCCGAAGGTGATGCAGATTTCCCCTGGGGCTGTGGGACACGGCCGTGTGTGCAGTCGTGCAAAGTGCAGAGATTCCTGAGCTGGTGGAAGGAGCAGACAACACATCTAGTGTGTGACAGGGCTGGGTCACACCACTATCTCCTGCGGCATTTCACTCCTGAGTTTAGGTATTTCATGTGCCTTTAATCCCTCTGCACTGCCATTTAACCTCCACAGAAATCAAACCACGAATTCGCCGCTTCTCCTCTTCTGGGTTTGTCCTCCATCTATGGACAGCAAGTAGTGAAGAGACATCCTTGTATTGGGATAGATCTGCGTATGTGCGTCCGCCTGTGTGTGTTTAACAGATTAAGTTAAAAACAATCTTTATCGCTTCATTTAACTAAAGCATTTTTCCAGACAAGTTCCTCTGCTCGAATGTTCCTTCTAATTATCATTTTCCCTTTACAATATGTTGTGTCATGCTGCTTAGGAGAAAGCTCATAGCGAGAGAGAGCACTGGGGTTGCGAAGGAAATATGTCCTGGCTATTAGAAAGTTCAATGAAGCGCTGACTTTTATATCATCATGTAGGGATGGGTGAAACAGTCCAGAAAAAAATACCCCCAGCGGAGCAGCAATGTGGGGCTTAAAAAAAATCTGTTTCACAATGTTTTTTTAAGGTTTCTCCATCAGTTGCAAGATTATTTTTCTCCCTGTAAATGTGTTTATCCAAACTGAGTTAGCATGTGGAATTATAGCCCTGGACAGGGTGATTGCCAGGCTGATTGCTTTGTGCCCTGAGCACCCGTGGTTCTGCCCTGGGCTGCGCAGGGGCCTGCTTTGCTCAGAAGGAATGATTTGGAGTCACGTTCATTTGCTTTCATCCCAATTCCATGAGCTGCTTGCAGCTGTTAATTTAACAGTTTAGTGCTTCCATCTTCCATAGGCAGGAGCAACTGCTCCAGCGCCTTAGACATCGCAACTTCATTTCCAGTAACAGGACTTGGAGGACTGGGCGATGGGAGAAAAAAAGCTTTTGCTCCAGTGAACAGGGACAACATGGTGGCCACATAAGTCATCTTAGAGGTATTTTTGTAAAATGAGTCTCCGTAAGCTACAGCTCTACAGGGATGAAACAAGAAGTGGTGAAGAAGCGTGAAAGCACGGCTGTCTTGGAGAGATTTTCTAGGGCAGTGTCATGGGATTTCAGTTAGCCCAAACAGCTAAAATATTAGGTATAAAGACTCCCTGCCAATGCAGGCAGGTCCTTGTCCCTAAATACCTAGGAATTCAGTTTTTTTCCTCTGTGGTAACACACAAGCTAAACCTAGGACAAACCCTTTTTCCAAGCCGTAGTTACACCAAAGTGCTGTAGAGGAAAGAGTGAAACTGCTAAATGGCATCTACTTATGGAACAAAATATATTTCATTTTATGTCTTCTGAAGGACTGATAAACTTTGTGATCATGAAGCTACAGCAAAAAGTTCTTACTCAAAGACTGACATGAGCCAGTATCAGTGAAGTCAATAGGAAACTTTTCAGTGATTTCAAATTGAGGGGTTTTTTTACCCTTCTTCTATAGAAAAGGAAAAAAAAAAGGTGTTTTTTTGTTTTCCCCTGTGTTAACTTGTCAGATCAGTTGTCAGGCTGCAGTACAAGTTGAAAGCTTAATCAGTATGCTTATTATTTTTATTTTGAATTGCATTTATTTACTTTTATTTCACAAGGTCTTTTATCTTAATAAAGAGGAATCCATCCTCCAACATTGTTGTTGACATTTTTCCTAAAGTCCAAATTTTCCATTTCCACACCTACATGAGACGTCCTCCCTTTCAGCAGATCCGTTATGCTGCTCTATCACCCTCGTGCTCTATTTTGAATTCTAGGACCACTAGGAAAAAACCCTGTATCTGGGGTTTCAGTGTTAATTGTGACTTTTTATTTTGCCTCAATGCTAAGCCATTCTACGGCACTTGAACAATATTTCACGCAGTGAATTTTTAGCAGCATCAGCTACCAAAACACCGTAGCAGTTGGAAAGATTGTGCAATTTGCGTTGGATACAGTTCAAGGTCTTTTACACAGCCCTGGAAATTGTGCTAATCTTTCTGTTCTAGGGCACTTCGCAGGGCATTTGTACCATGCAACTTCAGACATCTGATTTAATCAATTAAGTTAGCTACCTGATCTCATCTACTTCCCTCTATAATCAATGGGGAGCAGTGAGAGCTCCTCTAGAGTGTGACTTGGAGCAGCTAAATTAGGTTTCTGTTTGAAATGCTGCTTCAGAGCAGGCTGAGTTTCTCTTTTAATTACAGAGAGAGTCAAATTAGACTAGGTAGTAATCTCAAACAGGGCAGCATGAATTCCTGCCTTTGTACCTTTACCTGTAGCATCCAAATGCGAGAAGATGTCATCTCTTAAGTTCTCCTTCCATAAACACAAGCCAGCATTCCCTGCAGCTTGCAACATCAGGCATAAGCATGAGAGCGTGATACTGTGAGAAACTTCTGTTAAACAATGAAGTTAGTTTCAAAAAGTTATTGTACAGCTTGGTCATGAGAACATGCTGGTGGGTCTCCACAGATGTCCAGGCCTTTGCAGCTCCAAACTCAGCCTTCCAAGAGAAGTAATTTCATCTTTCCCATCCTTAACATCCATACTTATGCAATACTGAGCTGCAAATCTCTGAATTTCCGCTACTTCAACTAGCTCAGTTCTTGTCCTGCTCTAGACTGGAAACTGCTAGCTCAGCATATCTCTGCATTACTTCAAAGCTCAAGAAGCATCTCATGAGCCTCAGCTCCTGGCTTTATCTAATGTTTCTGCATTCGTGTATAGATGATGATTTCCAGGCTGATCATTAAGAAATCCCAATGCCCTTTTCAGAGTCACTTGAATATTCACTGGAATATATAGTTTTGTCCTCTTGGGAGATGCTGCCAGGATTGTTTGGGATCTCAGTGTTAAGAATTTTAGTTTTCCCTCTGATGTGCTTGGTAGCTCACGCTGTGGCTTCAATATCAGTGTGTTATTTATTGGCAATTCCTTGTGCTTCAGTAATTCTCCTTTGAATGGTCATTTGCTTTGCTGGCCACCTTCTAAGTCCTGAGATCAGTGATTTTTCTCACGGCCCATAAAATAAGAAAAGTAATTTCGTATTTTATTTCTGCCTGGTTAAAATCCATATCTGGAAAAGTGGAGTAGGCTCACAATTCATTGGTAAGCACTGGGCAACTTATATATTATGAAATCAAACTGCAAAATATTTTTTATAAACAGGTGTGCACGTTTTTAAAGAATCCTTGTGATCAGTAATGGCTCCTAGGTTAGGTAAAAAATCCCCCAAAATAGAAGTGTAGTGATTTTATGGATATTTTAGGCTGCCCGGTTAGACAGATGCAGTTATCATATGAGTTGTGATACCCGATGTGAATTTCCCTATGACTTTATTGATTTAGATAATTTTGGAGTACTTGAGTATTTATAATATCTCGCTGCTGCTCAGATGCAGTGGAATTAAAGCATGAAGCTAAAGAGCCTCTCAGATATTACTTATTCATCCATCTGCTTGACAGACAATGGATAACCTTATGGATTGAAGGACCTGCATCTGTCTTTTAACATCACTAGGTGATAAGTAGCAAGTGTGTTTTTTCTGAAGTGGGGAACCTGGGGGATGAGAACACTCAGCATCTAGAAGTCTCCCCCGGCAGGAGGAGGCGACTGGGGACCAGGACACCTGTGAGCTAGGATTATTTACTGAAGTTATCCAGCAAATAATTTTAACAGTGGATAAATACAACAAAATCACCATCTGCCCATGGAGAGCTGGAGAACAGAACAAGAGGCTAAATTCACGGAGCAGGTTATTCCTCTAGCTCTGTTGGGAGTGCTGAATGGGACCTGCTCATGCTATTCTTTGATATAGACCAAATAATCTTTTATTTCCATGAATGCCAAATTTACTCATAGGCACCTCGAGTGGTTACAGACACCTCAAACCGGTTCTTTAGCCAACCAATGTGTTTACACATCCCTTTGGGTTCCTCGTGAGACTTCTTAATTTGTGGACTGTGGAAAAATACTTTCTTACAGTTGCTATTCAGTGCTGTTTGCTATTCTGTTGTAGCTTTTGTAACTTTGGTGCAAAAAAAAAAAAAAGGTAAAAGATGTGGCAATTAGATGACTGTAAATTAAACAACTGATGTCTTAATTTAAGTGTTTAAAGTTAGGTCCCTGACTTAAAAGCCTGAGAGTGGTGTTGAAAAAATTAAGCAAATTTTTAAGAAATTTACTTTGGTAGATTTCTGCTGAAATTACGGGGTGTGACACAGTGCCTCTTCAACCCACCCCTTACAGAAGAGACCCGAAGTAGCAGCCACACTGGTGCTATGTGTAGGAAAGCGAAGCAGGATTGAAGTCTGTGGCCATGGATGCTCTTGGTGTTCAGCCAAGCCCTGGAGACTGTAAATGGAGAAAATCAGCTTCAGGTCGATGGAGTTGTAGGCACATGCTAACAAGTATGGCTGAGTTAGGACCATAATACTAGTAAACCCAAGCGTCTGGTGCAGTTTCATGATTGGTGAAAATAGTGTAAAGCCAGGGTGTTCTCATCTCCCATGGCCCTGCCTCTGCCTTCGTGCCAGCATCAGGATTTGTGGAGCAGGTAGGATTCTCCAGGTCCCTTTTCCAGTACTGCTTTTGACTTTGAGACTTTTCCTGGTGGTGAAATTGTGTGCTTTATTTTATGTGAAAATTAATCTTGATCCAAAGCCCAACAGCATCTGTAGAGAAAAAGAAAAATCTTTGAGAGGCTTTGGAATTCAAACTCATAACTAATTTTACTGAAGTTACTAGATTTTCTGAGTACACCTAACACTCAAGATTCCCTCAAAGCCTGAGTTCGGCACTGAATGATGAGACTCTTGGAAAGAATCATCTGAGTGCTTTTAATGCATCTTTTGGTATTATATCCTGAGTTATATATTTTCAAAGCATTTTGGGGTCCAAAACATATGGGTCCAAGTCGCAGACTTGATTATTTTTTATAGAATTGTGATTCTCATCTCAATCACAAGACTGCAGAAGCTGTGCTTTTTGGGGAAAGATTCAAAACTTTCTCTCTGATAAGGCAAACCAAATACATATTTGATAATAAAGCACAGTAATCAGAAATCTCTTATCAACCACCAACCAATCTTAAAATTATTTTGACTTGAAATATTTCCCCCTAGAGGTGAAAAGACAGAAGGTTATATTCTGGCATCAGGAGCAATGCTGCATGCCTTAGGAGTCGTACATTTGGACCTATGGCTGAAGGTAACCATTATTTTTGTCATTACTCTCATATAGTCCATGTTTGTGTGGCAGTTCTATAGTTGCCATTGCAGTGTAAAAATGAAATAATGGTTTAATAGTGTCTTCAGCTATGGAGACCGTATTATATTGCTTACGGATTATGCTCATAATATTTTGTCTAAGATAAAAATAAGGTTATTGATCAAAAGAAGCATTAGAGTAACAAAGGTTTTCATATTTAGAGGAATGTTATAATTTGGGGCAGTAGAAACTGGGAATTCGTCGGAAAAAAAATATTGGGATATATAAGACATTTTGTCAGAGTGCCAGGAAAAAACCCAACAAAACATTCCAGAGGCTTGGAAAATGAGGCTGTTTTCAGGAGTTTAGAATTAAAGACAATGAAAAAAGCTCTACCACTTAATTCTTTTTTGACCCATACTTACTCAAGTTTTTCACAACAGTGGTGGTAATAAATGGAAAGGTAACCATCCACTTTGGCAGCCAGGTGATCAACCAGAATGTTTATTTCATTTGATTATTAGTTCCAACATTTAAACAACAAGAAAGACTTTAGCTTTGTCTATTGTTTCCTTTAACAGTAATTTTTGTTTTGTTTTCTTCCCCCCCTTTTTTTTGAATGATATTAAAAAAAATACAATAAGGTGTTTCCAGGGTTGCATTTTCCATTAAAAACATAGATTTTTTTATTTGTTTGTCTAATTTTCTATTCGCTTCCTTTCATTGCCACAAATTGGAAGGTGACAGATGACTTTGTGAAGGGATAAGAGAAAGAGCTTCCACAGTGACATTTAAATTGGAACCCATGTTTGATGGCATGCAGATGATTTAAATACATGTCACCAATGCACAGCTATAAAGGCAGATTTTAAAAATGCTTTTGCTTCCTTTACTGCTGCTTTAACATGCGTCTGGAGGGTGCTGTGATCCAATGGAGCCATTGTAAATAAGCTGCAATCGTCGTCTTTCAAAGCCTTTTCTTTGCTTGCGTTCCTCAGGCGAGCTGCATTGTGGGGGTTATAAATAATGATTATAATCTTAACGCTTACTATGCAGATAGAATTGGAGGTGTTAAAGTCACCTCACAGTGAGCACTCCTGACCCTGTTTCCAGGTTTACTATTCAGCAGGGGGTCATAGCATGTCAAACTCTCATAATTCAGACCTCCACATCTACTGCCAGCGAACATATTCATCCTTTCTCTAACCGCATGCAGGGGACAGAGCTGGGATCACCATCACTGGAAGCAAGGAAATTATCTTTTGCAATCAGCATGTGCCTGATGCATGTGCTTGACCTTGTCTCATAGTTCTCAGAAAGGTCTTCATCCTCCTCCAACAGTGAGTATGCTACTGTCACACCTAGATCAAAGAGTGCTCCTGTAATGTCCTCTCTTTTCTCCTTAAGAGTAGGCTTGAATTAAATTCAAGCACATAGGCACCACTGACAGTTGGGAGTGTTTAGACCTCTACCTGACTGGGATAGCTTGTGCCCCATTTGATTTACTGGTGAAGCAGAAGTTCTTTCTTAGGGGCAATGGCGGTGCATGTGTGTGTCGGTGCTATCGTTCACTAGCAGCTTAGCCAAAATCAAACTCTTGTAACGTGAAAGGAGACCTCCAAATCCAGGGTTACCGATGCTTAATTGGCATGAAAAAGTTGCGGTTCCCTTGTGGTTTGTTACATGCTGAAACACTGTGATTTTAGTAGATTTGCAGACTCCATTAAACAATCTCTATTAAATAAAGATAAACCCAATGATTAAATGTCTCTCCATACCTTGCATGAACTTACAGAGACATTGACAGTGTAAAATCTGAGTAGTTCCCATGAAGCAACTTATATATAAATATCTGATATGGTGATGTCTGAAGAAGACTAGTTTAACACCTGTTTTTTCTAGCTTATTCCCTTTAGGAAAATGGGAGATGGAAGGGGAAATGCCGATTGTGTATCAGGAGGAACATACCTGATATCTGAGCATTTCTGCTCTCCATCCCGTGCTGCATGGTGGTGTGATTCCTCTCTGATAAATACAATCTGGGAAACAAAGAATCTTCAAAATTTTTTATTTTTTTTTTTGGGAGGGGGTGGGGTGGGGGTGGGGATGGTAG